>SJYT01081891.1:74624-90373 GCA_006410635.1 Cephalophus harveyi
TGAACTGAACTGATACCCTCTTTTAAAATATTCTGTTATTGTTTATTTCAAGAGATTGGATATATTTTGCTTTGCTACACAGTAGGACTTGCTTTTTATCCAGTCTAAATGTAGTAGTTTGCATCTACTAACCTCAACCTCCCAGTCCATCCTTCTCCCTACTCCCTTCCCTTGGCTCAACCACAAGTCTGTTCTCTTACATCTGTGAGTGTGTTTCTGTTTTGTAGATAGGTTCATTTGTGCCATGTTTTAGATTCCACATATAAGTGATAACATGTGGCTTTTATCTTTCTCTTTCTGACTTCACCTAGTATAATAATTTCTAGTTGCATCTATGTTCCTGCATATGGCATTATCCTGTTGCTTTTGATGACTGAGCAGTATTCCATTACATATATGGTACCACATCATCTTTATCCATTTATCTGTCAATGGATATTTAGGTTGCTTCCATGCCTTGGCTATTGTGAATGGTGGTGCTATGAACATAGGGATGCATGTATCTTTTTGAATGATAGTTTTGTTTGGGTAAATGCCTAGATGTGGGATTGCTGGTAACTCTGTTTTTAGTTTTCTGAGGAATATCCATACTGTTCTCCATATTGGCTACAGTAACATATATTCCCACCAACAGGTATGAGAGTTCCCTTTTTGCTATACTTTCTCCAGTATTTGTTTACTTGTAGACTTTTTAATGATGGCCGTTTTCACCAGTGTGAGTGGTACCTCATTGTAGTTTTCATTTGTGTTTCTCCAATAACTAACAATTTTGACCATTTTTCTGTGAGCCTAATGGCCATCTGTATGTCGTCTTTGGAGAAGTGTCTACAGAGTCCTCTGAGAAGCACAATTTTNAGCAGGTTGACATTTCCTACTCTAGAGGATCTCCCCAACCTTTGGATCGAATTTGCATCTTTTGCATCTCCTGCATTGCAGGTGGATTCTTTACCAGTGTGCTACCTGGGAAGCCCCTTTTTATTCAGTAGATCTGGCCAAGTATACTGAATTTCTAATAAGCAAACAGGTGATGCTAAGTCGCTTCAGTCGCGTCTGACTCTGACAGTCTCCATAGACAGACTCCATAGACAGCAGCCCACCAGGCTCCCCCGTCCCTGGGATTCTCCAGGCAAGAACACTGGAGTGGGTTGCCATTTCCTTCTCCAATGCATGAAAGTGAAAAGTGAAAGTGAAGTCACTCAGTCATGTCTGACTCTTGGCGACCCCATGGACTGCAGCCCACCAGGCTCCTCTGTCCATGGGATTTTCCAGGCAAGAGTACTGGAGTGGGGTGGTGCCATTGCCTCCTCCAAACAGGTGATGGTCCTGCTACAAAGACTGTACTTTGAATCAGTTCAGTTCACTTGCTCAGTCATGTCTGACTCTTTGTGACTCCATGGACTGCAGCATGCCAGGACTCACTGTCCGTCACCAAATCCCAGAGATTGCTCAAACTCATGTTCATCGAGTTGATGTTGCCATCTAACTGTCTTATCCTCTGTCATCCCCTTCTCATCCTGCCTTCAGTCTTCCCAAGATTGAATCAGGATCTTTCCAATGAGTCAGTTCTTCCCATAAGGTGACCAAAGTATTAGAGTTTCAGCTTCAGCATCAGTCCTTCTGATGAATATTAATGACTGATCTCCTTGCAGTCCAAGAAACTCTCAAGTGTCTTCTCCAACAACACAGTTCAAAAGCATCAATTCTTTGGCACTCAGCTTTCTTTATAGTCCAACTCTCACATCCATACATGATTACTGGAAAAACCATAGCCTTGACTGTACGGGCCTTTGTTGACAAAGTAATGTCTCTGATTTTTAATATCCTATCTATTTGGTCATAACTTTCCTTCCACGAAGTAAGCATCCTAATTTCATGGCTGCAGTCACCATCTGCAGTGATTTGCTGCTGCTAAGTCACTTCAGTCGTGTCTGACTCTGTGTGACCCCATAGACGGCAGCCCACCAGGCTCCCCCATCCCTGGGATTCTCCAGGCAAGAACATTGGAGTGGGTTGCCATGTCCTTCTCCAATGCATGAAAGTGAAAAGTGAAGTGAAGTCGCTCAGTTGTGTCCGACTCTTAGCGACCCATGAACTTCAGCCCACCAGGCTCCTCCGTCCATGGGATTTTCCAGGCAAGAGTACTGGAGTGGGGTGCCATTGCCTTCTCCCCAGTGATTTGGGAGCCCCCCAAAATAAAGTCATTGACTGTTTCCCCATCTATTTGCCTTGAAGTGATGGGACCGGATGCCATGATCTTCATTTTTTGAATGTTGAGTTTTAAGCCAACTTTTTCACTCTCCTCTTTCACTTTCATCAAAAGGCTCTTTAGTTCTTCTTCACTTTCTGCCGTAAGGGTGGTGTCATCTGCATATCTGAGGTTATTGATATTTCTCCTGGCCATCTTGATTCCAGCTTGTACTTCAGTCCAGCGTTTCTCATGATGTACTCTGCATATAAGTTAAATAAGCAGGGTGACAATATACCACCTTGACATACTCCTTTTCCTGTTCTTACCTTGAGAATCCCATGAACAGTGTGAAAAGGCAAAAAGATAGGACACTGAAAGATGAACTCCTCAGGTTGGTAGGTACCCACTATGCTACTTGAGATCAGTGGAGAAATAACTCCAGAAAGAATGAAGAGATGGAGACAAAGCAAAAACAACACCCAGCTGTGGATGTGACTGGTGATAGAAGCAAGGTCCGATGCTGTAAAGAGCAATATTGCATAAGCCAACTAGAGTGATATAAAAAGATTACAAGTTTATTTTCTCTCAAAGCAAAAAACCTGGATGTAGGTAGCTCAAGAGATTTCCAGAAGTCTCATTCTGTTACTTCTGTGTTCATCCTACTGGGTTACCCTTGGCTGCAAGGGGAAATAATAGGTCGAGTTTTTTTAGCTGGGGCACCACGTCTCTCTACAGAATTGTGGTACTTAATTAAAATGTGGATCCAGCCAACCAGTGTGTGCATCAAATCTTTTCAAGACTGAATGTGAGTTTTAGGGAAGAAAGTCTGGAGAAAATTCATTTTGAAGAAGCTGAGGAGGAGAAGGAAAATGTTGCTTTCTTTGGCTTTTTATATAAAGTCCCATTTTGTAAGAATATTTTATTGAAAATATAATGATTGCATGTGTAGTCAAATCAGCTTTTTTCCTAACAAGGCTTGGCACAGTATGAACAGCAGTAGAATGAAAAGACTATTGAATCCATGTTTTAAGACTCGTAAATTTTTTAAATATCATGGGTACTTGAGAATTAGTCAACGATAGTTGATATTTGAAATCAAGAACCATGGGTAGATCTGGTAATGGTTAGAAATTGTGAGTTCAAAAGAGTAAACATTGTTATGATAATCTGTAGTGAACAGTGGAGAAAAAGAATTTTTGATAAATAATAGAAATGAAAGAAATTAAGAGTTCTGGGTGATAAGGTTAAGGCATGAGTGAATGAGTGGTTTTCTTCGATGGAGAAGAGTGAAAGTCTCTGGTGTTCTAATAGGAACAAATAAGTAGTTAATATTTATTAAATGTCAGTTATATTCCATGCAGGTTGCCAGATTCTTTCTATATATTTCGAACACATTGTCCATTATGCAAAATAGGTATAACTGTTCTCATTTTACAGTTGAAAAGTAAAAACTCAAGGAATTTTGAAAAATTTTTCAACTTTACATAGCAAAGAATTAATTTCCGTATATGTGTATGGGAATGTGGTTGGATAAAACCATGAGTTTTTTTTTTTTTAACAAAATAAACATAATACATGATGTCATAGTGCTCACTCAGAACATATTATTTTTCTGAAGTAGATGACAGGTTTAAATGGGAAATGCCTGTCTTTCTTGATACCATTTGCTAGTGTGTTAAATGAAAATCTCCAGATACAACAGCACATTTCCTCTCTCAAGTTATATACTTTAGCATTATTTTTATGGATTTTAAATCTCAAGTAATGATAATGATCGAAATTCGGGAAGGAAGGGGGGAAACAGAAGGAATGGGAAAACACTAAGTGCTGTGTTTGGAACCTCTTAAAGTACCCTAAGAAGTAGACAGATCCATAACTCGTAATGGTGCTGCTACTCACTACCACACTCAGCACTTTAATTTTTATAACATTCTGTTCTGATTATTCGAAGGTTATTTATATTATCTAAAGGTTAGCAGCAAGGTGTTTTTTAAACATTTCCTGCTGTTAATCGCTCTCTGCTATACAGTACTTTCTTCCTCGTCCATTCCATGAAATAGTGTTTGCACTGAATTGTCTGAGCAAAGGCACTTTTGGAAAAAAGCTGCCAAATACACCTTTAAGATAGAGAGTAGAATTAATGGTAAGGTGAAAGTGAAAAGTTTTCTCATGAAAGTTGTTCAGAAAAGGAAAGCTTCTGGGCAACACTGATAGTCGGTTTCTACTAAAAAAAAAATGTCTTTTGGAAATATGATTTTCATAGACTTGAGTGGGCTTAATTATTTAGGGTCAGAAAGTAATGTTAACACAGCAGTATTATAGTGTTGACAATTTAACAAACGTAATGTATGCTCCAATAGCACTGTATTTGCAAAAATTAGGGGAAGAGGGAGTATTGCGTTGTTGATCATATGAAAGATAATGAGAATTACGTAGATGAATTGAATTAGAAATCTCACACAGGCAGTAACAACTATGTAATTTGTGGGGTCTTGTCCAAAATGAAAATGTGGGGCACCTCTTGAAAGAAGTTATTCAGAATTTAGACGGCAGCCGCAGAGCTTTAGACCAACTGTGGGCTCCAGCTGGATGATTGCACAGGTCCCACACCCATGGAGCTGGCCAGCCCTCACACCCAGGTGGTCAGAGTCAGAACTGGAATTGGACTTGGGATTCTTAATCATGTGTGCTGTGCTGTTTCTACAGTGATAAACATTGAACTTTACCTGGGGACTTAGAAGTCTCCAGAAGCTATGATAATTGTAAAAGAATGTCAGAGTAAGATCCGTATTTCATTCCACTTCTGTTCTAAAAAATTACCAACTCAACCCAGCAGAACAGTAGACATGCTCTGATCTAAATGTGCTAGTGAATGATGTTGACAAGGGAAAAATAAATATAGAGAAGCAATGCTATTCCAAGGTTACCTTCTTTGATTCACAAGATAGAATCTTTAAATGAAACTTCATAACATGCTGTACATTTGGAGACAGTCTGATCAAGTAGTCTTTGTTGAAGGAAGGTAAACACTGTTTTAGCTGTTTATAGAGTTTGCCTTCCATGGTGTTCTGATTCTTAACTTTAACTGAGTCCTTACTAACTATTTTTTAATCTTTTGATGCTTAGTTTTCCCCTTGCCCCCATTAACCCCTTATCATCCTCCTACAGAAATACATAAACTCTCAACCTTCCTCTGAATTAATTTTCAATCTTTAATGGAGAACAGAAGGCAGCAGAAGCCCTTTGTGAGATATCCAGTGCCATCCAGATTTTTTTTGTATATACAGGAATTCTTTTAAATCTATTCCAATATTTTTTTTTAGAGCTTGTAAAATCACGAACTACATTTGCAAAGATAAGCTGTCTGTGCTTTGCTTAAAACCCCCTGACACAATTTATTGGGAGAATGATGAAATGTCCTATTAATTTAATTAAAGTATCATAGAAACATGAGAGTTGAAAGATTTGGGGAATTCAGTTTTCTGGTCCTCTTCTCATAAGTAGGTGAATGTCTAAACCACCAAGTTTGAGAAGATAGCTGTTTCTTTTCTCAGATATTTTTGGTGATGAAGCTTCCACAATTATTACTTAGCTTAGTATTCAGGAAATTATTTCTAACATGGATGTCCTTGTCTAATTTAAATCTATTTTGTTTTCTGTTCCCTATATATGTTAAAATTTGTTTTACTTTCTCCTTACAAGAGTATCTCTTTGTGTGTGTGGCGGGGGGTGGGGAGTGTTGTGGGTGGGAGGACCCATCATCAGCTCCTCATAGCTGAGTGTTCCTGGCAGATCCATATTGATGATTCTCAGTTGCTGAGCAATCTTTATTGCCAGCCATCGTGTTAAATGCTTTACACACATTCTCAGAACAACTCTTAATCTTCAGAACAACTCTAAGAGGTAGGTGTATTGTGTTGAGGTTGTGTCTAAAGATAGAGGTATTACCTAACAAAATTGAACCATCTCAGGTAGTAGGTAGAAGAGATCTTCAACTCAGGTATCCCTGATTGCTAAAGTCTCTGGCTTTTTTTTGACAGTATGCTGTACTCTGTAATCTAATGAACCGTAATTTAACTCCCCTATATAGACACATTTTTGGTTTCTTTTTCATTTCTGTATTCTGGAAATTATCAAATATTCTCCAACTTTGTTAAAGCATGGAGGATGCAATAGAAGGTGGTGCTTTTATTAAGGAGTAATCTGATTAAGCATAGTATAACAAGTTTGCCCTTTTTTTTGGTCATGTGATCCAGGTACAGTGAGAACTGCTTTATTCTCTGTGGGTTGTGTGTTAGATGATACCACCCTGAATGTTAGATGATTCTGATATATGTTATACTTATGTTGCTAAATTTATTATATATTCTTATTAAATAATTTAAACAATATAAAATGAAAAAAAAAATTCCCTATGAGTTAAAAACAGTACCTTCTATAGTGTGGTGACTACTCTTTAGGACTCTTTGTGTATGTGTGTGTGTGTGTGTGTGTGTGTGTTACTTACGAGTGTTTAAAGAAGATTTTTATGTCTGTGGATATTAATATATGTCATATGACATCTTATATTGCTTCTTATGACTTTGTATATATGAGTATATTATTTAACCAGTGTTCTATTGATAGCTTCTATATTTTTTATATAGACAATATTTAATATTCTTTATATCATACCTTTGTATATGGGAAAACTGAATATTTGAATTAAGACATACAAATGGAATGAGTGAATAAAAAAGCTTATGGGATATTATTTATATTTTTCTTTTAAGGAAATAGAAAGCTTTAATCTTTCCACTGATTTCTTCCCTCCTTTTTCTTTGTTTTTAAATAGCAGAACTTCTGATAGACTTAGGTAGGAGTGACTAGGTTGCATTTGGCCCAGTATAGTCACTTAAATATGTACACAGAACTTAATTTTAAATGATATATATATTTTTAATTATTATAATAATGTCAAAAACCCATACTGTTCTCTACAGATTAGTGCCTTTGTTGTTGGCAACATAATCAGTTCAGAATTAACAGGCTGTCTGGGGCAAACATCTGTCTTCCAGATTTATTTAAAAAAAAAAAAAAAAAATCTGCCTAAGAGTTGCAGTTGCTGATTACACATACCAGCTCACGTGCTCTAACTTGCATGCATTATCTCAGCCACAGGCAGAGTGCCAAATGCTGCACTGTGGATACGTGATCCTGTTGCCCACAAACCTTGTATTTTAGGGCGACTGACACTGTCAAGGCCCAGTTAAGAGCAAAATCCAAGTTATGTCTTGACAGCCAATGTATTCATTATAGGATTCTGTCTACCCTTTCTCTGGTTAAATTTATTCATTTAGTTCCAGGACTCATTACTCCCCAATTACAGCTACTCCTAGAAATGTTGGCCTATTGTTGCCTGACAAACCAATCACCCCTGATTATTTACACTGCCTTTTATAAAAAATTCTAGGTCAGCCGACTTGAAAGTCCTGTAATAAATAATAATGACTCATTTTCTCCAAGAGGGTTTACAGAGAATTTATTGCCCTATACATCACTGCCTGTACTATTTTTTCCCTAGTGTAACAACATAATATGACCTCTTAAAAAGCAAAATAATTAAATAAATCATCCAGTATGGTATTTGTGTGCTTTGGATGTTTCTTTAAAATGTGGATGTTCAGTGGTCATTTTTTGCTTACAGCTAGTTCACAGTAATAGGTTTGACTCTTGCAGAATATTAGTTCACTTTCATTAAATAATATTGTCTACATGAACTCTCCCCTCTAAAATAGGTATTTTTTAGCTTGAGAGATCAAAATAGATTAATCAAGTGTATAGTATGATGCCTTTATTAGTAATTATGTTTTGACTAATTATATTTAAAATGAAATTGATTCTCACATATTCTCATTAGAGAGTGATGGCATCTTTAGTTTAAGTATTAAATTGTTTTTGCAAATAGCATTATATGACATCTTATATTGAGAGATAGTAATAATATGTTAGGAAGTGCTTATGATATACTAGGCACTGTGCTAAGGACTTTATTTGCATTTACTTATTTAATTCTTACAACATGCTTTCACTTCATGTATTATTGTTACTATTTAATACATATATTTTCCCCAAGGATTTGAAACCAGATGCATTTCATTGCCAAGTTTTATAATTGTAGTTTTCACTTATGACATGTCAGGCACTCTGCTGAGTATTTTACATGTATTTTCTGTTTCATAACTTCTCTCTTTCTCTTCCCCTGTTCCTCCTCTTTGTCTTCCACTTTTCCTCCTCCTCCTTTGACCTTCAGCTTCTTGTAATGAGCATATAATATGATCAGGTAAGGAAGTATAGAATTAGAAAAATTTTAAGTGTATTATCCAAGGTCATGTCGCTCTAGGTTGGTATTTTTGTTCCGAAATAGGATTAGATATTAATGTATTTTATTTTATATAAGATGTGCTGTGTAGAAGAAGTAGTGAAAGTGAAAGAGTTGCTCAGTCATGTCTAATTCTTTGTGAGCCCATGGACTGTGGTCCTCCAGGCTCCTCTATCTATGGGATTCTCTAGGCAAAAATACTGGAGAGGATTGCCATTTCCTTCTCCAGGGGATCTTCCTGATCCCAGGATCAAACCCATGTCTCTTGTGTCTCCTGCGTTGGAGGCAGATTCTTTACACCTGGGAAGCCATGAGCCTTAATGTAATTTGTCTTGCCTTACGTATTTACCTAAAAATATGTGGTTGTCTGCTGATGGAGATAGAGCTAATAAGATCCAAAAGTGTTATTAAGCTCAGTGTAATTACTTGGGCTTATGTCTGAAAACCAACAATTTTAGAGTATCTACAAGCCACATGCTGCTGGGCCTTTTACTCCAAAAAGTGGGTATATTTTGAGAGTGTTTTAGGGAAACTCTGGTGGTCTACTTGGTGCAGCATATACAGTTGTGGTCTAAAGATAAAAATTAGAAACGTTCTTGTTTCTAAACCCAAGCTTCAATACTATGTGGATATGCACTCTCTTATTGTAACCCATGAAACCAACAACATTTTTTTGTTGCTGTGCTCCTCACTTGGTATTTCAAGGAGTAAATTTTAATATCTTCTAAACATTGGTTAAAGGCAGAGATGCAGAGCTAAGTGGGCTATTTGCATGTCTCAACCTAAGGTATTGTTAAATTAACCAACTTTCAATTATAATGAATAGTGAGAAATTGAATATGAGATCCCTCTGGCTGTGGACACCTGTCAGCCCATTGATCACTAGGGTTGATTCTGTTGATCTGGTGGACTGAGTGGTATCCCTTCCTCCCTCATTGCTCCAAGTGCATCTCCCCTGAAGGTGTACACTGATAGAAGAGGATGACCTTCTTTGAAAGAGGCAGACATTTCTTTGGTGAAGGTTTCAAGAGTAGCTGCACTCACCTGCTAGAACCTCCAAAGTGCTCTAATGGGGTATTTGTAGGAGAACAGATAGTCAGCTTCCAGAACTCCAGACACACCCAAATGAAGTGCTGCATGTGGCAGTCAGCATTTCTTAAAGTTGTGAGAAAGGTAGGGCTATGGTATATATTAAAAAGGCAAAATCACTCCTTTAGAGGGGAGAAAAGGGTATTATGGGAAAAGGAAAGGTAGAACTTGGAGGCCAGCTGAGTTAGTAAAATACAAAGAACCTGGATCAACTCCTAGACTTTTCATTCTTCTTCAAATGTATAGATGTTTAATATATTCACTCACTGTCTGTCATTCCTTTGTCCCCAAATGGTGACTGTGGCCATGAAATTAAAAGAGGCTTGCTCCTTGGAAGAAAAGTTATGACCAACCTAGACGGCATATTAAAAATCAGAGACATTACTTTGTGAACAAAGGTCCGTCTAGTCAAAAGCTATGGTTTTTCCAATAGTCATATATGGATGTGAGAGTTGGATTTTAAAGAAACCTGAGTGCCAAAGAATTGATGCTTTTGAGCTATGGTGTTGGAGATGAGTCTTGAGAGTCCCTTGGACTGCAGGGAGACCCAACCAGTCCATCCTAAAGGAAATGAGTCCTGAATATTCACTGGAAGGACCAATGTTGAAGCTGAAACTCCAACACTTTGGCCACCTGATGGGAAGAACTGACTCATTGGAAAAGACCCTGATGCTGGGAAACATTGAAGGTGGGCGGAGAAGGGGACAACAGAGGATGAGATGGTTGGATGGCATCACCGACTCAATGGACATGGGTTTGAGTAAGATGTGGGAGTTGGTGATGGACAGGGAGGCCTGGTGTGCTGTAGTCCATGGGGTCACAAAGAGTCAGACACAACTGAGTGACTGAACTGAACTGTTGCTTTATAATTCAGAAGTGATATTATCAGTTGGGAATTTGGAGGAGGACACCTCTTTCTTTAATTTCAGTGATGCCAAATGTCTGCCTGTCATCTGGCCAGGAAAATCAGGGCTGCTTACTGTTGCTGCAGTTCTGTGCTCAAATTTCCCTTCACTAAATGGTGGTGTCTAGTCCTTAGCTGACATTTCACACCAGTTGCCCCATTGGTGATGGAAGCTAGGTCAGCATATCAAGAAGCAGCAAGTGGCACCTAGTGCCTGTCTTGAGAAAAGTCCCCAGGTTTGAGTCACCTTGAAGTTCCTCAGCTGCTCTCCCTGAAGCGTCTCAGACGCTGATTTGAAACAGCTTTTCTCAGCTTGGTAGAAGGCACACTGAGTAAATACTGCAAGGAGGACAGTTTAAAGACTTAAAGGCAGTTCTGTCAAGGCAGGCCATACTTTTGCTCTCAGCTGTACACACACAAGAGAATCAGTCCTGTGATCTGCCAGTGTTTTATTGCCATGTTAAGTAGGCGTCCATTACAGAAGTAGCTGGCAGAAAACATTTTTGTTGTGTTTGTGTGATAATAGTAATTTCCAACCTCTCTATTTAGTGACAGTGTTTAAAAAGGAAAATAATGTTTGCATTTTAAGAAACAGCTCCAAAAGATTCTTGGGAGCTTATAGAAACACCAGTTGTGTGTGTGGTACAGCTGATGTTTAATAGTTGGATCATGTTCAACGACATTGACCAGTGAAAGACTGGGGTGTGCCAATGTGCCCTTGATGATGTTGGTATACCCTATTTTTGTCCCCTTTGTGGTGTTATTACCTGTTCAAGTATTACTGAATTAGATTATTTTTGATTTTATATATTAGATCCTGATTCAGTTGTTTTAGCTTTCTGGTCATAGGAAATCATTCCATTATATTTAGTTCTCATAATCAAAGAGGTTCTCAGTAAGTATAATTTAAGGGCATGTTTCTCTTGTGGCTCAGCTGGTAAAGAATCTGCCTGCAATGCGGGAGGCCTGGGTTCAGGCCCTGGGCTAGGAAGATCCTCTGGAGAAGGGAAAGGCTACCCACTCCAGTATTCTGGCTTAGAGAATCCCATGGCCTGTATAGCCCAAGGGGTCACAAAGAGCTGGACACAAATGAGCAACTTTCTTTTCTCTCCTTTTTTTTCCTTTTAAGGAACTGGATTTTTCTCTTTATAAGAAGTTGGGAGTGGGGAAAAAGAATTTAAGTTAGAACCAACAAGGCTGAGGATTTTTTTTTTTTTTTTTTTACTGAAGTATAGTTGGTCTGGTGGGCTATAGTACATGGTGTCACGAGAGTCTGACATGACTTAGCAACTAAACACCAACAATAATCAATTTACAATGTTGTGTTAATTTCTGCTATACAGCAAAGTGATTCAGTTATGTGTATAATGCATTCTTTTTTAAAAAATCCTTTTAGATTATGGTTTATCATAGGATATTGAATATAGTTCTCTTGTCATTTATCCATTCTATATAAAATAGCTTATATCGGCTAACCCTGCCCCCCAAAATCCATCCCTCACTCAACTCTCTACCCCTTGGCAACCACAGATCTGTTCTCTATGTCCTTGTGAGCCTGTTTCTGTTTCATAGATAGTTTCAGTTGTGTCATCTTTTAGATGCCACATATAAATGATACCCTATTTTTTTCTGACTTACTTTTTCTTTCTGACTTACTTTCCTTAGCATGATAGTCTCTAGGTTCATCCATATTGCTGCAGATGGCATTATTTCATTTTTCTTTTTGTGGCTGAGTAATATTTCTTTGTGTCTATCTACCTTGTCCTCTTTAGCCATTCATCTGTGGATGGACTTTTAGGTTGTTTTTGTGTCCTGGCTATTGTGAATAGTGGTGCTATGGACATAGGGATGCATTTAACGTTTTGAATTATAGTTTTTTTTCCCCCCGTGGGTATATGCCAAAGAGTGGGATTGCTGAATCATATGGTAAGTCTGTATTTAGTTTTTTAAGGAATTTGCATGCTGTTCTGCATAGTGGCTGCACCAATTTACATTCCCACCAATGGTGTGGGAGGGTTCCCTTTTCTCCACATTCTTTACAGCATTTGTTATTTGTAGCATTTTTAATTATGGCCATTTTGATCCCTGTGAGGTGATATCTCGTTGTATCTCACTGACTATATTATATAAGAAGATAGTGTGCTGAAAAATCTAGAACAAGAGAAACAAAGCTATTATTCCTTTTTTTCACTTACAATGTAATATGAAGTGGAATGGTGAAACAGAGGGTGCTGAAGCCTTTGATAACTATAGTCATATCTGCTTTGAATCATGTCATTATTATGAGTATAATGATGAACAAGGTTATCTCATGCATTTCTGTACCACATTAAAATGTCATTATTACTGCTGCTAGGGTGACTGGACATTTTTCGAGTTGGGAAAGAATGCCTGCTGTTTAAAATCACTAATTAAAATAGGTGAATATTTATTCCTTAACCAAATTTGAACCATATAAGTTAACTAAGATTTTTGTATTTTTTAAAGGCAAAGGTGGCATGCAGAGGTTCAAGCAGCATAATTTCTCTCAGGAGCTTTAAGATAGCCCATGTTGTATTTTCTTACAGTTCTTCCTACATATTGTTGATATTACTATGTTTATTTGATATGCTGACTACAAGAATAACTTAGAATGCAAACTTTGCCAAAAGTCTCATTATCTTGGTTTTTTGAAAAATTGGACAAAAACAGTAATATCTGGTTTTCTCACATTCTTTAATGAACAGCACATATAACTGACTGGGAGAATAAATGGTTTTAGCATTTTGAAAACAACTACAGTCCTTTAGTGTCTGTAAAAAATAAAACAAGTTACAAATAAAGCTTTTTTTCTTCATTTTTTAACAAACCGAAGAAGGAAAATATAACAAATAAAAAAAAAAAAAATCAAGCAAACCGAAGTATTTACCTGTGCACCTCGGCATCCTTTGATCCCTTGAGATTCAGGTATAAAAGAAACCAAACATTATTAATATTGAAAATATGATGTCATAAGTATTATTCATCTGATTCTTTTAGCCTGTGTTTTTTTCAAAGCAGCTTTGGATATAAATAAAAATTGTTGAAAATAACGTACCCTACTTTTCCTTAAAAATATTTAATCTATTGGTAGAGTCATTGATGTAATATAGTTTTAATTTTTATTTAGTACTTATTAAGGTAGCTTTTTTTTTTTGTAATGAGAAATGGAAATACATTAAATCCTGTTATCCAGAGACAACCATGATTTACATTTTTGGTGTTTATTTTTCAATTACTTCTGTATACGTATTTAAAAGTTAAAAGTAAAAATACAATGTTCTCTGCACTGTTGATGCCAATATATTTTACATGCTTGTACATGCATTCACCAGACTCTTGTAAAATATTTCAAATGTATTATCTCATTTAATCTTCACAATTATCATTTTAGAGAGGAGTTACTTCAACTCAGATAAATATATTTTCCAAAATCACAAGAATAATTAGTAGTAGAGTCAAGATCATTTGAAACTGATAACAGCTGATTATCTCACAAGTTATATTGTATCATTTCCCTAGCATATCACCATGCCTTCTACATTTTCCATTATTATTGACTATGTCTTTATAACATGGCTTTTATTACTGTCTAAACTATCTTGAACATATAATGCCATTTACTTAACAGTCTTCCATTTTTGGACAATTAGGTTTGACTTCAATTTTCTGTATATAAATAATGCTGGCATGCATATCCTTGTAGGTAGACATTTCCCAAATTCTGAATTACTTCCTTAAGTGAATTGTAAGAATTTGGTATCATGGAGCTGAGTCTATACACATTTCAAGGCTTTTTATTACATTTCATTAAGCTCTGAAAGTTTCTGCCGCATAATCATACAAGGTTAGTTTATTAGGTTAACAAACTTCCTTTAACCTTTCACCTTCCTACCATGTCAATGTTTATGCAGGTATAGGAAAACTTTAATATGTAAATTAAATTGTAGTGATTAAATTTGAATGTTATTTTGTTGTTCAGTTGATCAGTCATGTCCGACTCTTTGTGACCCCATGGACTGTAGCATGCCAGGCGTCCTTGTCCTTCATCATCTCCCAGCTCCTGCTGGACATTCAAACGCATGTCCATTTAATTGATCATGCCATCAAACCATCTCATTCTCTGTTATCCTCTTCTCCTGCCTTCAGTCTTTCCCAGCATCAGGGTCTTTTCCAGTGAGTCAGTTCTTCACATCAGGTGGCCAAAGTATTAGAGCTTTAGTTTCTGCATCACTCCTTCCAATGAATAGTCAGGGTTGATTTCCTTTAGGACTGACTGGTTTGATCTCCTTGCTGCCCAACGGACTCTCAGGAGTCTTCTCCAGCACATTTCAAAAGCATCACTTCTTCGGCACTCAGCCTTCTTTATGGTCCTCCTCTCACATCCATACATTATTACTGGAAAAACCATCACTTTGACTGTAAGGACCTTTGT
Organism: Cephalophus harveyi; assembly: GCA_006410635.1. Taxonomy (NCBI): domain Eukaryota; kingdom Metazoa; phylum Chordata; class Mammalia; order Artiodactyla; family Bovidae; genus Cephalophus; species Cephalophus harveyi. The sequence goes on from SJYT01081891.1 coordinate 89,620, forward strand.
TGGCAAAGTGATGTCTCTGTTTTTTATATACTGTCTAGGTTTCCCATAGGTTTTCTTCCAAGGAGCAAGCATCTTTTAATTTCATGGTTGCCATCACTGTTCATATTGGATGTTGTTTATCAGGTGATTTTTCTTTTATAACATTTAAATTTGGAAGTTGTCATCTATTCTTTATAATTCCTAATGCCAGTCATCCAGAGCCTACTTCCTTATCACTATATTGGATTAATTTGGATCTCTTTTCAAAGATGAGATTATAGGGATAGATTTTTAATTTTAGAAACTATATTATATATACTTATGATATTTAATGTCATTTTTATTTTTATTCTACTACAAAGACACATACCTGGACTAGATGTAAATTACCAATTCTGAATGCCTTCCTCTCAGTATGCTAAATATTCTAACTTCAAAAGCCTTCTTTAGGTTGACTCTTAGTTATGGTTCTCTGTTGAAAAGTGTGGTTGCTGCTGCTGCTGCTGCTAAGTCACTTCAGTCGTGTCCGACTCTGTGTGACCCCATAGATGGCAGCCCACCAGGCTCCCCCGTCTCCAGGATTCTCCAGGCAAGAACACTGGAGTGGGTTGCCATTTCCTTCTCCAATGCATGAAAGTGCAAAAGTGAAAGGGAAGTTGCTCAGTCATATCCGACTCTTAGCGACCCCATGGACTGCAGCCTACCAGGCTCCTTCGTTCATAGGATTTTCCAGGCAAGAGTACTGGAGTGGGGTGCCATTGCCTTCTCCGGAAAA
>SJYT01081891.1:91417-131480 GCA_006410635.1 Cephalophus harveyi
CTTTGATGTTATATAAGCATATTCTTACTTTTTACATTAAATGATCTTTGCTCTCGTTTCTTAGAACATCATGATTGAAAAAAAACAAAAGTAAACAAAAAAGACCAATAAAAGTTCCTACGTTAACCTAGCCCCTCTGAAAACAAAACAAAAAAACTACTAAGAGTAGTTTATTGTAAGATGATCTTTCATTTTATCTGTAGTACTTCTTTAATGTTAACCATGTGTCTATATAACAAGTGGACTTTTTTTTCCAATTCATAGGTCAGAAAAAGATAGTTTCACAGTTACCATTATTTTCCCTTATTAATTTGTGCCTACCATAACTTTCATCATTGTGAAAGACATTTGTAGGATCCTTCAGTTTATATAAATTCCATAGTGTGATTGAGCTATAAATATGAACTTTAAAGAGAGAAAACTAGTTCATGAGTTCTAGTCTGTAGTTTTAAAGATAGAAGATAACTGCCATTCAGACGTTACCAGTATTATAGAAGGGAATGGAATAACCTGAATTATGACAACTCTTGAAATATATAAGCATATGAGAAAGGAAGACAATGGAATCAAAGGATTTCATAATGTGACTCTAGTGTATCTTTTAGTGAAAATTAAAATTATAGTCCTTTTCTCTAATATTATTTATAATAAAATTAGAAATAAAAAGATGAGTAGTCTGTGGGAATGTCTACATCTCTGTTAGATTTCAAGTTTTTAGAAAATATGTGATACAGATATTTAGTGCCATTATTTAATACTAGAGCACTTTAACTGTGGTATTGGAGAAGACTCTTGAGAGTCCCTTGGACTGCAAGGAGATCCAACCAGTCCATTCTGAAGGAGATCAGCCCCGGATTTCTTTGGAAGGAATGATGCTGAAGCTGAAACTCCAGTACTTTGACCACCTCATGCGAAGAGTTGACTCATTGGAAAAGACTCTGATGCTGGGAGGGATTGGGGGCAGGAGGAGAAGGGGACGACCGAGGATGAGATGGCTGGATGGCATCACTGACTCGATGGACGTGAGTGTGAGTGAACTCCGAGAGATGGTGATGGACAGGGAGGCCTGGCGTGCTGCGATTCATGGGTCGCAAAGAGTCGGACACGACTGAGTGACTGAACTGAACTGAGAGCACTTTAAAAATTCACAATAAATATTATTTAGTAATTATAAGTAATATTTATGGTTCTGCAATGACAGTACATGTTTCTTTGTATTGAATTGAAGATTTGAATAATTTTTTCTAATTAGTCATGCATTTTATCATTTTCTTTTAATGTATTTAATGAGGAAAATCTTCTTATTATTATTAAAGCTCAAATTGTACTCTACTTGATTCTAATTAAAACTGCCCCTTGGCAATAAATTCTGCCTCTGAGATATCCATACTACAAGAGTGATGGTGAAAATTATGTTTGAGTCTCATTTGGGAACAAGGTTGTTAGGAAGGTGAATGGAAGACATAATTATTTATAAGGTTGCTTATTATTTCTTCTGTTAGATAGTAAAATTTTTTATTACTTGCTTTCAGCACCTTAAATAACACAATCCTTAGAATTTGTGTTGTATAGAATGAACTGAATGATGCTGAAAGACACAGATATTGGTGAAGACCAAGCTAGATTAGGGCTTCCATGATGGTTTCTTGCCTGTCAAAATCTCGTGGACAGAGGAGCTTGGAGAGCTATGGTTTATGGGGTTGTACAGAGTGAAACATGACTGAGGCAATGAGCATGCCCTCAAAGCTAGATTAAAAACCCGAAGGTAATTGCAGAAATAAATATAGCCACAACATTTTAGAAATCTGTTGTTATTATTTTTAATGAGGACCCTACTTATTTTTTAATCATAATGAACCTTCTTTTCATTTTAATTTCCTTTGAGAATGAAAATTGACCTTACTTAAGGTTTTCTAGCACTCTAGTATTCTTGTTGGTGAGGAGCCTGGCTGGCTGCAGTCCATGGGGTCTCAAAGAGTGGACACAACTGAGCGACTAAGGATACACACACAAATTCTGTACATTCCTTCTATTACTGCTTTTATAATAAGATTAGAAGAAATGCACATCTAATTAGACACAGTTACATACGGAAAACCAGTGGTAGATTGTCTTCAACCTTCACCTCTCTAAAGAAAGTATCTTTATTCAGTATTAGCTGTCAGGAGACATTTATGTCACATTATATTATCAAGATTGTTCTTAACTATTAAATGGGGTAGGTAATGCATTTAATGTTATTTTTTTAAGTGAAGTAACATAGTATTCTAGACTCTGAAATATAAAAGAATTTATGCAGATATATAATCTCAATTATATGTAGAAAACCTTTTAACATCTTAGAATCTTATTTATTGAATGTGTTTGTTCAGTCATGTCACACTATTTGCAACCCCGTGGATTGTAGCCCACCAAGCTCCTCTGTCCATGGAATAGACAGAGCACATATATTTGAGGAAAGCTTTGAATATAATGAGAACATCAAAATGACAAACAGGATAAAAAGGAAAAAGAAGATAAAAGTAAAACAGAGACAACAAAGAGAGTGCAGGAAACAAAAGAAAATGTCAATTAAGCAATGATAAATATCCTTAGATAAGAGATCTTTCATTCCTGAATTAAGACTGGAGTGTTATGTTCAGAGAACATGTAAAAATTTGTAACAGAAACAAAAGCATTATGTAGAAGATAAGGAACATAAAGTTCAGGACACTTTCTTAGGAAAAAAGGCCAAAGAAATGAGACAGAATCTTAGAAAATTAGTCTAGGAGGTCTGTAGTGAAATAAGAGTTCCAAAAAAGAGAAAATGGATAGGAAGAAATGCTATGTACATATGTGTATATGTGTATGATTTCTCTTATGAATTATATATATATTATATGTATTCATATATTCATAAATATTTATGTATTTACATTATGTGTGATGGTGAAATGGACTATAGCCCACCAGGCTCCTCTGTCCATGGGATTCTCCAGGCAGGAGTAGTGGAGTGGGTAGCCATTCCCTTCTCCAGGGGATCTTCCCGATCCAGGGATTGAACCCAGGTCTCCTGCATTGAGCTTCATTGGTGATTCAGATGGTAAAGAATCTGCCTGCAATGTAGGATATCTAGAATCTATCCCTGGGTTGGGAAGATCTCCCAGGAAAGGGAATGACAACCCACTCCAGTACTTGTGCCTGTAGAATTCCACGTACCGAGGGGACTGGTGGACTGCAGTCCATGGGACGCAAAGAGTTGGACCCAGCTGAGCGACTAACACTTTCTCCTGCATTGCAGGCAGATTCTTTACAGTCTGAGCCACCAGGGAAACCCTAATTCCCTGTAACTGAAGATCAAGAAACCCAGTTTGATGAGACTCACTAGGTAGTTTAAGAAAAAAGTCATTGCAGGAGGTTTGAGAACATTAGAGATGATAGAGATGATAGTTCTGGCCCAGAGAGAAAAATCAGGGATATTACATTGGAATAATAGTCAAAAGACAATAGACTTTTGAAGAGCAACATTGAGAAATGCTTTCAAAATTCTGAGAAATGATAATTTCTATACAAGTTTGCATATCTAGTCAAGTGTGATTGCATATCAATCAAGTGTGAGATAGGGTAAGTACATTCTTATAAAGTTGTCCTTCCATGCATTCTTTCTCAGGAAGCTACTGCTGTCAATACTCCCAAACAAAATGGGGAAGCAAGTAACAGAAGGAATGCATGGATGCTTTAAAAAAACAAGAAAATGAGAATAGAAAATGTAGGCAACTACATGTTAACAGAATGGCAGGCCAAGAGTTTTCAATTCAAACGGGCAGGGTGGTGGTGAAGTCCACCGTGAGGCCTCCAAAGAAAACATGAGCTCAGTGTGTTGATCCTGTTGGAAGGATTGACTTTTCCTTCAGACAGCCTGGCAATATGCAACTCCAGGGATATTACAAGGTTGTAAGAGAAACAAACTATTTTCCCAGTACATTACATGGCTTAGCTTTGAGTAATGTCTACATTATAATTGTATCAACACTGAGCATTGAATTATGTAAAAAAATCAATTTTACTATACTGGTAAAATTGACAGAGGAAGAAACTGTGTGTGTGTGTGTATATAAGGTAGGGAAAGGGAAGTGACATAAGTCACTAATGACATAATTTTTCATAGGAGGAATTTTATGGATATTAGCATGTCACTTTTAAATGGAGGTATATAACAAAAGAAAGATAATATGATTGAAAATGCTTGACTTGGGGGATCAACTGTGAGTTGAAAAAGGTGTAACAGGAATTTAAGAAATCTTTTTCTTTTAAGAGTTATAATGCTTATTGACATTTAAATGTTTATCTTTGTTATTTTGGCTGTGCTGAGTCTTCTCTAGTTATGGCAAGCGGAGCTACTCCTAAGTTGCAGTTCATAGGCTTCTCATTGCAGTGGCTTCTCTTGTTGAGCATGGGCTGTAGGGGACAGGGACTTCAGTAGTTCTGGCATGTGGGCTCAGTAGCTGTGGCTCCCAGACTCTGGAGTTCAGGCTCAGTAGTTATGGTGCACAGGCTTTGTTGCTCCATGGCATGAAGGATCTTCTGGAACTCAAGGGTTGAACCCGTGTCTCCTGCATTGCCAGGTGGATTCTTTACCAATTAGCCACCAAGAAAGCCCCTGATTGACTTTTAAATGAAGCATCTGTATTATTCAGGGAAAATAAAGTTTAATTAACAACAAAATATTCTGTGCATTTTCTAATTGGAAATAAATATACTGCATCTGTGTTGCTTCTATAAAATTATGTATTACTCCACAAATTTGGCTTGGACACTTGAATCTTTGCAACACGTATGTATAGTTTTAGGTGCTATAAAACTGCTGAAAGATATATCTATTTTCTTCTTGAAATCCTGTATTTTTGCATTTAGTAAGAATGAAATAGTAACAATTTATCACTCTTTTTTCTGTGCCTTAGCACGTAGATATATGAGGCATCCTTTGGGGCTTCCTAAGTGATACTAGTGGTAAAGAACCTGCTTGGCAACACAGGAGATGTGAGAGACCTGGGTCAGTCCCTGGGTCAGGAAGATCCCCTGGAGGAAGGCATGGCAACTCACTCCAGTATTCTTGCCTGGAGAATGCCCTGGACGGAGGAGCCTGGCAGGCTGCAGTCCATGGGATCTTAAGAGTTGTACATGGCTGAAGCGACTTGGCATAGCATAGCATAGCATGTGCATCTTTCTGTGTTATGCTTGCCTCTGTTCTTGAGTCTGGTTTTTATAGGTGCTATCTTAGCCTGGATTTTTACTACTTCATACCTGTTATGTAGCAACAATTTGTGAAATGATTTTCTACTCACCTACTCTTTTCATGCTTTAATTTATTCTACAGTACTTACAGGTTAAATTGCAGTAATCACTACAGGGATGCAAGTTCTTTCAGTAAACAAAAAAGAATTAAGGGGAAAATGATGCAGAATACTTTCATTGGAAATTAATTATCTCAGGATAGGCATGTTACGTCACTGTTCCTGGTGCCAGTGATAAGGTTATTCACTCAACAATATTTATTGATCATTGATCAGACACTCTACTAGCTACTAGGGTTATAAAGATTAGAAAGACAATCCCCTCTCTTTTCAGCCACATTGGTAGAAAGGCAGTTAATATTAGCATTTTCACAGAAATGGCTGGGGTTTCAGAGCCAATAGTTGGCTAAGTATTTGCCAAGAGAGATTCAGGATCATTGAAGTATATTTCAGCTGTGGTAGATTAAATGGTGGTTCTTTTTCTCCCTTGTGTTTTTACTCACTGAGAATAATATTTATTTTTTTAATCAAAGGTTTTCAACTACCATAAGTCAAAGTTAAAAATAAATTATGTAGTTGGTTACATTCTTGAGAATGATATGCCCTCTTTCTCTCTGTTCATTTTTATTCTCACTTTTACTTACCTTTTTATTCTGGGCCTCTGCTTACTTCCATCCACAAACAATTGCAATTTCAAAATGAATAATTCATCTGATTCGTTGTATCCTGAATCGGCATATCTTAAAGCAAATATAATCCTGTGTGTTCGTACAGGAAGCCTTTTGTTCTTTGGCAAAAGGAGAAAAAAAATGTGAAGTGTCCAAAGATGTTTGTGTTAAATTATTTACATGTTGAGCATTTGATTCTTACAGTCATGCTAGGGGGTATATTTAAATGTGGGGATATATAACTAGATTTCATTGTCCTTTTCTGCACTGAATACATTTAAATAATATCATTTCAGTTCTCACATCATGATAAACAAATAGCATTCATCTTTTCCTTTAGAAAAGACAAATAGATAACTATTTTAGTTGGATCCTATCAAGATGTACAACTGTGTAGAACTGAATATTTGTGCTGTGTGATCATGGTGCCCTTCTGATGGCAGTGGCTGTTGCAGGCTGGCTACATGGCTGTGATTTATTATTTAACCACAGGCTGTGTTCATTTCAGCAGGGAGCCTCTCTTCCTGCAGCTCCTTTGAGATCTCTCACTGTCATCATACTTTGCACAGTGGCGTGGACATTGTTCATAGTTGCAGATCTCTCAGAACCCTCTCTCCAAGAGGGTTCATTTTCATAACCTCAGCGGAACACACAGAGAACGCAGGCCTGAGCTTATTGACTCTCTGATAACCAGTGTGTTCATAGTAGCATAAAACCATAGGCAGCTGTTTTGGGTCCCAGTTGTCAGGTGGGAAATTATGAAGAGCTTCATGCTGCTCTAAATAATTAAAATTAATACCAGAAGAAAGCCCGCTCAGTTAGCATTAGATTCCTTACAGATATGGAATATTAAACTAGTGTCTGGAAGAGACAGATGTGTATTTATGAGATGCAAATATTTAAGTAGGACTAATTTTTAATCTGCCTAGACTATTCAACAAAGTTTATCAATTCAGTGGCTTGGTAAAGAAGCTAAGCATTCTAGGTTGTGTGTGTGTGTGTGTGTGTGTGTATTCATTATGTAGGGAGCCTAAGGTTTGGATGTGAATGTTCTTTCTTCTATGTTAACCTTCAAAGCAATCCTCCCTCCCCTCAATTTCTTTAAAATAATTCGTAGAATAACTTTTGGAAGACAGGCATGAGACCAAAGGGAACGTGGAAAAAACATTTTTTAAAAGAAATACTGGATATCAAAAACAACTTCTAATATTGAAGTGGATGTACAGATGACAACTGCAGAAATGTTTACCCTGACACTCAATGACCTATATAAAATTCTTGGGAATATTGTACCTGAAGCATTCATAATATTTCCTACAGCAGACAACTTTAGCAGGCTCCACATATGAGCTGAGAAAAGCATCACACTGTGACAGTCTGTAGCCAGGGTAAAAGTAAGAATATAAACAAGTTCTGTTCTTAGTCTTTGTGTCTCTTGGAGCTATACTCCTTTATAGTAACGTCATTAGATAGTTTATAGTTTGTTTTCTCATTATTTTAATTGTCTGCACCATTTTCAAAAAGGCTTGTCAAAGATATCTTGCCAAAATACATGACATTTGAATCATTAAAGGATTGTATTGTGATATCCTAGATCTGAAAATAGAAAGTGCATTTTAATGCTATCATTTGAGAATTTGGGTCAGTACTCCTGGGAGTTCTGAATTTGATATTCGTTTTCTTTCTCAACTACAATTTTTTTTTTTTTACTGATAAGACACCACATTGAAGCGTATAGGACAGATGTTGTGCATGAGAAAGCAAACTGAAAAACAAACACAACTGTTCAGTGGAATGTGGTTGGGAAGAGATGTAATGGAATCCAATATGGTTATTTCTCCAGAACATCCCTGCCAAGTGTAGCATCCATTCTTGAGGCCCCTGACCTTACAACTTACCTGGTCTGTCTAAACAAAATTAAAATTTATAGGAAATTGGTTTTTAGAAATAAATGAGAGATTCTCTAGTGTGGAAAAAGACAAGAGTCCAGGCCAGACTTCCCATGTGTTAATTGATTTGTATGTTAGTAACCAGATAGTTGGTCTTGAAGCTACTTTCTGAAAATCCATTAAAAAAAAAAAAAGATGCTAATTGTCACTGCCCTAGGTTGAAGACATAGGTTATTAAAAAAAAGAATGTTCAAAAGACAGTGATAATAAATTGTAAATGAACTGTAAATTAGACCAGCTGATGATTAAAACACGAGGAAATTACTCTTTTAATCTGTATGTGCTTGTTAAATGGTGCAGGAGGCAGAGAGTGCCTGCCAGCCTTTTCTATACCCTGGACATGCTGTGCTTTTGAAATCTCTAGACAAGTCAAATATGTTCCCAGCGGCTCATGGAGTCCATTTTATCTTCATAAATGGAAACACGCACACACACATGCACGGCACGCGCACACACACACACGTAAGGCAACAAGATAAAGTAACTTGGTGATAGTTAAAAACCTATTGGGAAAATTTTTTTAATAAGGCATTTTTCTTTTTGCTTCATTTCTTATCAGAACAAGCTAAAGCTTTTTAAGGCCAGATGAAGTATTGAGACATGATCTAATTTGCCCTCCTCTGACCAGGCTGTGCTACATCAATAACCAGAGTCAGTTGTCAGAATATGAAAGTAGGGAAACATAGGGAAACTAGAGTTTCTAGGAGTCAAACTAGAAAATTTAAGACTTTGAGAAAAAAAAAATTGATATGTTTCTATAATATTGTGTTTTATTATCTTAGATTGCAACAAATTGTAGGATATTTGCCTTTTTTTTTAGAGTGAAACGAGGTTTTGTTTTTTTTTTAAATTTTTTGAGTGGAGTATATGTGTGTGTAAGTAAAACTTGATCAAAATTTCCTGTGAGTGGTTATAAATCCACTTCTTCCTCTGAAGTATAGGAAGAATATAAGTAGTGTGGGGACTGGCAGAGTCAGGAAGGAGAGGAACAGCCTAGATGGGGCAGAGAAGAGGTAGGAAGAGCAGAGACTGCTAGGAAGTGCCATTCTGCCTGGCCCTCACAGTGAAGTTTCTCAGTAGCCGGGATCCATTTTCCCCAAAGTGTTTCCTGTTGCTCTCTTGATGACTAGGCCTACTGCTTGGCACATACTATCCATGAACACTATTAACAGACATATGAATGCTGTAAGATATTCCCCATAAGACATCAGAGAGAAGGAAAAACAGGAGGAAAAGTAGGAAATGATGGTGTGGTTTAAGAAGCATGGAGATCAGTGAAGGAAGAGGGGTAAAAAGACAAGACAAAAGGAGAACAGTAAAATACTGCTGTTGGATTACCTTTGAAAATGCTCTCATCTTCTAAGAAGTAATTTAGTAGACTCTGGCTTTTTTCATCTTTGATCTGCAAACAATGGAACTAATTATTTATTCAAATACTCTTGTATTTTATAAACTAGGTTTGTTGAACCTCTTTAACTTATTTAACTCATCATAAAGTGGGAGAGTTTCTTTGTAAACCATGTTCTGCATACAGGGTCCTGTGGGCTCCATCCCAAATTCATTAATATGTTATCGCCAAACTAATGAGGGCACCCTTGTGTTCCAATTGCCCAAGGAAGTCCCAGTTCTGTCTGTAATCCAGTGCATTTATATATACCACTCAATTTTACTTTTTTTGAAAGGATTCCATTTAAATGATATGTTATATGGTCTACTTCAATGAACTCCAAGCCAAACCTGTCGTAATATGTCTACAGGCGTGTCTCTAAGAGACCTTCTCATCACCCCCTTATTGGACCTAAGATTGCTTATAAAAGTTATATGACTCTTAAAAGACTGAAATTAATAGATATTTAAAGTTCTTTATATGTTAAGAGCACATAAGGAAATAACTATTTCAAGAGTAGCTATTACATACTATGACACTTTGCCATCTACAGTTAGTCCTTGGCTAGGACTGCAAGATTTTCCAGAGCTGGGTTGTGTAGCGGTTTTGAAGGATTTGGGACCTGATCAAGGAAAAAGTCATGACCATGGGAAGCAGTAAAATACAGCAAGCTTTATTGGGTGGCACTTGGACAAGGCTACAGGAAAAGGGGGATCCACAGCATGTGACTGTCCATAAGCTTATGGGACAAGGAGCAGCTTCCAAATGGAGCGGGACAAAGGAACTCCTGGAGAAGAGGGATATCAGAGAGGGATTTCCATATCTGGGTGGTGTTTCTTGGCGGTACTGCAGGGAGCCCCCATGTCAGAGAGTAGTGTTGGTGTCTTAAGCTCTGAGCCATGAAGACCTTAGGGTCTAACAGTTAGTTGTTACTAGAACATGTGGGGTAGGATTTTTGAGGGGGTTTGCAAGGGATGCAAGTACTAAAAGGCTTAAAACATCTGTTTGGGTTATTTTTTAAGTGTGTATAAATTTTGAGTTTGGTGCTAGTGGGCTTTTGAGCTCACAGAACTCAGTCTGCTCAGAAGATCTAAGCAACCTCGAGATCAACATACAGAGGTTGTCTTTGGCTCATTTATGTAACTGATCCATACAGTTTCCCAGAGTCAACTGAATGAAGGACTGGACCATTCTGGCCCTAATGTATGTTGAGACAATTCAAGCAACTTCGATCTTTATTAACCCCCACGGTGAGAGAGAAAATAGCAAATACTTGGACAACTCCAGTGACTTCTTATGTATCAGTTACACCTCTAAAACACTTCTTTCCAAATACATAGCACTGATGCCACCCCTGCTCCTTCTCAGACTCATTGCCACCATGGTTATTAGTCTTGTGTTTTTCCTGGTACAACTCCTGGCATAACTTAAGACCAGCAAAACTCTGGTTGTTTTATAAATTTAGGTTTATTTAGAGTTTGCCCAAGTATTTACTTAGTTAAATACCTTCTGTCTTTTCTGTAATAGAGGAATAGAGATTTTACAGTCTCTTGGTGCTTAGAGCTGGCTCAGGCTATTAGAGCACTGGTAACATTAGTAATAATAATCTTTTGTATATGTTTAATGTTTTACATTTCTGTAGTAATTGTAATGATACTTCCTGGTAATGTCCTTACATGTATCTCTTCTTCCTTTTTCATTAACCCTTCTAAAAATACTGCTGTTGGATTACCTTTGAAAATGCTCTCATCTTCTAAGAAGTAATTTAGTAGACTCTGGCTTTTTTCATCTTTGATCTGCAAACAATGGAACTAATTATTTATTCAAATACTCTTGTATTTTATAAACTAGGTTTGTTGAACCTCTTTAACTTATTTAACTCATCATAAAGTGGGAGAGTTTCTTTGTAAACCATGTTCTGCATACAGGGTCCTGTGGGCTCCATCCCAAATTCATTAATATGTTATCGCCAAACTAATGAGGGCACCCTTGTGTTCCAATTGCCCAAGGAAGTCCCAGTTCTGTCTGTAATCCAGTGCATTTATATATACCACTCAATTTTACTTTTTTTGAAAGGATTCCATTTAAATGATATGTTATATGGTCTACTTCAATGAACTCCAAGCCAAACCTGTCGTAATATGTCTACAGGCGTGTCTCTAAGAGACCTTCTCATCACCCCCTTATTGGACCTAAGATTGCTTATAAAAGTTATATGACTCTTAAAAGACTGAAATTAATAGATATTTAAAGTTCTTTATATGTTAAGAGCACATAAGGAAATAACTATTTCAAGAGTAGCTATTACATACTATGACACTTTGCCATCTACAGTTAGTCCTTGGCTAGGACTGCAAGATTTTCCAGAGCTGGGTTGTGTAGCGGTTTTGAAGGATTTGGGACCTGATCAAGGCAAAAGTCATGACCATGGGAAGCAGTAAAATACAGCAAGCTTTATTGGGTGGCACTTGGACAAGGCTACAGGAAAAGGGGGATCCACAGCATGTGACTGTCCATAAGCTTATGGGACAAGGAGCAGCTTCCAAATGGAGCGGGACAAAGGAACTCCTGGAGAAGAGGGATATCAGAGAGGGATTTCCATATCTGGGTGGTGTTGCTTGGCAGTACTGCAGGGAGCCCCCATGTCAGAGAGTAGTGTTGGTGTCTTAAGCTCTGAGCCATGAAGACCTTAGGGTCTAACAGTTAGTTGTTACTAGAACATGTGGGGTAGGATTTTTGAGGGGGTTTGCAAGGGATGCAAGTACTAAAAGGCTTAAAACATCTGTTTGGGTTATTTTTTAAGTGTGTATAAATTTTGAGTTTGGTGCTAGTGGGCTTTTGAGCTCACAGAACTCAGTCTGCTCAGAAGATCTAAGCAACCTCGAGATCAACATACAGAGGTTGTCTTTGGCTCATTTATGTAACTGATCCATACAGTTTCCCAGAGTCAACTGAATGAAGGACTGGACCATTCTGGCCCTAATGTATGTTGAGACAATTCAAGCAACTTCGATCTTTATTAACCCCCACGGTGAGAGAGAAAATAGCAAATACTTGGACAACTCCAGTGACTTCTTATGTATCAGTTACACCTCTAAAACACTTCTTTCCAAATACATAGCACTGATGCCACCCCTGCTCCTTCTCAGACTCATTGCCACCATGGTTATTAGTCTTGTGTTTTTCCTGGTACAACTCCTGGCATAACTTAAGACCAGCAAAACTCTGGTTGTTTTATAAATTTAGGTTTATTTAGAGTTTGCCCAAGTATTTACTTAGTTAAATACCTTCTGTCTTTTCTGTAATAGAGGAATAGAGATTTTACAGTCTCTTGGTGCTTAGAGCTGGCTCAGGCTATTAGAGCACTGGTAACATTAGTAATAATAATCTTTTGTATATGTTTAATGTTTTACATTTCTGTAGTAATTGTAATGATACTTCCTGGTAATGTCCTTACATGTATCTCTTCTTCCTTTTTCATTAACCCTTCTATAATCTTCTAGTATACTCAGACATAGGCACTTTGCTTCAACTCTTAAGTCATGCAAATTACTGTGCCACTTTTTTCTTTGACTTCCAGATATCATCCTCTTTACTTAACTCATTTAAAAAATCTTTTTTTTTTTGCATTTTTAAATAAACAATTTAGAAACTTCCAATATAAAGGGAAAAAAATCTTTTCCACCTAAAGATAGCTTGTGTTAATATTTTTGTATGTTTCATCTAAGCATGTATCTTGCTGGAAGAGGGGTAAGAGAGAGGATATATATCCATGTGGGAGATTAAAGATTGAACGGGGTAGAGATGAAGATAAGAGTCAGAGGTAGAGCTATAGCTAGGTATGAGGAGTGGGGAGGGAGAAAGAGAAATGGAAAGAGATTTACATACATATATGGGCTTGAATTTTATGACATACCATGCACACACACACACACACACACAATTTTGCAGTTAGCTTTCTTCACTTATCCAGTGGTCCCTCAGTTTCTGCAGGGGATCAGTTCTAAGGCTAGAAAGGTTTTCAGGAGAATGTTATTTAGTAATCTATGTAAATCTCAGCTCAATATAATTGAGAATGTTCATAGTTTAAAGTATAATAATTAGTAGTAACTACTGATGGGAAGAGTTAAGTTCCCCATTGTCTTGTGTAGTAGGCATTGAGACTGTTTCTTTAGCAACCAGTCTACTCTGCTTCTTTGTGTAACATCCAGTTAGTTTGGTTGACACTGACCAGTCATTCACATAGCACTGTCTCTCTTGAAACAGTGACTGGTTCTTGTAACAACCCAGGGCTCAGTTAATTAACACATGATCCCATCAGTGCAAACCTCAAATCTCTTCTTCAGTAGTTATGTGAGGAAGAGAACATCTCTCTTTCTGATCCAGAATTTAGTTCTTCTAAGAAAGTGAAGAGGAGCTAAAAGGCATCCGAGAGATGGTGATGAACAGGGAGGCCTGGCGTGCTGCGATTCATGGGGTCGCAAAGAGTCGGACACGACTGAGCGACTGAACTGAACTGAACTGAACTGAAGAACATCTCTGATGCTGGGAGGGATTGGGGGCAGGAGGAGAAGGGGACGACAGAGGATGAGATGGTTGGATGGCATCACCAACTTGATGGACATGAGTTTGAGTGAACTCCTAGAGTTGGTGATGGACAGGGAGGCCTGGCATGCTGTGATTCATGGGGTCGAAAAGAGTTGGACATGACTGAGCAACTGAACTGAACTGAAGAACATATGAGGACCCATTGGATGATAAGATCTTGAATCCTTGATGAACATTGACTCATCTTACATCTGGACTTCCTTGTGCCACAATCTAATAAATCCCTTTCTGATGAGGCCAATTTAAGTTTTCAGTTATTTGCAGATGAAAGAAAACCCGTTTTCTGGGTTGATGTATTTGTGCCAGAGTCCAGCTCCATTAGCCAGGGATTCAACCTGAAGAGATAAACAGTGTCAGCAATGAGACAGCCTCAATTTTCTTGGAGTGCCTATTTATTTCAAGCTTAAGATTCTCTTTTATACTTTTACAAAAGCATTAGGTCAGAGGTTTGACATTTTCAGTTCCCCCTCACCCAGATTTATTATGTCCATAAATCTTTGTTGCTCTTCAAACAGAGTTCCTGCTTCAGTAATTCTCTCAGAATCAGCCTTACCGTCTATTATCTACTTCCTCTAATGTGTCCTATAATTAACTTGTGATTACATTATAAGTCATGCTACATTCCTCAGTTTATTACTTATCTTCCTAAATCCTGTTTGCCCCTAACATCCTGAGCTCACTATCTCTTAAAAAGGCTTCTAGCTATAGTGTTTCTAAAAATTCTCAACTTCTATAAGCTATAGTAAAATATGCTAACTTTACAACATTCCTTAAATCTTTAACTTCTAACTAATTTAATTATTTCTAAGCCCTAAATTCAGTAAACTCCTTTGCCATAAACACTTTTCTCACAAATAGGCTTCAGATAGCAATCCCTCCCATGGCCTCAAGCTGCGGCCTATGTGCTCATCCTGGAACACTCTTTTGTAAAAGTCCTTGAACAAATGTCAATGATTAACTTTATGAATTATTCTCTGAGCATAGCTGCAGAAGGCTTTGTGCCTTCTCATGCTCCTCTCAAGAACAATAAGCACCTTAATATTCCTTTTCAGTCAACTCAGCCGAGGAGAGGAAAAAACAAGTCAGAATTACAAGGCCTAACTCCTTCATCCCGTGTCCGTGCCTGCAGAATGAGGAGAGGGGGCTTGGTGCCTCCATTTTGTTAGTAATGCCTAACACGGCTCCCGACATATTTGTCTTGGAATTAGCACTGAACTGGATTCCAAATCAGAAGCCTAAATTCTTTTCTTAGCTCTTCCATTTACTTGTGGTTTGACCTCATTCAAGTAAGTTATTTTTATGTAAAAAGGTATAATGAGATGACATAAAAGGCTCCTTCTAGCTCTAAAATTCTAAAATCCTCTGATCCTAAATTGGTTTCTGAATTTAAAAGTTATGGGGATAAAGAACAATCTGAATTTTGGTTGATGATGAAGATCATTAACCTCTAAGCTCTTCTGAGAAAACTACAGACCTTGAAGTTAGGGTGGTAGGCCTGTGCACTCTTTGGGGTATATTAAGATGATACAAAGTTGATCTGGCAAGATATTAACACGAACAACAAATGTCATAGAATTCCCTTATTGATTACATGAGCTTTGAGTTTTATTCTTTGGAATCCTTTGCCTCTGGGATTTTGAACATTGTGATGTCTCAGTATTTTTGTCACTCAAATGTTTCTTTCCCCTGTATATGAATGTGTGGATTTGTATGCAAGTCCACACACACAAATGCAAGCAGATTTACATATTTTATTTTTTTCAAGTATAGTTAATTTACAATGTTATGTTAATTTCTGGCCTACCTCCTGAGAAATCTGTATGCAGGTCAAGAAGCAACAGTTAGAACTGGACATGGAACAACAGACTGGTTCCAAATCAGGAAAGCAATACATCAAGGCTATATGTTGTCACCCTGCTTATTTAACTTAAATGCAGAGTACATCATGAGAAATGCTGGACTGGATGAAGCACAGCTGGAATCAAGATTCCTGGGAGAAATATCAATAAGCTCAGATATGCAGATGATACTACCATTTTGGCAGAAAGTGAAGAACTAAAGAGCCTCTTGATGAAAGTGTAAGAGGAGAGTGAAAAAGTTGGCTTAAAACTCAACATTCAGAAAACTAACATCATGGGACATGGTCCCATCACTTCATGGCAAATAGATGGGGAAACAGTGGAAACAGTGACAGACTATTTTTGGGGGGCTCCAAAATCACTGCAGATGGTGATTGCAGCCATGAAATTAAAAGACGCTACTCCTTGGAAGGAAAGTTATGACCAACCTAGAGAGCATGTTAAAAATCAGAGACATTACTTTGCCAACAAAGGTCTGTCTAGTCAAGGCTATGGTTTTTCCAGTAGTCATGTATGGATGTGAGAGTTGAACCATAAAGAAAGCTGAGCACTGAAGAATTTATGCTTTTGAACTGTAGTGTTGGAGAAGACTCTTGAGAGTCCCTTGGACTGCAAGGAGATCCGACCAGTCCATTCTAAAGGAGATCAGTTCTGGCTATTCATTGGAGGGACTGATGCTGAAGCTGAAACTCCAATACTTTGGCCACCTGATGGGAAGAACTGACTCATTTGGAAAGACTCTGATGCTGGGAAAGATTGAGGGCAGGAGGAGAAGGGGACGACAGAGGATGAGATTGTTGGATGGCATCTGCAACTCAATTGACAGGAGTTTGAGTAAGCTCCAGGTTTTGGTGATGGACAGGGAGGCCTGGTGTGCTGCAATCCATGGGGTCGCAAAGAGTCCCACATGACTGAGCAACTGAACTGAACTGATTCATTTCTGCTGAATAGAAAATTAATTCAGTTATACATACATATATATAATTTTCATATTCTTTTCCATTATTGTTTATTACAAAATATTAAATATAGTTCCCTGTGCTATACATTGGACCTTGTTGTTTATTATATCTTTGTAATAGTTTACATCTGTTAACCCTGAACCCCTAGTCCATATTTTGCATATTGAGTAATGCCTTAAATTAGAAATTAGCCAAAACCTAGCAATTAAAAATATAATTATAGGTAACATTTATTTTCACTTGTGATTCAAGATAAGTTACATTATTTTATTTTAAAATTAATTTACCTTTAATTCCTGACCTTTTTCTAATTCAAGGATTTACTTTCATTTTAGTAAGTGGATGCCAGGTGTCATGTTTTATTTTTTAATCGCTGTGACTTTGTTCATAGTGCTTAAAGTAAAGGTATGAAAACATGTGTGACTATTACAAGAAATTTTGTTCATGTTTTTACAGTTATCCAAGTACAACTTACTTTTGATATTATCAGCTGTGAACAGAGACTACATCCCATGAAAATTATTTGGACTAGATTTATTCTTGTCATAAGATACAATCTAATGTTTTTTAAAAAAATTAAATACAAAGCCTCAAGGTACAGATAGTAAGCATTTTATATAATAGTTATTTGTTCAGGGAAACCTGACTTTTCCCAAGTCCTATGAACAAATTGGTTTTTAAAAGAGTTATTAAAGAAGGCAGTAGGTTATGGAAACCCAAAACCTAAGATGATAGCAACTCTTAAAAGAGGAGATTGGGTATTATTTAAGCAATTTGTTTAGTTTCAGTCTCATGTAGATTTGTCTACATTCAGATGAAAATAAACTTGGAGAAGAGGTATTTATCTCTGTGTCGTTTCTGAGGAAACAGGGAGCATTATTGGCCAGGTATTTTAGTTTCTAAGAAACAATGACTCTTTGGTTGAAAATCAGGTCCTGTATATGAACTGCAAAATATATAGTTTGTTTTCTTCCCTTTTCAGAAATAGTTGTTCATTGGCAATCTGTTTTATTGCTGGAAATGGGCTGATTACAGCCTGGAATAGAAAAGAGGAGCCAAAGGGCCTTGTAATGTTATATTTTTTCCAAAACATACACAATTCAGTTTATTGCTCCTTTTTGAACATGCAGATTCTTCCTGAAATAGGTAAATGAGTCATAAGGGATTTACCTTAATAGCAAGATTCTTTTTTTTTTTTTCTCTTCAAATATGAAGATCATGTAATTGCCCACAAAATACAACAGTTTTCATGAAAAGCGAAGAAAACTTTGGAGCTGATTTTTCTGCAAAGTTTCTGTAAATGGAAATACTGGGACAGGTAGCTAAGGGTTGGTTGGAGGCTTTAAAGTGTGTCAAGAGTTGGAAAGGAAGTCAGCTGGGTTTTGTTTAGATTTCCAGAAACCTTTGAAAATTACTGAGAACCCACTCATGTATTCTGTTGACACATAGGACACTTATATATGCTTGCCTTTCAAGTCTTATGCCCTATTTTCCCTTAAGTGTCTTTGTTAATATAAATTTTGGATGCTTATTCAAATGAAACTATTCATTTGAATAGACAAATAGCTTATTCAAAGACAACTTTAAATGTTGAGATTAAACTACAATTTTGTACTTTATCATTAATGTTTATTTGAATTGTTACATTATTTACTCAAAAGAAAGGAGAGATGATAATTTATGCATTTTATAACAAATTGTACCAAAGTTTCACTTTTGGAACTTGGCTTCATCCAAAGATGGGAATTTCTTCATGTAGGAAGATATACATTTTTTTCATTGATACCACTGTATTAGGTCTATCAATGATGTTTCAAAAAATTAGTAAATTGTGTTCCACTTGTGGTATAAATTATATTAACATAATAAGAGGTTGACAGCAATCTCCTATGTTTGTAAGTGATACATTACTAAAAGTAGAATGTATGAAAGTTATACATGTTGAGAGAGAAAAGCCCTGCTATCAAAGAACTAAAAATATATAGAAATTTCTGTTATGTTCTTTAAAAAAAAAAATAAAAAATTTATTTTGTTTTTTGGTTGTGGTGGGTCTCCGTTGCTGCACAGGGGCTTTCTCTAGTTGCCGCGAGCAGGGGCTACTTTCTAGTTGCTGTGCATGGCTTCTCACTGTGGTGTCTTTTCTTGTTGAGGAGCACAGGCCCTGGAGCATGTGGCCTAAGGAGCTGTGGCACGCAGGCTTAGTTGCTCTGTGGCAGGTGAGGTCTTCCTGTGCTGGGGATCAAACCAGTGTCCCTTGTGTTACATGTTGGATTCTTAACTACTGGACCACCAGGGAAACCCCTGGTAGGCCCTTTTTATAATGTAAGCTTCAAGGATAGTTCTGAACATTTTGTTTGTATGTATGCATGGGTATATACACACACTAATAGTTCCATATCTCCAGTTAACGTTAGGAATTGGTCAGTTTTGTTAGGTCAAATTCCTATCATTGTCCAAATGCCATTAATGTAATCATATTAAATTCTTTGCCCAATATTGACAAGATTACTTTTCCAGTCTGCAGTCATTGCATAAAATAAAAAAGGGGGGACTGTAGTTGAGAGTTCAAATATAAAGTCCTACTGACACTGCTATGCAGACAAATGTGAATATGTTGTTCAATAAAACCATTGGCTCTTAGATAGTAGCACTTCGAATCAGCTCTAAAGGTCAAATGAGTTGATTAAAAAAAAAAAGATGGTGTCTGTCTATAACTTATCAAAGTGTCCATTCCTTGAAAGTTGTCTTCATGACATTTTGAAGTTTCAAGTAATAGAGAATGGCAAGCCAATTTGATAGCAGATGTGTTTATTGCATGAGTATATTGGATAATTCACAGAAGAACATTGCATACAGAGCCAGGCCGAGGAGGACACATTTGCCACCACCCCAAACACGGGTACCATGGCTTACACTGCCGCCATCAGCATGGGTCACCTGGGGCTCTTGTTGCTGCCTCTGAAACTGGATGTTGCTGCTACAGCCAGGTTGAGTGTGTCAGTGTCCCTGCTTCTCTAGGTGACAAACCTCATTCAAAATCCAGGGCAGGTCCATCAGCTTGGCTGAATCAAAGAGGTTGGTCAAAACTCAGGGGCAAAGAAAATAGACAAAATAGGATGTGGGCACTGCCTCCCAGCATAATTTATATCTTGAGACATTCTCTAAACATAGAAAGTCAAAAATAAGTAAACTGAGACAGTTTAGCTTATTGTAAAGTTTAGCTTGCTGCAATTAAGTATCTCTAAACATGCCTCTGTCGAAATAATGTGACATTCAGGTTTCCGTGATTACTTTAATCAGCCTGGGCAAAATAGACTCAACTCATTTCAAGAACATGATAAAGTAAAACTGCTTATTTGATTGGTTTGCCTGTCAGGAAATTAGAGCAGTTAAACAATTACTTAATTGGTAGAGATGTAAATGAGATAATGTGAGTGGAGACCTTGGAAGAGCATATCCTTTATGGCGGAATATATATAATAAGTGACAGTTCAAAAGCCCATTAAGATCTGCTCAATTTGCTCTTTAAAAATCTATTATGTTTCAGCAGAAAATCAGTAATTACCCTGTCTGTCAAAGGGCAAATGTTATATCTTTTCAAGCAGTTATTTAGTGCTTAGTGTGTGCATGCCACTGCACTGTTGCTTTGCAAGATACACACTCGCAGGATACATCGCTTGAGCACTGTTGATCTTTGCCTTCCAGTGTGTATTGCCTTTAATCAGCCTGGCAGGATGAAGTGTTGCTTGTATGTTATATCTTTTCAAGCAATTATTTAGTGCTTAGTGTGTGCATGCCACTGCACTGTTGCTTTGCAAGATACACACTCGCAGGATACATCGCTTGAGCACTGTTGATCTTTGCCTTCCAGTGTGTATTGCCTTTAATCAGCCTGGCAGGATGAAGTGTTGCTTGTGGAAAGTAATTACAGGCTTTCAATGGAAATGACAGTGTAAAACCAGCTAGATGATATTTGTCACACTGGGGAGTGTATGGGAAGCATATACAAACTGTGTGCTTTCTGCAGAAAGACCCCATCCAGAGATAATGATAGAGCTGCTTTGGCAACTGATCGAGTCAGAGAGCAACCTGAAAGGGGATGCTGCCCTCACCTTGGGGGCACAGCTGTGCCATCTATTTAGGAAGATCAGGGAAGTTTAAAGAAAGTGTTAAATAATGAGCACATGCTGCTGGATATGTGGCTCTGAGCTGGACAGAATTTCAAGAAGTATTATAAATGGGGGTAGGGATGCTCTTGAAATTTTGATTACTTGGGAAAGCAGTTCAAATGGGGTATTGTTTCCAGGTCTTTTCAGGGAACTAGGTGATAGAGGACTTATATAGGACATTGACAGTATTACTACAGTTAATACTGGACAACCAATGCTACCATCTCCCTGTCTGTTGTACAAATTTTATTCATTAAGGGCTATTTTACATGCTTATCGTATATTCTAATTCCCGTGCTGTCATAATTGTTTATTTTAAAATGTTTGGAATCCTAGAAGTTAGGTTATATTCATATTGTTTAGAATACCTGTCATTTAGAGATTGTATTAGGGGAAAAATTCTGTCGTACATTTTGATTCATAAATTCATTATTTGGATTTCTGCTTAAATGAGTTTTGACTTGTATAAATATATAATTTGTGTTTGTGTGTACTCTTTGAATTGTTAGTCTATATCTACTATCTAGGATTATAAAATCTATTTATTTCAAATAGGTTAAGATAGGAAAGAAGAAAATGATTTAGAGTTTTATACTGTAATTAACTGCATTCCTTACTCTAGCCAGTTACTTTATTCTGAAACCTTTTTATCTCCTTGGCTCTAATTAAGAACTCTCTAAACTTCAACATTGCTCAGCTTCTAAGTATGGATAATAAATGAGCTTTATATCCATAGCATGCTTGTAATATTAGTTAGCTATTGCTTTCTTAGTGGTGATGATAGTGGTGATTGCCTGAGGACCAAAATCAGCAGATTGAAAACTAGCAAGCCTGTTTGAAATCTGGCCAACTGGAATGTATTAATTTATGGATGGAAGAAGATACATAAAGTTAAAATCTCCATTTTGATGGAATGAGTATATTTTATGGGATAAAGAATGAAAATAAAATTTGAGAGAGAATCAAGATAATTCATAGACTACATTATAGGAGAGAAACACAAGCAAAAAGAAATGACTCAGTATTTTGAGATTGAATGATTGGATGAATAATGATATTTTTTTGAATAGTAAGAGGAAGCCGTAGATGGGAAGCTTGGTTCTAGAGAAAGCAGTGGCTTTACTTTCCTACAGAGGAATTTGAGGTGATGGTCGTCTTTCTTGCTGTGGCTGGTTAACAGCCAGTGTAGTTAGAGGACTGACACTTCAGAGAAAGGATGATAATAGAGATGTAGTTTTATATGCGGACAGTTGACATGAAAAGCAAGAGCAGAAGGTTGAATCTGTAGTGAAAATACGATATTTATAAAGTGGAAGTGGGGAATAGAGCCAGACTTGCATAGGAATGAAGAAATTAACATGTCCAGTACAGCGAGGGGAGGAGTTTGCAGTTAAGTAAGAAATTCAGTTTAAGTAGGTGATTATGAAACAAAATACAGTTGAGCTACAAATTGTAGATATTAGAGTAATTAGGCAGAGGACATAATGAAAAAAGTAAAAGCATGCGTGAGACTAAAGAAGTAATTAGAAGGAGTAGACTAATGGAGACAGTAAGGAAGTCTTTTTTCAAGTTCACCAAAATGGCCAAAATCTTTTAAAAATTTCATTATGTCAAATTTTTTTAGAAGACTCACTATGCCAAAGATTTTTTAAAGACTCACCATGCCAATTTCTGGAATGTAAATACATTAGATGTAAGGATATCCATTTTTGTAGCAAACTTTGTGGAAAATTTTTTGAGAGTATCTCACCCTAGTAAATCAGTCCTGAATATTCGTTGGAAGGATTGATGCTAAAGCTGAAGATCCAGTGCTTTGACTACCTGATGCAAAGAGCCAACTCATTGGTAAGGTCCCTGATGCTGGGAAAGATTGAAGGCAGGAGGAGAAGGGGACGACAGAGGAGGAGATGGCTGGATGGCATCACCAACTCAATGGACATGAGTTTGAGCATGCTCTGGGAATTGGTGATGGATAGGGAAGCCTGGTGTGCTGAAGTCCATGGGGTTGCAAAGAGTCGGATATGACTGAGTAACTGAACTTGAATGCTATGACCAAGCCAATTCTTAGAATACACTCAGGAGAAGTGAGTACCTGTGTCTACCAATAGTCATATAAAATTATTTGTAATAGTTTTTGTCTGAAAACTCAAATATCCTTCAACAAAAGACATTTTTGGATAAACTTTAGTGAATTCATACTTTAGAATGTTGCACAGAAATCAAAAGAAAGGACTGTTACACACAACAGCAGTTACAAATCTCCCAGGTATAGATAAGAGCCCAGAAAACCAGACAAAAAAAGAGACTACATAATTTGATATATGTGAAGTTCAAGAACAAGCAAAACTAATCTGTAGTAACAGGGGTTAGAACAGTGGTTACCTCAGGCATGGGGACGGGGAGGATAGCTCTTGACTCAAATGAGCATAAATATATGTGAATGAACCTGAAAAAGTAAGAAACAATTGGGAAAGTTAGAAATAGCTAAAGAGAACTGGTTAAGAACTTAATTAGTGGAAGCCCAATGATGGATCTTTAATTCAAGATATGGAAACCAGAGAGACAGAAAAACATTTAGAACTGTATAACAACATAAAACAGGAGTCTCGCTTGCTTACTTTTTATGTCTCTTAGAAGTCCCAGTTTAAGGCTGTGAGCTGGGAAGAATGGAGAATGTAAATGAAGAGGTTAGTTCTTTCCTGCCGCTTTTTTCCTGGTATCTGTTAGGCCTCAGTCATTTATTTGCTCAGAAAATTTTTAGTAAGTACCTCTTATGTTCTAGACATTGAGCTGAGCTGGGTACTAAGGATATACAATTTAAAGATGGTATCTCTTTGCCTTATGGAACTTATAGTCCACTAGAGGAAGACTGTGAAGTAGACAAAAATAAATTTTTAAAAATTATAGTTGATTTACAATGTTTTATTAATTTCTGCTGTACAGTGAAGTGGTTCCGTTAAACACACACACATATACACATACACACATTTATATACACACACACACATATATATGTGTATCCTTTTTTATATTCTTTTCCACTATGTTTTATTACCAGAATTATTGAAAATAGTTCCCTTTGTTATACAGTAGGACCTTGTTGTTTATCCATTAGACAAACAATTTTAATAGATGTACAAATACCATACAAGTGGGGAGAACAATTCTCAGACTCCTGTGGTGAAGAGAAAGCTTAAGAGAATTTCACATGGTACACAATAAGGTTATTGTGCATAAAAGAAATGATGAAATGCGAGACCAGTAAGTCCGTAAAGTGAAGTGAAAGTCGCTCAGTCGTGTTCGACTCTGTGTGACCCATGGACTGTTGGGTTTCTCCAGCCCAGAATACTGGAGTGGGTAGCCTTTCCATCCTCCAGGGGATCTTCACAACCCAGGTCTTCCGCATTTCAGGCAGATTCTTTACCAGCTAGGGAAGCCCAAGAATATTGGAGTGGGTAGCCTATCCCTTCTCCAGCAGATCTTCTCGATGCAGAAATTGAACCGGGGTCTCCTGCATTGCAGGCGGATTCTTTACCAAATGAGCTATGAGGAAAGCCCATAGAAGCCAGATAATCAATGGGGCTTATATGTATGGCCTGTGCCCTGGGAAACCTCTACACTTGAAAGTGGACATGTCTGGACTTGAATTTTATGACTTAACCAGTAGGATGGAGAAAATGTTGCCCATTTTAAAGCATTGTGAGAATTATAGGCTTAAATCCATGCTTGCTGTTGTTTTAGTGAAGGTAGTCCTCTCATGACTAATAAAGAAAGAAAATAAGTATTGGTATTATTTTAAATTCATTTTGGCAGCGTTAGCACTGTATGGGCTGGAGGATTTCAAAATCAGATTGAGGAAGACCAGTGCTGTAGAAATCCTAGAAAGTGAAGACATCTTGAAAGAAAGCTGTTCTAATGCAAATGTAGAAGGCCTCCCTTGTGACTCAGATATTAGGATCTGCCTGCAATGCTGGAGACCCAGTCTTGATCCCTGGGTTGGGAAGATCCCTTGGAGAAGGAAATAGCAATCCATTCCAGTATTCTTGCCTGCAGAATCCCATGGACAGAGGAGCCTGGCGGGGTACAGTCCATGGGGTCATAAAGAGTCGAACAGGACTGAATGACTACACTTGGTGGTGCGAGATAAAAGAGGAGAATATGTACTTCATGATGAGTCTCTGAATGTGACCTTTGAGAAAAAGATATTTATGTTTCTGATAATCAGGTGGACACTGGTCTTTTTCAGTTGAGAGTGTACAGGGGCCATCCACTCTCTGTTGCAGACTACGTAAACTTTGTGGCAGTTTTTCATGCCGGTCCATCTTGTGCTGTGATTCTGGCCTGAGGAAACATCCTTTTTTCAAGTTCCTCGCTTCACTTTCTTGTACAGATCAGGAACTCTGGATTGAAGCTTCCTGACACCCTCTTGTCTTTTTCCTGTTCTAAGGTGTTTAGCAGACTCTTGAGCTTTACCATCTTGGAAAGGTTCCTTGTCATAGTGTTCTGTTCACTCTCCTTGTTTTATCCTCTTACTTTTTGGCTCAGGGGTCTCTCCAGTCCTCTTTTCATTCACACTTTCTCTAAAGCTCATCTTTGCTTTTCATCCTTTAAGCCGCTGTGCAGGACACCTTGCTCCTTGTGGCAAAACTGGTTTTTCAACTTTTTGTCCAAACATGGTCCACATGACTCTAGCCAGTAACTCTTATTTTTGGGTATTTCTGGTTTTGGTTAAAAAATAGGGTGGAGTGTAGAAAAATCAGGGTGAACCATGTTTGTTTGGAGGGAGAGTGAATAACTCGGTGATGTCCATACGGGGTTGTGATTAAATAAACCCCAAACAGTATACCTCAGGTTCTCTCCGTATTATCAGTAGGTCATTGGTTGTTTCATCTGTTTTTATGAAAGAACCATTAGAAGTTAATTTCATATTTATTAAAGAATGCTTTCAACTAAAGTACTTATTGAGCATTTATAGAAATTATATCTGAAACATTAAATCTTAGCCATCTATGATGAAATTTTTTTATAAGACAGTTTTAACTTTGGTGTAATTACAGTGGTTTATTTCTTTTGATCAATTTCAGTCTTTCTCCATTTATATTTTACTAAAATTAAAAAAGCTTCCCTGATGGCTCAGCTGGTAAAGAATCTGCCTTCAGTGCAGGAGACCTGGGTTTCATCCTTGGTTTGGGAAGATCTCCTGAAGAAGGGAAAGCCTGCCCACTCCAGTATTCTGGCCTAGAGAATTCCATGGACTGTATGATCCATGGGCTTGCAAAGAGTTGGACACGACTGAATGACTTTCATTAACTAACTCACTAAAATTAAAAAAAAAAAAAAAAAATAGAAACATAACTTTATGCCCAAACTAGATTTTTCCCTCTGCTTATATAAAACATTGAGGTGACTTAATTTTCCACAAGTAGTAAAAGAGTTTTTACTTAATAATTTATTGATTTTTCTGTTTTCCAGATAGGTAGCTTATAGATTCTATATGTATAAAGAAGTTGGCTTTATTGTTTTTTTTAATTTTTGTCCTGGTGGCTCAGAGATTAAAGCGTCTGCCTCCAGTGCGGGAGACCTGGGTTCGATCCCTGGGCCGGGAAGATCCCCTGGAGAGGGAAATGGCGACCCACTCCAGTATTTTTGCCTGGAGAATCCCATGGATGGAGGAGCCTGGTAGGCTACAGTCCACGGGGTCGCAAAGAGTCGGACACGACTGAGCGACTTCACCTTCATACTGGAGAATATTTTATCAACAATGTTTTGTTAATATCAGGTGTACAAAAAAGTTATTCTGTCATCCAAATGCATGGATCTATTCTTTTTCAGAATGTTTTCTCACTTAGGTTATAGAACATCGAGCAGAGTTTCCTGTGCTATATATAGTAGGTCCTTGTTAGTTATCTATTTTAAATATAGCAGTGTGAACAAGTCATTTGTAAACTCCCAATCTATCCCACCTCCCGTTAGCTTTAAAATCTTTACTTTTGTCAAATCCGTAGGAAAATCACATGTTGTGTTGCTTTTCAGGAAAAGCGTGAGCCACTGGTTATACCAAGAACGTTATTTAGTACCTGTTGTCAAGAAACTTACAGACTATTGGGAGAAACAGACGAGTGCCAATAATATTAAAGTAAGACCACAGTACATGTTTAGGTGCTAAAATTGAATATCTTAAGATGAATTGTTAGCAAACAAATTATTCTGAGATATTTTCTTGATTTTGATATATAATGCCAGTTGATGCTAGTCCGTAAATTAATGTGACACTTAGGGACTGTATCCTGAGCATATCAAAAAGTCATACTTTCTACATAGCACTAAGTAAAAAATTAACAATCCAAGGAAAAGCAGTGTAAAAGAAAAGTCATTACACACCGCCTCTCCCATACACTCCCACACCAGTAACATATGAAAGTGCTTGTTCTCTCCAAGAGAAATGTAAGTCAAAATATTGATATATCCTTTTTCTCCATGTATATTTTAAATATGTTTAATAGCGACCTTTTTGGATTTTAATATTTACCTTGAATCTAAGTTTAAATTAATTTATTAATTTTAAAGGTAGTCAGATTCTGTATACATTCATTGGAAGCATCTAGTTGATGAATCTGATAGAAGAAAATGTATTTCAGAAATAGCTTGTCCCGTGATTGAAATGTAGATATAGAACAAATCGAATATATCCTGGATGGGTTCTTCTTTAGGATAGTATAATTCTCCTTACAGTTTATTTGGACAAGGAAAAAGGTCAAACATATTTCTGTTAAGAATTAGTCAAAGACCTTTTCTACCAATAGACAGTGATGGAAAGCTTCAGGCACTGACTTGCTATATTTGGGATTTTATAAGATAGTACTTATTAGTCGATTTCTACAACTGTTATGATTTATTATATTTTAGATGCAGATGAGAATGAACTCAGATCCATTATCACTGTATGTTCTTCTAAACTAAGTTAAGAGTATTTGGAGAAGCATATAATTAATGGCAATCCACTCCAATTTTTTGCCTGGGAAACTCCATAGACAGAGGAACCTGGTAGGCTACAGTCCAAGGGGTCACAAGAGTTGAACACGACTTAGCAACTAAATCACCACCACCACCATACTTACTTAAATCAATGGAAGTACATGTGTATTTTTAACACCAGTGACCAGTGAAGGAGTCTTTGCTGATAACTAGTAGCACCTTGCACTTATAAATCTTAAATCAAACCTTGGATTTCACGTAGGCAAAGGAGATGTACCTTATTATTATCTAAAGGCCAGGCAATTTCTCTTTCATTTTCGAAATTGGCTTATTGAATGGAAATGCTTTTGTGGCTTTTTAAAGGTTATTGAATGGCTCTGTATGACTGTCTCTGTATAATCTCATTAAAAAAACAGTGCCTTAGATGCACACACACAAATAAATATACTACCATGTAGATCTAATAGATGGTTTAATGAGGTAGAATATGTTTCCATCTGATTCTTTTAACATGATATAGACAGAACTAGAACTATTAAAAAATAGCTAACCAAAAATATAAGATTCTGTATTGTCTCTCATTTTGATCCTGGTATTATCCAGGATCAAATCCTGGATAATGGAGAAGGAAAATAAAGAGGAGAATGATTGAAAAATCAAAAATTTAATATATAAAAAATGGAAAATGGGCTGCAAATAATGGCATGTTGTTGAAATATGAGATGCAGTTTTAAGATAAATTTACTCTTGAGACTAGCTATATTATACTCTTACATGGAGCCCAAAAGACTTTTCCAAATCTTTCGTAAGGGCTTACAGTAACAGGCAGATATTCGGAGAAGAAAAGGAACTCAAGGCAGATTAAATTTCTAGATTTATATCTGTACATTGATAAAATAAGCCAAAAGGACCTATTACAAATGGGATTTGGGGATGTTGTTGAATGAAATCCAAATGTATTCATTGTTAAATAAAGGGATGAAAACACTATAGGCATCAAAAAATGAAAAAAAAAAAAAGTCATTAATATGTATTGGTTAGGCTTGGCCCTAGAGATCTTAGATTAAATACTACTGGGTCTGCATTGCTTTAGGAAAAATGTAAGGCAATGTTTAGAAAAAAAATGATGCAGTGAAATTTAGCATTTCAATTCGAGAAATAGTGCTTTGCTTCTAATGAGCAGATGCTCAACTGTGTATTGAGAGACCTGATGCAATTAAAAGATGTTTTTAGGTGGGAGGAGATCATTCAGGCTTCTATTGCCTGTCAGATCTACCTTGGCCAGCTTTCCACATGACAGATGCAGTTAGATTTTCCTAAGTCTGTTCAGCCAGCCATTAATTTGGCAGCAGTCCTTCTAACAATAACTTGTAAGACCTGGGTTTGGGAGAAGACTTACATGTCCCTTTTTTAATATAACAGAGATCAGATGTGTCACTGCAGTGATAGGAACATGCCTAATAATACAGTGAACCTCAATGAATTTTCAGGACAGAAGAGAGAGATTGAAATTAGACACAGAGGAGAGACCTAATTGGGAGAGGCTGCTGTAATGTAGTTATGTATATGGATGTCTCTGTGTGTGTGTGTGTCTATACACACACGTACGTACACACATGTGATAGAGAGAAAGCTCCTTAAAATAAGAGCAAAAATGCCTCTTTTTAGAGTTACTCCATCATTAATGTTGAGTCTTGCATCACACTAATTTTAGTTTAAAACATCTTAGGTGTGTAAGCAGGTGCATCTTGAGTAATAAAGTGGAGCTTTGAGACACCAAGTCATAAATTGGATGCAAAATTTGATTCAACTGACATGCTTTCCCTTGTCCATTCTTTTCCTTTACTTTCTTCATTTCTCTTCAGGTCAGAGGCTGGTAGCATAATTAAAATTTGAATTATTTATGAAGAGCCATTAAAGTGGGTGGCTTGCAGATTAGTCAAAGACAGCCAAGCTGACACTAAGCTGTATTTCTTTTACTCTCTCACAGTAAATGATACTGTATGCCTTGAAAATCAGCATTTGAGGTTGAAGCTTTTAAAATAGAAAAACAAAACATTGTGGCTGTTTACACTGAAGCAAACTTAAGTGTGTATCTATAATCATCTTAATGTGCAAAAACATCCTTTTTGTGTGCATATATAAATACAAGACATTTCTTGACCAGTCACTCATTAATATTGAATAGAAATATAATTACCAAGGGGAAGAGGTTTTTGTAGATATAAAGATATGACTGGAAGTATAAATGCACACACATGGGTATCATTAAGTGCGCATTTTATATTTGGATAGGGACATTGAAACAGTTCAGAAACATCTGTCACCAGTGCGACGTGTTGAGAAGCAAAGAAATGGAAATGGGTGTCTGTTTTTTCAAAAGCATTAGGATCTGTAAACATAAACATCATTTTTTAAAATCTGCCAATTAGAATGAGTTTATGGGCCTAATGCAATTCTTGAAAACAGTGAGAGCCTACATAATAACGTCAAACTAGAATATTCTCCAAATTAACAGAAAAAATTTCCCATATGATGTGCTTCTTTATAGCTTTATCCTAGTCATGGGGGAAAAGCAGCATATTGTGATATGTTTCATTTGCAGAGATTGAAGCAACTCTCTCTATTTTGTTTACCATACCCGTGTAGATTTATTCATACCATTAAGAGGAAAATTAAACATACCTTTGTTTTTCTGGTTTTATTCTTGTTCATGAGAAATGGCCCACAGTTTAGTTCTAATAACATTAAAACTGAAAGAACATTAAATATATTCATGTTTAATTTCATTTTTAATGTCTCTTGTAAGACATCTCTAAGCAGAATTTTTTAATGCTCTATTAAGATAATCGCTCATCTGATATTTTTTCAGTCATATTCATTTGTAAGTTTAGAGTTAATTCTGTGAATAAGATCAATCTCTTTTTTGTTGTTGTTGTTCTTTTTTATAAAGGAAAAATACTAGGGTTTTTTTTTTTTAAAAAAAAAAAAAAAAACTTGGTAGCAGTGTTTTAAAAATAATAGCATCCAGGTTTCATCATTTAAGCTTAGGCTGTTTGTCTGGAGCCAAATGACCAAAGCATGATGCTTTCTGCAGCGTAAGAGGAACAAATCCCTCTCCCTCTTCTTGTGTTCTTTCTTGTACGTAAGGTTTTGAATCATCTTCAGCAGATTTTTACTTGTAATTCAGTGAATTACATGATAAAATAATAGTAGCACAGCAACAATAGTAATAATGAAAAGCTTATTACTTTTTGTTAGCACAGAAACGTTGCATGGAAAGGATAGGTTGGTTGCCTTCCTCACTAGCACTTGGAATTGACATTACCTCCAAATAAGTGTTCAACACAGTTTAATTTACTTGAACTCTGTGAGTGCAAAGGTCATTATAAGAAGAGTACCAGTAAGACCCTGAGCTTTACCAACACCGAAATATCATTTGTCACAGTTTTTCCACTTACAATGAGCTATTGTTTCTATTTCTAGTGTCCTTTCTTCATTATACAAATGTTTATCATCTCTGTGATAAGATGATTTTTTTTATAGAAATGATATTGTAGGATACTACCCTTACATACAGGTGGAGAGACTACCTTTATGGTGGTGTTTCAAAAATGCTTAGAAGAGTGTTCCTTTCACCAGTCCTTATCCCATAATTGATTTGTACCAGAAAGGAGACTTCATCAGCCTAAGGGAGGGTTATTAGAATGGAAATACCTTTTTCTTAAATCCTGGGCATACTTTATTTTTTGCCTAAAGCATAAATTAGAATCTGGAGATAAAAAATTAAGAGCCACTAGTGCAACACTTGTAAAAGGAAATTGATCCACTGTCCTCAATCACACCAGTCATGTGGGAAAAAAGAAAAAAGATGAGTCTGAGAAGTTTACAGATAATGAAGTTCTTAGAGCCATACTTGCTGCTACGGAGAGGAACAGCAATTACACAATGCAGCATTTGCCAAAACGTGTTCCATAGCACCCAGGTATAGAGAGAGTCTAGAAAAATGGGGCCATGATCCATTAAATTTTGGACATGCTTTATATATCTTAATAGACTCATTAAACCCTGGGATTAGGGTCTTATATTTCAGAGATTTATTTAAGTTTGTTTAGTCCAGCATTTCATATATATTCAAATGATATCATATGTATATATGTGATATAATGGGCTTCCCTGGTGGTTCAGTGGTAAAGAATCCTCCTGCCAACGCAGGAAACGCAGGTTTGATCCCTGGATCGGTAGTGGGCTACAGTTCATAGGGTCACAGAAGAATTGGACAAAACTGAGCGACTAAGCAACAACGGCAAAGGTCCTACGTTTAGGAGATCTATTTAAGTTTATTTAATCCAGTGTTTCATATATATTCAAATGATATCATATGTATGTATGTAATATAGCATCGTGATATTATTTGGCTATTATGGGGGTGAATGTATCTGTATATGTATTTTTATGGTCCAAAAAGCAAAGTAGGGAGAGGTTAAAAAAGTAGCTTAAGGTCACAAAGCTAATAAGTGGTTGAGTTAGCAGTCAAACCAATGAATTGGACTTCGAGTGTAGGCTTCTTAAAGTATTTTTGGCTACACTTCATGACATGCAGAATCTTAATTCCTTGACCAGGAACTGAACCCATGCCCTCTGCGGTGAAAGTGCAGACTTAACCACTGGACCCCCAGGGAAGTCCCTCCAGAGTCTAGGCTCATAACCACTGCAGTATGTGGAGAGAAAGGGCTTTGTTGCAGATCCCTGGTCCTCACTTCCCATCTGCATGAGCTTGTGACCCAAGGCAATTCTAGTTTTCAGTTCTTTATCCTTCTAATATCAGTGTTGCTGGATAGTTGCGATTGTGTCTATTTACTTTTTAACCCCTTTAGCATTTAGGACTGAATTAATGTGTACTTATAAGTATTTAATCAAAGAATTCTCATTATCTTTTATCTCTTAACTACTTATTGATTAAACCAAACATAACACCTCTAGACTTGCTTTCTTGGAACTAAATTTATCAGCTGAATGATTTTCAGAGATGTTCTGCTACCAATATGTTATCTTTCAGTAGACATTTATAGGAAAGGACTCTGTTTCTCATGTTGTAAAAAGTTCTAAAATTCTCTAAATAGTTATTCAAATGATATTCACTAGCCATTTGACAATATATATATTCCATAGAATATAATAATAATAACAGTAATAAAAATATATAATATATTAATATTATTGAGTGAGTGAGTGAGTGAAGTCACACAGTTGTGTCCGACTCTTTGCGACCCCATGGACTATAGCCTACCAGGCTCCTCTGTCCATGGGATTTTCCAGGCAAGAGTACTGGAGTGGATTGCCATTTATATTATTACTATTAATTATAAAAGTCCCTGGTGGCTCAGAAGGGTAAAGCATCTGCTTGCAATGTGGGAGACCCAGGTTCAATCCCTGGGTTGGAAATATTCCCTGGAGAAGGAAATGGCAACCCATTCTGGTACTCTTGCCTGGAAAATCCCATGGATGGAGAAGCCTGGTAGGCTACAGTCCATGGGGTTGTAGAGAGTTGGACACGACTGAGCAACTTCACTTTCATATATATTATGTAGTAATATATATTATATATAATAATATATGTTCCAGAGAATCTTTGGAATCTCAAAATCTGTAGAGTGTTCTGCCATTTATTTCCTAATTGTTCTCATTTATAAAGGAGGGACACTGATAACTGCCCCAACGAGATTGGGAGGCTGTGAATTTAGTAGCAAAAGAGGCCTTTAGTTAAAAGTCAATGACTGAATAATTTGCATTCAAATTTAAGTTGATGGCCTAAATAACTCAAATGTATATCACAGAAAATTGCAAAGAGGTTCACATTAAAGCTTTAGATTGCTTACAATGTGGGAGACCCAGGTTCGATCTCTGGGTCAGGAAGATCCTCTGGAGAAGGAAATGGCAACCCAATCCAGTACTCTTGCCTGGAAAATCGCATGGACGGAGGAGCCCGGTAGGCTATAGACATGGGGTCGCGAAGAGTCAGACATGACTGAGTGACTTCACTTCACATGAATGTTACAAGCGTGTTTATAAAAGTACACTGATATATCTATAATTTAAAATAAAATTAAAGGCACATTTTGTATACCTGGAAAATCGCATGGACGGAGGAGCCCGGTAGGCTATAGACATGGGGTCGCGAAGAGTCAGACATGACTGAGTGACTTCACTTCACATGAATGTTACAAGCGTGTTTATAAAAGTACACTGATATATCTATAATTTAAAATAAAATTAAAGGCACATTTTGTATTTTAACCTTATCACCACCTAAACTTTTGTGTTGAGGCCAGACATAATGGTTCTTTCTTGGATGGAAGATGACACAATCCTCAAAGGGCCTACAATACTAAGCATGTCTGTCTGTCTGTCTAATCATCCGTCTATCCATCTATATCTGTCTATATGTATATCTGCTAATCATCTACCTTTCTATCTTTATCTATCCCAGTGTTTATTCAGGAATAAGTTATAGGATTTTATAATTTGAGTAGTAACAGTTTTCTTCTAATAAGCAGGAAACACTTTCAAAAGTATTGGCTTATGTGTTCCTCTGTTGGTTCAGATGAATGATTCAGTATATAGTGAAAAGAGAACAATGTGTTTGGAAGAGAGGGATGTGATTAATATTTAAATACCTGCAATGGAGCTTTCTCGGTGTTACATTTTATCTTGTCACCTGAAACTGTTTCGAGTGACACTCCAGATTTTAAACTAGAAATTCATTGTTTGTCTGAGTACTACAGGATATGATTTGGGACCCTTTTATAGTTCTGTAAACCCTACTGACTCAGTAAAGTTTGCATAGGCTGGTGTAAACTGTACTAGATTTATATGTTTTCAGATTGACCAGGAAATCTTGGATGAAACTCACAGAAGCACTGTTTTTCCTCTTTCTTCATAAGGAGAAAGGAGTAAGTCAATTTGACTACAGGACTGTAATCTCTAAAGGAATTGGAGAGGGGGAAAAGTCATTGTGAGTATATACTCTTCAGAATGGAGAATATTTGATTTACTTTAGTTGTGAGAGTGGAGGTCAGACTTTCTTCTTCTTTCAGCTCTAGTATCTTCAGACTTTATCTCCACCTGTAGCTGTTTCCCTCCAACCCAGAAACATGTACTTTCCTCTGTCAGAAGTTAATGTCATGGCCTGTTTTTAAAACCATTTGCTTCCCATCTCTC
The DNA here is from genome assembly GCA_006410635.1 of Cephalophus harveyi. Classification (NCBI taxonomy): domain Eukaryota; kingdom Metazoa; phylum Chordata; class Mammalia; order Artiodactyla; family Bovidae; genus Cephalophus; species Cephalophus harveyi. Next base: position 126,489 of record SJYT01081891.1, read on the forward strand.
CCAAAACTGGGGTTTCCCTCCACAATCTGTGTTCCTATTTTATTTTCAGTCTCTTCCATTTTGCTGTCTCTTGGCTCAAAGCTTACAAGTTTATACCTGTTCTAATCTCTCCCATCTTTTTAAGAGAAATCTACAAACAAAACAGATATTATTAAAGTTTGTGTTCCTTTTAATTAAAATATTTCTTCTTTGCTTTATAGCCAGATTTTACCAGAGCTTTCCAGTTTTTTAGATTTCACAGACCAGTATATTCTTTTACATGTAAGAATTCATCTAAATTACTAACAATTATCATATCTCAAAACGAAGTTTCTTCAAAGAGAGCATCTTATATTAATAACACCATAAAGGAAGAAGGACATATTTAGGTTATTCTATTCTTACTACTTATTTTAGGATTTACATAGTCCTGGAGTATAGAATGTATGCTCTCATTAATTCTTCATTTCTTTATTGTGATATTGTTGCAATTCAGTGCCTGTATTTAGATTTTAGGCATCACTACATTGGCTTTGAATCAAACAAGGAATGTGGTTTAATTCTTTGAATTGCGTTGCCAGTTGTAAATGGGAATTATCCCAAGATGCATATGCGCTTTCCCTGAAAATAGACAATTGGCACAGAGTGTGTGTTTTCAGTGTCAAGACAGGGGTAATATATATGATTGGTGGTAAAATATAGACTGCCTTGGGCTTGGGGCCAGAATCCTGTCCTCGTATTCTATGCCAGTCCCTTCGAGAAGCAGAGCTGACTGGAGCTGATCTGCTCAACTAAAATGCCATATGTAAGATACCATACTGAGTGTGATTAAAGGAGGGAAGAACGAACTATTTTTTGGACTGAAGCTCACTGAATTTTTATTTTTCTTTGTAATGAAAAGTATTAAAGGTTAACACAAATACAAATAACAATCTATTATAATCTATCTGGTTAGTATGGGGAAATACAGACAAAATACTAAAATGCCATATGTAAGATACCATACTGAGTGTGATTAAAGGAGGGAAGAACGAACTATTTTTTGGACTGAAGCTCACTGAATTTTTATTTTTCTTTGTAATGAAAAGTATTAAAGGTTAACACAAATACAAATAACAATCTATTATAATCTATCTGGTTAGTATGGGGAAATACAGTCAAAATACTTCCAAATTGTAATAATTCAAGTTAGATTTGTTGCTCCTACTTCATTGTTGGTATCAACCCTAATCAATTATCTGAACTTATTATGGGTAAGATTTTTACATTTTGGAAACTTGCAATATATTAATATATATTATTACCCATGATGGTAATCAGAGCATCTACTAAGTCAGGTATTTTTTTATGAAGTATATCTTATTTAAGTTTTTTTGTTTCAAATTTTAAGTGACTTACAGATTCAGATTACTTCAGTTCTTTGTGCTTTTCTTGTGTCACAGTATTATCATAACATCTTTTAATGGATGGCTTGATTAAGGGTCTTCATTGTAGGTTATAACTAAAGTTTCCTAAATAGGACAATAAAGTCACTCTGAAAGATTCAAATGTACTTTTAAAGCAGTTCTCATAATTATATATTCTTTATTCTCTTTTTGATGTATAAAATAGCAGTATATATCTTTATTTCCCTGCATCTATAAATGCATGTAATGATTACGTGCTCTCCATAATCAGTATTACTGTGTGACTAAATTTAATGTGATTATAGCAATATATATTAGAAAGCACACACAGTGAATTATGGAAGATATAGAATAAATTTATATTTTTATATATTCTTATCAGAACTTGGAAGCTGGAATTGAAGCAACTCACAACTTGGAAAGAAGATCAAAGTTTGATAGTCATATTTTAATTGATATACACAGACACATATACTCAGTGGATGGCTGAAGCATGAGTCTTAGGAATTCTAAAACCAGAATGCTTCCATAACTTAACTGAATGTATTCACTTACTTCAAAAATAAAAGTACTAAGTTAGTTAACTGACTTACTAATTAAGTTAGCCAGTCAGTCAGTTGATCAGTAGTAGTTCAAGTAAAGAAAGGAGGAAGTTTATTAAAAAAACCTTTTCCGTGTCTAAACATTACCTTTTGAGGGAGACACTTAGCCATTGGTCATGGAGCAGAGGAGCCTGGTAGGCTACAGTCCATGGGGTTGCAGGGTGTTGGACAGGGCTTAGCATGAAACACCATTGCTATTGACATTTAGGTACCATTCTCAAGATTATTCCTAGATGCATAATGTATTCTCACCATTCCCTTTAATTATTTAATTCATCTAAGGCCCCTTATTCTTCTTACATGATCAAAAGCTTTTTATCATTTGGCTTTTTAAGAAGTTTTGCCTGCAGTGAAATTACTGTATAGGTTATGCCAACAATGGTGATCCAATAGGTGATATTTCTTCGAAGTAATTGATGGTTTTATATTATACCACAGTTTTGTGGGGCTTCCCAGGTGGTGCTGGTGGTAAAGAGTATGCCTGCCAGTGCAGGAGATATGAAACACAGCAGATTCAATCCCTCGGGAAGGCATAGCAACCTACTCCAGCATTCCTACCTGCAGAATCCCTTGGACAGAGAAGCCTAATGGGCTACAGTCCATAGTGTCACACAGAGTTGGACATGACTGAAGTGACTGAGCACAGTTTTGTGAACCAAGTTAGTTCTTCCCCTTGTGAAGTGTTTATCAGGATCTGTTAATAGGTCAGCTGTATTTCAAACTCAGGATAAATCAGTAAATAAACAGGCAAGTTGCTTGTCCTTGGAAAACTTACACTGTGAAATGGTGAGGTAGACAAGATACATTCTCAGTGAGAAAAACACAATAAAGGAAGCGAACATAATGATATAATACAGAATAACTGGGAGAGAGAGAAGGAGCTTTTTGGAGGAAGTGGAATCTGTAGATGACTTTTAAAAGGAACTAAAGGCTCAGAGAATGTATTTAGCAAGTGGGAGAACAGTTTTCCAAGCAGAGAAAACCAAAAGTTCTGAGCAGACTAGAGTTTTAGTATATAGAGAAAGCTGGAAAAAGTAGGGGTATATAATACTAAGTAGTATCTTATAGATCAGGGAGTTTGTATTTTTTTTCAGATCTACTTCAAGTACACTGATGAAACCAAGATTTTAAATATCTGAAGCTGAAAGCCCAATTCTGGAATATCTTCAATTTAAATACAATAAATAGAGCCTGTTAAATCTTTTGAGACCAGTTTTTCTCACAACCTGAGCCTGTAGACTTTTCCTGTATATGCTAGCAACACCATGAATGATAAGCATAACATTACACATATCAACAATGCTATGTAAAATGTCATACTTCTGACCATTATTGTTTTAAATCATAGGACTGATATTATACTGCTAACTTAGAGAATGATATACTTATTTAGGCAAAGGAGACCATGCAACCTAAAGAGACATAAATGCTGCTTTACAGTTAGATCTTACATACATCCTGCCTTCCGCTACTCGACACGTGAAGGGACTTGCCTGGTGGCACAATGGATAAGAATCTGCCTGCCAATGCACGGGACATGGACTTGATCCCTGGTCTTAGAAGATTTCATATGCCATGGAGCAACGAAGCCCATGTACCACAGCCACTGAGCCCATGTTCTAGGCTTGCAAGCTGCACCCACTGAAGCCTGCGTGCTTAGAGCCTCTGCTCTCCCAGTGAAGCTGCTGCAACGAGAACCCTGCACTTGGCACCTAGAGAGTAGCCCCTGCTCTCTGGAACTAGAGAAAGCCTGCATGTAGCAACAAAGACGCAGTGCTGAGAAAAAGAAGTAATACATAAATATAATCAATAAATACAGATCGTAGTGTGTACATGTCAGTTTTTTTTTAAAAAAGGCAGATAAAGAATTATAACCAGAGTGCCAACAAAAGAAAAGTGAGCCAATGAAAAATTATATACATAAACAAGCAATCATTAATAGCTCCTTTATCTCACAGCTACCTACAAATTATACTACCTGCACTCCCATTCCCCACCAATTAAGCATATTTCAGGAAAACACAGGATATCCATGGAATTTATGCTGAATACTACTAATTTATTTGTTTTATATTCAGTTTTGGATGGAAAGAATAAGAACTAGCTAAGTTGAATTCTAGAGATGGAATAAGGTGAGAGCAATGAGAATATGATCTTTTTAAGTCCATCAGTTCAGTCGCTCATTTCTGTCCAACTCTTTGGGACCCCATGAATCACAGGACACTGGGCCTCCCTGTCCATCACCAACTCCTGGAGTTCACCCAAATTCATGTCCATTGAGTCGGTGATGCCATCCAACCATCTCATCCTCTGTCGTCCCCTTCTCCTCCTGCCCTCAATCCCTCCCAGCATCAGGGTCTTTTCAAATGAGTCAGCTCTTCGCATCAGGTGGCCAAAGTATTGAGTTTCAGCTTCAGCATAAGTCCTTCCAATGAACACCCAGGACTGATCTCCTTTAGGATAGACTGGTTGGAGCTCCTTGTAGTCCAGGGGACTCTCAAGAGTCTTCTCCAACACCACAGTTCAAAAGCATCAATTCTTTAGTTCTCAGCTTTCTTTATAGTCCAACTCTCACATCCATACATGACTACTGGAAAAACCATAGCCTTGACTAGATGGACTTTTGTTGACAAAGTAATGTCTCTGCTTTTGAACATGCTGTCTAGGTTGGTCATAACTTTCCTTCCAAGGAGTAAGCATCTTTGAATTTCATGGCTGCAGTCACCATCTGCAATGATTTTGGAACCCCAAAAATAAAGTCAGCCACTGTTTCCCCATCTATTTGCTGTGAAGTGATGGGACCAGGTACCATGATCTTCATTTTCTGAATGTTGAGCTTTAAGCCAACTTTTTCACTCTCCTGTTTCACTTTCATCAAGAGGCTCTTTAGTTCTTCACTTTCTGCCATAAGGGTGGTGTCATCTGCATATCTGAGGTTATTGATATTTCTCCTGGCAATCTTGATTCCAGCTTCTGCTTCTTCCAGCCCAGCATTTCTCATGATA
>SJYT01081891.1:140512-168804 GCA_006410635.1 Cephalophus harveyi
TTTTTTTTTTTTGGCAATAAAATTCACTTGTTACTTCAAGAATATTATATGCACATAATATTAATTAATCCATAATTAATCCCTAGGTCACATACTGAATAAGTTTGTCTTATTCAAGCCTCATAGCAGACTTTGGATGACAGATTTATCCTCTTTATAAAGGTGAAGAGAGTAAGGAAGATTTTTAAGAACTATCTTTGAAGCTTATATTTGAGATTAAATGTATTTGAGGAGGTATGAGCATAATTCTGCTCTTACAGCTCAGGATGTTGTATTTTTTCCTGTACTAAGATTTTTAGTAGACCAATACTATGCATAGTTAGTCAGTTTTACTCTTAGAGAAATTAAAAATAGTAGCATGTATTTCTCCTATTAGCATGCCACTTTTTAAATTTAATTTCATTTTTTTTCCTTCTAGAAACTTGCCACTGTATATACAGCAATGTTAGCACTAAACATAGGAATTATTTCCACTTATGTGTACTTGGGTCCAGCAGTATCTCTTCTGACCTGGTCTCCCCACCTCTCCTTACACACATTCTCTCTCGTTCTCTCACACACACATAGACACACACTCTCTCTCACACACACAGGCACACACATATACACTCTCTCTCCCCAATGATCTCTCAGTCTTTCAATTCTAGAATGATTAGGAGATTAACATCTAAAAGGTGAGATTGTGTTGGTATAAGTAGAACTCTTGGGAACACTTTTCTGATGAGTTCCCAAATTGATCCCACAGAGATGAAGTGAGTATTCCCAGGGTTGCTGAAGTTTCCTTGTGGGGTATTGGACTGTCTTCAGCTGTCTGACCTTAAGAAGGTTGAAAAGCATTTCCCTGGAGCTTAAGAAGTGCCTGAATTAATTCAAAATATAGTGTAGATTAGCATGATTCTTTCTGAAGCTACTTCCTAGTGTTGAGAGCAAAATATAGAATAAAAAGTATTTAGGTCAAATCTTGAAATATAGAAACATAGTTTATTTTTAATAAGTAAGCATTCATTAATCTAATTAATAAAGCTTATAAAGATATCTGATTCATAATTGAGCTATAACTATTGAGAAAATCAGAAAAATTATTTTCAGTATATATTTGAGTTGCATCAGTCCTACTATGGGCTTCCCTGGTGGCTCAGATGGTAAAGTGTCTGCAGTGCAGGAGACCTGGGACCTGGGTTCGATCCCTGGGTTGGCAAGATCCCCTGGAGAAGGAAATGGCAGCCCACTCCACTATTCTTGCCTGGAAAATCCCATGGATGGCAGAACCTGGTAGGCTACTGTCCATGGGGTCGCAAAGAGTTGAACACGACTAAGTGACTTCACTTCACATTGGTCCTACTATACAACTGATAGCATTGGAATACTGATTCAATAACCAAATTTAAAGATGTTTTTAGGACTGCTTTAGATTCTTTCGTTTGCGTACTATTAATTCAACTGCAGTTTTTAACTGATTCTATAACGATAATCTAAAACACCTTTTATGCAAAACCTTAAAGGTGACTTTTACATAAAATTTAGGAAGTTCAGTTCAGTTCAGTCGCTCAGTCGTGTCCGACTCTTTGCGACCCCATGAATCGCAGCATGCCAGGCCTCCCTGTTCATCACCATCTCCCAGAATTCAGTCAGACTCACGTCCATCAAGTCCGTGATGCCGTCCAGCCATCTCATCCTCGGTCGTGCCCTTCTGCTCCTGCCCCCAATCCCTCCCAGCATCAGAGTCTTTTCCAATGAGTCAACTCTTCTCATGAGGTGGCCAAAGTACTGGAGTTTCAGCTTTAGCATCATTCCTTCCAAAGAAATCCCAGGGTTGAAATTTAGGAAGAGTACTTTATTAAATAGAAAAATTATTAAAATACTTGAATTAATTAGCATATAAGGCAACAAAAAAAATAAAGATACACGATTTGTGAGAATTCTTTGATGCACTGACACTGCCAGATCTATAATATGGTTATACTTGCTGCTCAACTCTGAGATTTTAATGATCATTGTATTAATATGTTTTGCATTGTCATGAAAGGGTAATATTTTTTCTAAACTCAGTTTTATGTGAAATTATTAGCTCAGGAATGAAATTCAAATTCTCTTGAAGTTTATTGTAAATTAGGAGATGGAGAAGGACTATAACATATATTGAGAGCCTGTTGTTTTACAGATTCCATTTGATTTAATAACCACAATAAACTTTTGATGTCAGCAATGTTATTATAGTTTTCTAGAGAAAGAAACAGAGGCTTATTAACTAATTTGTCTGAGTGATACAACTGGTAGGTGGATGAGGTGAGGGGTGGGATTTAAATTTGAATCTGTATGACTCTAAAGATGAGGATCTTTTTTCTATTCCATACACTCCACAGAGTCTGAAACTGTAGTTCGTGTTCATTGCTCAGTCCTAGCTACATTTTTGATATTCCTATTCTTAGTTAAACATGTAACACTTACATTTGTTCTTACTTTTTTACACTTAACGTCTTTATCTTTTTTACTACAGACTGTGGAAAGAGTTTGAGCAGTGTGGCTGAGATCTTGTACATATGTCAAGACATTGGGAACTGTTCCATGGTGATGGGGTGTGTGTGGGTGCGTGCGTGCGTGTGTGCGTGTGTGCATGTTTACACATCATAAGCACATAGACAAGTTCAAGTAGACCTTGTGGACAGGCTAAATACTTCAACAGGCCTTCCTGCCTTGGACAAAATCATTTGCTAGGCAGGAAAATGGAATTATTATTTTTTTTTACTCAGGAATGAAATTCAAATTCTCTTGAAGTTTATTGTAAATTAGGAGATGGAGAAGGACTATAACATATATTGAGAGCCTGTTGTTTTACAGATTCCATTTGATTTAATAACCACAATAAACTTTTGATGTCAGCAATGTTATTATAGTTTTCTAGAGAAAGAAACAGAGGCTTATTAACTAATTTGTCTGAGTGATACAACTGGTAGGTGGATGAGGTGAGGGGTGGGATTTAAATTTGAATCTGTATGACTCTAAAGATGAGGATCTTTTTTCTATTCCATACACTCCACAGAGTCTGAAACTGTAGTTCGTGTTCATTGCTCAGTCCTAGCTACATTTTTGATATTCCTATTCTTAGTTAAACATGTAACACTTACATTTGTTCTTACTTTTTTACACTTAACGTCTTTATCTTTTTTACTACAGACTGTGGAAAGAGTTTGAGCAGTGTGGCTGAGATCTTGTACATATGTCAAGACATTGGGAACTGTTCCATGGTGATGGGGTGTGTGTGGGTGCGTGCGTGCGTGTGTGCGTGTGTGCATGTTTACACATCATAAGCACATAGACAAGTTCAAGTAGACCTTGTGGACAGGCTAAATACTTCAACAGGCCTTCCTGCCTTGGACAAAATCATTTGCTAGGCAGGAAAATGGAATTATTATTTTTTTTTTTTAGCATTTATTAAACTTCTAATATAATTTAAAATGAAGCAAATGATTTAGATTTCTCTTCTATGGAAAAGCTTTGGCACTGGCTTCAACAATATAAATTATGATATCTTTATTGTGGATATTGGGAATATGACTCTTTTGTTTTTGTGAAAAGCTTTTTAAAATATGCCTTAAAGAAAAAAAATTAATTTACTAGAAGAAACTACCAGATGACACAATTATTTTTAGCTGCTACTGCTGTAATTGCTAACGAAGAAAAACTTGGAGAAAACAAGGGAGGCATCACTATCGTAGCATTTTTTTGTTTATTTATTTGCTTGTTTTGATTTTTGAAGGGGATGTGGCCTATTGAATAGTTTAAAATTATCAGTTCATTGAATCATGATTGAGTGGAACTTAAATTTTCATTCCCTTACAGTGTTTTTATATAGGCCTGATCTTTTTTTGGAGCATACTCTGAATTTATCACATATGGCCCACATATAGGTTTATTTGACCAACTTATTGTCATTAGAGGCAATAAGGTTTAGTTTTCTGCTTAGCATACTCTTTAGTGTCTTTTATTCTCCTGTCATGATAGTATTTCTAAATTATTATTCTGTTGCTCTTAAAGAAATGAGAGAAAAAGGGGTAAAGAGATGGATTTAACTAAAATACTGCTGTAAAAATGAACACAGGTTACTAGAGCTTCTGTCGGGTTGGTATTATTGATATCTTTTTATCAGTTTAATGTATCAATTCCTAACATATTGTAGGGAGCCTCTTAAGGATTATTACTTAGTAATATTTCAGTTTTCTCATAATGTCCTTATCCTAATACATCATCTACTGAGTAATTTTTTTTAACTCTATGAAGGTTTGTTTCCCATCTGTTTTGTGTTGGATATTGTAATGAGTTCTGGAAATAATGAGATGAATGAGTTTGTTGTGGTTGTCCTCAAGCAACATCTAGTCTGTCCATAAAGACAGATCCATCAGAGTCAGCTACGTGTGTGTTATTAAGCAATGACAGTTTTCGATTAAGCAAAAACGATTAATTAATTAAACGATTTAATGAGTGTCTGTCCTGTGACTGGCATAGTGATAGCCTTGAAGATACAAATGTGTCTAAGTCTGCTGCTGCTAAGTCACTTCAGTCGTGTCCGACTTTGTGCGACCCCATAGATAGCAGCCCACCAGGCTCCCCCGTCCCTGGGATTCTCCAGGAAAGAACACTGGAGTGGGCTGACATTTCCTTCTCCAATGCGTGAAAGTGAAGTCGCTCAGTCCTGTCTGACTCTTAGCGACCCCATGGACTGCAGCCCACCAGGCTCCTCCGTCCATGGGATTTTCCAGGCAAGAGTACTGGGGTGGGGTGCCATTGCTTTCTCCGTGTCTAAGTCTAAACTGTACATTTAAAAAACTCAGAGACTTCTGGTAAGTGGAGGTGTAAGTATATGGTTTGTTTTGACTATGGCTGTTAGAATTACCTTCGTGATTTTGGGAAGTACAGAGAAAGGAGTGGTTACTTGTGTTGGGCTAGGATTAAGAACGGTATTGCCACTACCTGATTTAGGGATTGCTGAAGTGAAAACATGCTTGCCAGCAACTACAAAATAGTAATTTGATGGGACTAAAGAAACACCATGGTAGAGAGAAATCTTTTTCTTCTGATCTTTCGGTAGCAACACAGACTGTCATGTTAAAGAATTTGGTATTTTTCTTGAAAATGACTTGCAGCTTTAAAGAGACTTTAAATGGACTACATTGTTTTCTTAAAACAACAACAAAAAAACACTCCAGGAGTGCAAACAGGAAAGGACTAAGGCCAGAGGCCAGGCGATTTCTCATTAACAAGATATTTCACTGCTAAGGACCCATGGCCGGCTGGCTGTGTGTTCACAGTTGGAAGGCTATTTGTTCAGCTGAATTTCTCCAAGTACCTTTAATTTCCTGGGCTCTGTGAATATAAGGAGACCATGACATGGTTCTTCCCATAGGCAATTTTTGGCAGATGAGTGTACCCCTGCCCTGAGGTTGTTAGAGAAGATCTTTAGCTATATTGGACTTATTAAAGACCTTTCCTCAATTTTTCTTCCATACACTTTTTCAATTAAATTAAAGCTTAATTGAGAGTTTCCTAGGTTCATATGTAACGGATGTCTAAAAATTGCGTATCTTATTCCTGAAGATGAACAGATTATAAGAGAGAATATAGAAAAAGTGAAATATATATCAAAGTGTTGTGTGCCTATGAATTTGGTTCCTCAGCAAAATCTCATGTTTACCATAGATAAATAATGATAAAGAAGAAAATCATTTCAATGAATTTTTGATTTCATAGCAGGTTTTGTTTTTATTTTTCTAATTCGTAAATACTAAGAGTTCTGTTATGGGAGAGATATTTTGATGGGAAAAATAGTTTGCAGAGACTTTGGAAATCACCCTTAGAGGTGGGACTAATGTGTCCATACCTGGCCTCTAGTTATATGTTCATAAACTCCTGATGGTTTTAGCTCTTGACCTGTAGTCCATGTTATTCTCAAAGTCTTAGAATCCTTAAGCATTTTCAAGTCCAGTGACTTTGGTCTTTGAAGTTTTCTCTTAAGATCTGATCTGTTCTCAACATCACTAATCAAAATTAGTGGAATGAAAATTAAAACAACAGTTAGACACCAACTCACATCTGTCATAATGTGTGTTATTAAAAAGACAAGAAATAGAAAATGTTGGTGAGGATGTGGAGAAAAGGAAACCTCTTGCACGGTTGGTGGGAAAGCAGTGTAGTCACTGTAAGAAATAGTATGGAGATTGCTCAGAAAGTTCAAAATGGAGCTGTTAATACCATATGATCCAGTAATTCTGCTTATGGGTATTTATCTGAGGAACAAATGCACTAATTAAGAAAGATACATGTACCACTGTGTTCATTGCATCATTTATTCACAGTAGCCAAGGTATGGAAGCAGCCTAAGACAAATGGAAAATGACGTGGTATCTATATGCAATGGGATATTTCTCAGCCATTGCAAAAGAATGAAATCTTGGCATTAGGAACAGCATGAATTAACCTAGAGGGTATTAAACTAAGTGAAATAAGTCAGAAAAAGAAAGACAAATACTTTATGATTTCACTTACATATGACATAAAAAAAAATAGCAAATGAATGAGCAAAATAGAAATAGTTATAGATACAGAGAGCAAACAGGTAGTTGCTAGAGGGGAGGAAATAAACAGATAAGGGAGGTTAAAAGGTACAAACTTCTAACTGCAAAATAAACAAGTGACATATATGATATGTCTAGTGTGGGAAATACAGTCAGCAACTATGTAATATCTTTGTATTGTAACAGGTCATAACTAGAATTACTGTGGTTATCATTTTTAAATGTATAGAAATATCAAATCACTATCCTATACAACAAGAGCTAACATAGTGTTGCAGGGCAGTTGTTCTTCAAAACAAAGAAACTCATAGAAAAAAATATCAGGTTTGCGGTTACTAGAGACAGGAGGGAGAGGGAGAGGTAATTGGATAGAGGCAGTCAAAAGGTACAAACTTCCAGTTAATGTAAGTTAGTGCTAAGGATGTAATGTACAACACAATTAATATAGTTAACACTGTTGTTAAAGGGTAAGTCCTAAGGATTCTCATCACAAGGAAAATATATTTTTTTCTGTTTCCCTTACTTTGTATCTGGGGCTTTCACGGTGGCTCGGTGGTAAAGAACCCGCCTGCCAATGCAGGAGATGCAGGTTTGATCCCTGGGTTGGGAACATCCCCTGGAGAAGGAAATGGTAATTCACTCTAGTATTCTTTTCTGGGAAATCCCATGGACAGAGGAGCCTGAAGAGCTACAGTCCACGTGGTCACAAAATAGTCGGACCCGACTTAGCAATTATATAGCAAGAAATTTTGTATCTATAAGAAAGACAGAGGAACCAGAGATCAAATTGCCAACATCTGATGGGTCATCGAACAAGCAAAAGAGTTCCAGAATAACACCTACTTCTGCTTTATTTACTACGCCAATGCCTTTGACTGTGTGGATCAGAGCAAATTGTGGAAAATTCTGAAAGAGATGGGAATACCAGACCACCTGATCTGCCTCCTGAGAAATCCGTATGCAGGTCAAGAAGCAACAGTTAGAACTGAGTGTGGAACAACAGACTGGTTCGAAATCAGGAAAGGATTATGTGAAGGCTGTATAGTGTCACCTTGCTTATTTAACTTATGTGTAGAGTACATCAAGCAAAACTCTGGGCTGGAAGAAGCACAACCTGGAATCAAGATTGCCAGGAGAAATATCAATAACCTCAGATACACAGATGACACCACCCTTATGGCAGAAAGCAAAGAAGAACTAATGAGCTTATTGACTCTTGATGAAAGTGCAAGAGGAGAGTGAAAAAGTTGGCTGAAAACTCAACATTCAGAAAACTAAGATCATGGCATCTGGTCCCATCACTTCATGGCAAATAGATGGGGAAACATTGGAAACAGTGACAGACTTTATTTTGGGGGCTCCAAAATCACTGCAGATGGTGACTGCAGCCATGAAATTAAAAGCCACTTGCTCCTTGGAAGAAAATCTATGACCAACCTAAATAGCATATTGAAAAGCAGAGACATTACTTTGCCAACAAAGGTCTGTCTAATCCAGGCTGTGATTGTTCCAGTAGTCATGTATGGATGTGAGAATTGGACTATAAAGAAAGCTGATGGCCGAAGAATTGATGCTTTTGAACTGTGGTGTTGGAGAAGACCCTTGAGAGTCCCTTGGACTGCAAAGAGATCCAGCCAGTCCATCCTAAAGGAAATCAGTCCTGAATATTCAGTGGAAGGACTGGTACTGAAGCTGAAACTCCAATACCTGTCTCTTATACACATCTGCAAGATCAAGAATTGATGCTTTTGAACTGTGGTGTTGGAGAAGACCCTTGAGAGTCCCTTGGACTGCAAAGAGATCCAGCCAGTCCATCCTAAAGGAAATCAGTCCTGAATATTCAGTGGAAGGACTGGTACTGAAGCTGAAACTCCAATACTTTGGCCACCTCATGCGAAGAACTGACTCATTTGAAAAGACCCTGATGTTGGGAAGGGTTGTGAAGGCGGGAAGAGAAGGGGACGACAGAGGATGAGATGGTTGAATGGCATCACCAACACTATGGGGATAAGTTTGAGTAGGCTCTGGGAGTTGGTGATGGACAAGGAAGCCTGGTGTGTTACAGCCCCATGGGGTTGCAAAGAGTTGGACACGACTGAGTTACTGAACTGAACTGAACTGAAAAGAAATGATGGCTGTTCACTGAACTTATTGTGGTAATCATTTCTTGATGTATTTAAGTGGTCATTATGTTGTACACCCTAAATGTACGTAGTACTTTATGTCAATTATATCTCAGTAAAACTGGAAGAAGAAAAAGAAGATTGGATCTGTTCTGATCATGGCTGGTTTGACTGATTAATAGTTCCAGCATACATTTGGGAATGCTCACCAGTGTGATGTGATTTTCTTCTCTCCTTTTAGACTAGATTTAAGTGAGCTTTGGTGATAATAAGAACTTACTCAAAAGGTTAGCATAAGCCTACCTGCTAGTGAGGAACACAAGAAATATGGGTTCTGTAAGACACATGTTAGTGGTTGAATGCTGGACTTTTAGACAGATAATCCTGAATCCTTATTAATATTCTTGTTTCTAGTGTGAATTTGTTGTGTGGTTTCACTTTCCTTACCCCCCAAAAGAAGATAGTATCTATACTATCTAAAATGTAGGACGGTAGAAAAGGTGATGGCAGATTATATAGGAGATAGTGTGTGAAAAGAATTACTGTTATTGTATAACAATAAATACCTGAGAATAACAGTAATGGTGGGTCATGCTTATATCATCATAAGTCCGGTTCATATTTCCTTATTTTTTAAATTGACATCTCCAGCCAATTTTAAGTTGGTTTCCATGTAAACCACTGGTTGGACCAATTGGTTTGACTTTGGAAAGAAATTCCATTAGAGATCAGAATATTTAAGTGAGGTTAATACCTGCTCATTATTTGGTTGTAGAATTAAAAGTACTTAATTGCATAGGGTTTGACACAACCTATTCATACCTGAGAGTCACAGTAGAAAAATATCAGGAGACATGGGGAGAAAAAAAAAAAACTCTAAAAAGTCAGAAAGATATATTTGTATATATATGTCTGATGTTTTGCCAAAAACACATACAACTCTGATGTGTTGAGTAATTATTCACTGAGATAGTTTTAGAGGTTCTAGTTATTAAATTTTCTGTTTAGTTCCTAACATTACCCCCAATTTTAAAAGACTATAAAGGGAAGGGACTATTATTTTTGAGATTTATTAAGAGTAGGAAAATACTTTAAGAACTTTAGTTTTAGGATTTAGGATACTGTGATTCTGAGTTTCTTTGTAATTTAAAAAAGTGTTGGATAAGTTTTCAGCTATTAGAGACTTTAAAATATATTCATGGTAAGCACAGTGTTATAGAATTAATGTGACAAATTTCAATTCTACAGGTGCTAGTATATGATTTAGGTGAACCCATTAGAATAAAGACTATTTCAGTTCAGTTCAGTCGCTCAGTCGTGTCTGACTCTTTGCGACCCCATGAATCGCAGCACGCCAGGCCTCCCTGTCCATCACCATCTCCCGGAGGTCACTCGACTAAATTTATAATTATATTTAAAATACCTAGTTAGAAATGTAAGTGGATTCCACCATTGCTGCGGAAACAGATTTCCTTTTACAAGTTCTAGCCAACTGAGTTATTTGTAAATTTGTTTCCCTCTTCAATGTAAAATTTTAGAATTCAGAATAAAAATCACCTGCAGTAGATGGTAAATTAGTTTTATGTCATGGAACTCTGCCATTAGTGAGGAAACATTGTTAAAAACATAAGTCAAATAGAACTTAAAAATAATAGCATTTTTCTTCTGCTTTTGTTATATTGTCAAGTTGGATACTTGTAGAAAAAGCTGAAATGTAGGCAACACTATGAAAGGGAGGAGAAGAAGGCTTCTGATAACTTTATTTGAATTCCTCTTTGTAACTCAAGTCAGTGAAGAAAATGGCTTCCTCGGAGTCAATTTTTCTGATATATAATTGGTTAGTGTAGAGATTAAATTATGAGTGTCACATTTCATTTAAAACCAAAGAGAGAAATAGCATTATCACCGAGGATGTGCTCTTTTGTGAATGTCAAGTGCAACTTGTTGAAGGTCTTTTGAAAAACATTAAGACTTTGTGCATTAGTTATGCATGCCTGGAGCACCTACCAGTTTGGCATACAGATGCCAAGTACACTATTGATCTGCACTGTTCTTAATGCAGGTTGGCTCTTGGAATGATGCTGTCTCTATTTTCCATTCGAGCCGAATGAGCCTGCGCTTTGGAATGGATCCAAAGCCCCAGAAAGTTTGCTTAGAAACAACATTCTTGCCTAGGAAGTTGGTGTTCACTTTCCGTAAGTGTGGGGTTTACCTAGTAACAGCAGAGTTTCTAGAGAGGACTTTTCTCTCGAAGCTGCATTTTTCTCCTCACATCTTGGTTTTCCTTAGGAAGCAGGTGTCTTCTTGTTAGTACAGTGCTCCACAACTGAGAATGTTCACAGTTGTTAGTCTGCTTGTTTCTGTTCTCTTCTTAGCTTTTCCGTAAGTTTTGGGGAGTGTTAGTAGGGTTCATTCACGGAGAGTTCTTGCTTAGTTGCTAGCACAAGTCAGGCAGTAGGGCTGGTGGGGAGTGTATGTTTAATTAGAGAGATGAGGGGAATGAGACGCAGAAATATCATCTCCTTAGTCTAGAGACATCATTGGGCCTCATACACAGTGGCGTTTTAGGAATACACCCAGGTCATTCTTGTTTCTTTAACTGCTTATCATGCCTCTATCGCTCCAAAGTTACAAGTCCAACCACCAGAGTCACTGGACAGTCAGTTTCTTGGCATCTTAGGCAAAATCTGCGAGAATGAATAAAAACGATAAAATTAGAAGAATCAGCAGTAGATCTTTTATCAGTATTCTTCTGATTAATCTTTGGTTATTCAGCTATTTCTATCATCATCATCATCGTCATCATCACTTTTCACTTCTCTGGTTGAACAGAATTTAAAGTGATGTGTGAGAGTGGGTGGAGTTTCTGGCAGAAAATCCTTGGCGATAGCGAATTCATAATGTTGCCAGTGCATGGAAGAAAGCATCCCTGTCTTTTTAATTCAAGTCCATTTACCTTTGGTGGTTATGCTGGATAACTTGGCCCAAGGCACCAGCTAAAGGGCTAAAATATAATTGCTTTAGTTCCACTTTACGTTTAGCACTGGTTCAACTGTTCTCTCAGGAGACGAGCATTATATCACTTTTATCTGCAAAGAGGAGTTGATTTTTGCCGATTGCACCACAGAGAATATTTGAGCAAAATGTTTAGTACCTTAATATAGCTTACCAGATAATTGTAAATGGAACAAGCAGTTGTTCTTATCACAATGTAATGAGGCTTTAAATTATTTATACTGAGAACATTTACTGACATGAAGAGTTTGTGTCCTACCTTTTGGAAATGACTATACATAGAAAAAATTATCTAGATTTGGGCCAACTGCTCTCTAAAATAGATGTGAAAGGTTATGTAAGATTGTTACATGTATAAATCTTTCTACTTAAAATATGAAAACAGATGGTAGTGAACTAAGCAGGAATAAATCATGTTATGCAAATGTAACTACTATCTCTGAGTTGTTTTAGTGAAACATAATCATTTTGGTTTTGATGTGATTGTAAGAGTGGAAGGGAAAAATAGAACCTGCAAATGTGTAGTATGCACCAATGATAGACTTTCAAAGGCTGTCCCAATCAGTGCCAATTTGATATTACTATTTTCATCAGGTCTGCTTTACTTGATCTCAGGGGATAAATTTCTGTCTTCAGTGAAGAAATGAAAGAGCTAGCAGAAATTAAATGGATACTTCAATAAAGGTCACAAAGAATTTATCAGAGCTTTGCTAGATTAAAAAATATCTGTGAAGGCAAAACTAATCTCTGGTGTTAGAAGTTAGAGCACAAGGGACATTTCTGAGATGCTGGTGATTTGGTTTTGATGTGACTGCATCATGAGTACTTCCTTCTTATTCAAATCATTATACTTGATACACTTTTCTGTATGGATACTATTTTTCAACAGTAAACTAACTTAAAAAGGGAAAAAAATATTTGTGAGCACCTGAAGAAAATTCTGGAAATGTTTGCATTCTAAAATATTGATATGTTAGGGATAAAATGTTTTCTGGAACATACTTTTATGATGAATTTAGTTTAAGATGCTTTAGAATTAGTTCTTTCATCTAAGATAAATTTTATGAAGGGTTTCTTTTCTGTAAGTAGCTGAAAGTCAGGAAAGTAAAAGTTTTCGTCTAAATGTCGTCTAAATTAATTGCTTCCATGTTGTAAGAAATTAGCTACCTGATTTTAAATATTTCAGGATTACTGCTTGAAAGCAATCCTGAAGCCTATATAATAGTTTTAGTCTTTTCCGTGTGTATTTGTGATGTTATAATAGAAACCAAGTGCATTGCCCTGAATTTTGTACAAATGAGAGCAGTTACAATATGCTTTGCAGCCTTTGATAACACATGAGAAAGTCTATAACATAAGGTCTGGTACATGATATGTTTTCAATAAAAGTTTGTATATTCTTTTTTTTTACCCCCTATGGATATTTTATCTCAGTCTACAGTTAGAAGTGTGTGGATTATCTGACTTGCTGGCAACACAAAGAAGGGGACATGTTATTTTAAAACATATATCACTTTATGAAAGCATTAGCCAGATGAAAAATCCTTATGTTGTAGATGATATGTATCATTGTGATGTGAACTGGGACTAAATGAGTGTGGTATCCTAATTTGAGGTGCTACTTTATTTTAAATTTTAACATTAGGACAATTTAAATTTGTAATACTGGCAAAAGTATTTTAGAAATAAAAAATGTATTTTCTTTGGCCTCATATTCCTGTTGCTGGGTATTTGTCCTTAAAAAATAGTTTATAAAGTAGGAAAAGGGCTAGAAAGCCACAAACACAGAATAATAGAAAGTTGTTCAAAATTTAAATATCACTCAATAATAGAATATTTATAATTTTAACTTTTTTAGTGAGTAGAATATTTTATATTTTACAAAAAAATACTATACGATGTTTGTTTCAATACAGACAGTGTGTCATGGGGTAAAGTAAAAGTTTAAAAGTGTATGCACATGCATATCATGATTTATTAGAATTGTACAGCTGAATAAAGACTATAAGCATCAGGAAAAGTACAAACATCTCTTGGGCTAAAGTGCTGGAATTAGGGGTGATAATGTTCCTTTATCATTGCTATTTTCATTCTTTTCACTTGGGCAGGATCAGGTGGAGAGCGAGAGTACATAATAAACTTCAGACCACTTGCTTTTTAATTAGACCAATGACATTTTTCTTGTCATACTGGTATCTATTTATCTTACAACGTAGTTTTGGTTTTTGGTAATAGTATATTGAAATCTTACAAAATTAAAGTGTTTTACTACAGGGTTCTTTCTGTGGTTCTCCCCAAAACATGTTATTGGCAACCTGACTTAACCATCTCTTGAGGTGAAGTGAAGTGAAGTCACTCAGTCCTGTCCAACTCTTTGCGACCCCATGGACTGTAGCCTGCCAGGCTCCTCCGTCTATGGGATTTTCCAGGCAAGAATACTGGAATGGGTTGCCATTTCCTTCTCCAGGGGATCTTCCCAAGCCAGGGATCGAATCCTGGTCTCCTGCATTGCAGGCAGACTCCTTACCCTCTGAGCTATCATCTCTTAGCAAATGTAAAAGATTAATGCCAGTTATTTAATAAACACAGTTAATGTGGCAACAAATGTGAATCGAAGCTTCCAGGTTTGGTGGCTCACTTGCATTTCTGACTTCTTCTTGTGCCCGGTTCTAGCTACATTGATATTAAGCAGAATCTCCCTCCATCCAGCCTTGGGGTTGGAGAGCTCTTACACAAATCATAGGTGAGCAGTCTATGTAACCAGAGTGGTAAAATGCAAACAATTACTTCTCTTCTTCTTTTGGTTCAAGTCCTTTCCAGTCTTCCTCTGTGGCAGGGTCTCTGCACTTTGCATTGGGGCCTGAAGCACAGACAACAAAAGGCAAGCTGGGGAGGCAGATTTAAGTAATTTTATCAAGTGTCCTACCTCTTCATTAAAAGAACATTTCAAGGGGAACATTTGCTGATGTTTCTTTTTGAGGATTCATTTATTTTATAAGCATTGAACCAGAGCCTTCTATGTACTGGAGGTATAAATGTAGGAATATAAAGATGAATTTGACCTGGTCCCTACCTCAAGTAGCTTATATAAGGGAGAAGTTTGTCCTGCTTAATTTTAAGATTCTCTAAAATGGAAGCAGCTTCTTTTCTTTTTATACCATATAAAAAGCAAGCCAAGGATGCTTTTATTATACTGGTATTCTTGGATAGATATATTTCCAGTAGATGTAAATTATTTTATTTCACAAAAGCTAGTCTGTATATTTCTAGAAGTAAAACTGGCATACTATCTGCAGTGTTTTTCTTTCTCTTTTTTCAGAAGTAAAAGTTTAAAGCAGTCTTTTCAAATAACGATAGCATGATAGAGGATACAAGGTTGGGGTTTTATCAATTCAGACACTAAATTTCTTCCTTTAGTTTTAATTGTGAGCCAGTACATGGTTTCCATGATTTATTTTTTAAATTAGAGACCAACTTTTATATCTATCAAAGTGAAACATGTATACACTATAATCTTGCAGTTCTTAGATACATTTCTTGATAGAAATATGTAGGTTGCCAAAAGACATACACTGCAGTATTTATTGTTGTTCAGTCACTAAGTCATGTCTGACTGTTTGCGACCCCATGGACTGCAGCACACCAGGCTTCCCTGTCTTTCACTTACATGAATATAAGAATGTAAGAGTGCAAGAATGTTCATAGCAGTGCTATTTTTAAAAAAATTTACTGAAGTATAGTTGATTTACAATGTGGTTTTTAATTTCTGCTGTAGAGCAAAGTGGCTCAGTTATACATGTATATGTAGATTCTTTTTCATATTCTTTTCCATTATGGTTTATCACAGGGTAGTGAGTATAGTTCCCTGTGCTTTACAGTAGGACTGTTGTTTATCCATCCTATATCTAATAGTTTGTATTTGCTAATCCCAAACTTCCAATCCTTCCCTTCCTCACACTTCTCCTCCTTAGCAACCAAAAGTCTCTGTGAGTCTGTTTTTTGTTTTTGTTTTCCCTTTCATAGATATGTTCACTCGTGTTGTATGTTAGATTCCACATATAAGTGATACTATTTGGTATTTGTCTTCTCCTGTCTGATTTACTTTGCTGCTAAGTCACTTCAGTCTTGTCCGACTTTGTGCGACCCCATAGATGGCAGCCCACCAGGCTCCCCCGTCCCTGGGATTCTCCAGGCAAGAACACTGGAGTGGGCTGCCATTTCCTTCTCCAATGCATGAAAGTGAAGTCGCTCAGTACTTTACTGTTAAAGTAATCTCTACGTCTATCCATGTTGCTGCAAATGGTGTTATTTTATTCTTTTCAATGACAGAGTAATATTCCATCGTATATATGTACCACATCTTCCTTATGCATTTATCTGTCAATGGATATTTAGGTGTTTCCATGTCTTGGCTATTGTAAATAGTGATCAGCACTATTTTTGATAGCACCAAACTGGAAGCTCTTCAAATGTCCATCAAGAGTAAAAATGGAAGCATAAACTGTGGTACATTTATGACATGGGAATATGATATGGTAGTGAAAATATACTATAATAAGGATAAAACTGAAACATAGCCTTGAGTGAAGAAAGCTGGACACCACAAGTGGATACTTTTCCCTGATTCCGTATCAGTAAAATATCAAGCAAGCCAAGCTGCACTGGGATTAGCAGTTAGCATGGAAGTTACTCTGAGGGAAACTCTAGTGCCTGGAAGGGAGTGCAAAGGAGGGTATTTGGGGGCTGCTCAGAACAAGGAGTTTTTTCACCTCAGAGCTCATTACACAGGTGTGTTTGTTATTGCTGTTCAGTTGCTCAGTAGTTTCTGACTCTGGAACCCCATGAACTGAGCATGCCAGGCTTCCCTGTCCTTCACCTCCTCCTGGAGTTTGCTCACACCCTTGTCTATTGATTCAGTGAGGCTATCTAACCATCTCATCCTCTGTCGCACCCTTTTCCTCCTCCCTCAGTCCTTTCCAGTATCGAGGTCTTTTCTGATGAATTGGCTCTTTGCATCAGGTGGCCACAGTATTGGAGCTTCAGCGTCAGTCCTTCCAATGAATATTTAGGGTTTATTTCTTTTAGGATTGACTGTTTTCATCTCCTTGCAATCTAAGGAACTCTCAAGAGTCTTCTCCAATACCACAATTCAAAGGCACCAATTCTTCAGTGTTCAGCTGTCTTTGTGGTCCAACTTTCACATCCATACTTGACTACTAGAAAAACCATAGCTTTGGTTTATAAAAATTCATTGAGTTTTATGCTTGGGAGATATGACTTTCTGCATGTATGTTGTCCTTCCACACAGAGTTTGGATGGAAAAATGTAACAGGAAATCGAGCTGTGTTCCTAGCCTTTATGCTACTCATCCACCAAACTCTGGAAGTAAATGAAGACCTTATCTGTTAGAAAAGACAGAGGCTGTCTATTCTGAGCTTTATATGGCAGCCACCATCACTTGTACTTGGCCTAGACACAGGGGCAAGGAGGGGAGTGGGACAGCATTACAAAAAAAAGAGGAAGGGCTTAGAGTGTTCTGAGATAGGAAGATGGTGGCAAGGGGAAGCTACGGAGGACTGTCCAGATATGGGGCATCTTATGTGATTGATTGGGCACACAGATGGCTTTCTTTGGTTGATCCTGAGTTGCAATACAGGGCAAGAGTATAGAGATGCTGGCAGAACTTTGAGCAAGTTCTGACAGTGCTGAGCAAGTTGCTGCAGAATTGTAGTGTGGCTTCCCAAGTTGGTTGCTTTAGAAGTTGTGAGTCAGATCTCTGTTGTCATACAGGGTCTGAGAGGGTCTCATCATAGAAGGAGCCATGTGCAAGTGGAATCATTACACACAGGGTGCAAGGAAAGTGATGTGCTCTTCCAGAGCCTCACAGTTGGTGCACTTTGGATCTAAGCCTTAGTCACTTGTATTTGTGGGGCTAGACATTTTCCTCAAAGTAGTTAGACTGTGAGAAAACAACCACCGAGTAACCTAAGTCCATACACACTGAACTAATTTAAGAAATTTCTAATTGAAAGACTATTTATGTAAACTGGCAGACATATCTTCTTAAGCAATTGGTCATTCCCTTTTTTGATGATGAATTTGTTCAGAGAGTCGTTAGATGCTACAAGAAGAAAAAAAAAAAGCAGCAACAGCATCCAGGATTCCCAGGGATGATATATTTAGAATAGTGGTTTTTAATCTCTCTGATAGCAGAATCAAGAGGGAGCTTTGAAAACTGTCCTGTTCCTGGTCATACCAGCAGAGAGAGAAATACCAGTGCAACTGATAGTGTGTGGGACCCAGGTATTAACTATTTTTTTTTAAAGATCCCTTTTTGTTTTTAGTGTGGCTAGTATTGACAACTAAACGACCTGTTTAGAGCAAAGGTTGCAAAATTAATAATTTGTTGTTGTTGTTCAGTTGCTAAGTCATGTCTGACTCTTTGCAACCCCATGGACTGTGCACATTGTGCTTCCCTGTCCTGCACTGTCTCCCAGAGTTTGCTCAAACTCATGTCCATTGAGGCGGTGATCAGTGGATTGCCATTCAACCATCTTATCCTCTGTTGTCCCCTTATCCTCCTGCCCTCAATCCTTCCCAGTATCAGGGTCTTTTCCAGTGAGTTAGCTCTTTGCATCAGATGACCAAAGTATTAGAGCTTCATCATCAGTCCTTCCAATGTTTATTCAGGGTTGATTTCCTTTAGTATTGACTGGTTTGATCTCCTTGCTGTCCAGGGAACACTCAAGAGTCGTCTTCAACACCGTAGCTCGAAAGCATCAGTTCTTCATACACAGCCTTTTTTATGGTCCACCTCTCACATTTGTACCTGACTTTTGGAAAAACTTAGCTCTCACTGTATGGACCTTTGCTGAAAGTGATGTCTCTGCTTTTTAATATGCTGTCTAGGACTTCCCTGGTGGCTCAGATGGTAAAAGCCTCTGCTTACAATGTGGGAGACCCGGGTTCGATCCCTGGCTTGGGAAGATACTCTGGAGAAGGAAATGGCAACCTACTCCAGTACTCTTGCCTGGAAAATCCCGTGGACAGAGGAGCCTGGTAGGCTACAGTCCATGGGGTCACAAAGAGTCGGACACGACTGAGCAACTTCACTCACTTCACTAGGTTTGTCATAGGTTTTCTTCCGGGGAGGAAACGTCTTTTGATTTCATGGCTACAGTCAGAGTCCACAGTGATTTTAGAGCCCAAGGAAATGAAATCTGTCACTGTTAGCCATTTTTTCCTCGTCTGTTTGCCATGAAGTGGCAGGACTGGATACCTGATCTTAGGATTTTGAATGTTAAGTTTTAAGCCAGCTTTTTCATGCTTCTCTTTCATCATCATTCAGACTCTTTAGTTCCGCTTCACTTTCTGCCATTAAGGCGGTATCATCTGCATATCTGAGGTTATTGGTATATCTTCTAGCAGTCTTTATTTCAGCTTGTGATTCATCCAGCCCAGCATTTCACATGATATACTGGGGGCTTCCCTGGTGGCTCAGATGATAAAAGAATCTGCCTGTAGGGCGAGAGACCCAGGTCTTATTCCTGGGTTGGGATGATCCCCTGGAGAAGGAAGAGGGTACCCACTCAAATAGTTCTGCCTGGAGAATTTCATGGACAGAGGAGCCTGGCAGGCTACGAAGTCCATGAGGTCAAAGAGTCAGACATGACTAAGCAACTAACACACACTACATATAAGTTAAATAAGCAGGGTGATATTATACAGCCTTGTCATACTCCTTTCCCAAGTTGGAACCAGTCTGTTCCATCTCCAGTTGTAAATGTTGCTTCTTAACTTGCATACACAGATTTTTCAGGAGCCATGTCTGGTATTCCCATCTCTAAGAATTTTCTACCATTTGTTGCGATCCACAACTCTTAAGTCTAAGGCTTTAGAGTAGTCAGTGAAGCAGAAGTAGATGTTTTTTTCTGCAAATCCCTTACCTTCTCTGTGATCCAACGGATGTTGGCAATTTGATCTCTGGCTCCTCTGCCTTTTCTAAATCCAGCTTGAATATTTGGAAGTTCTCAGTTCACGTACTGTTGGAACCTCGTTTAGAGAATGTTGACATTACTTTGCTAGTGTGAGATGAGTGCAATTGTGCAGTAGTTTAAATATTCTTTGGCATTGCCTTTCTTTAGGATTGGAATGAAAACTGACCTTTTCCAGTCCTGTGGCCACTGCTGAGTTTTCCAAATTTGCTGGCATATTGAGTGCAGCATTTTCACAGCATCATCTTTTAGGATTTGAAATAGTTCAGCTGGAATTCCATCACCTCCACTAGCTTTGTTCATAGTAAATGCTTCCTAAGGCCCACTTGACTTTGCACTCCGGAGTGTCTGGTTCTGGGTGTGTCGTGGTAATTCCTGGTTTTCTATCCAGTGTTTTACATACACTCTTTTATTAAATTATCACCAGCATCCATTAAGATAGTTGTCGTTACCTTGTTTTTCAAGATGTGGGAACTGAAATTCATAGTAACTAAATAATTTGCCTGTAGCAATTAAATAATTAATGTGAAATCACAAAACTATAGGTACATGAGCCCTTATTTATAGAGAGCTATTTACTGAATTCCCATAACCCAGTATTAAACACAGTGCAGTTGACATTTCACTGTGTTTAATATTGGGTGCTGGGAAGTTTAATGTAATAGCATATTCATTTGTATATATTCATCTATACAGTTTCTCTGTAAAAATTTTAAAAGTATTCTAAACTCTAGCCCTGAAATTTTCAGATAAAGGATTATGAAACAGGAATAAGAACAGAATCAGATCTAATCAGATCCAGAGGAATCCCTCGTAATCCTAGGCCATATACTGCTATCATGTGAGGTTTTTATTAAGTTGTGTTAATCTAATACATTTTCTTCATCATTCTAGGAACATGTTTATCCAGAGAACCCAAACCAGTCCCTATTACTGATAGGCCTATAATTTCTGGTTCAGAAGAGATCTTAATAGCTTTCTAAACCAATAACCAGTCAGATACTTGATGCAATTTAATCTTCTCAGGGCTCAAAACCTATCCTAGAGCCTTTGCCAGAATCAATAGAAAACTCTCAACTTTGTAGTTTATACAATTTATTTTCTCATACTTTTGGAGATCAGTTACACTTGTATATCTCCACATTTAAAGACCTTTTCCTGTTCTTTGTGAGCCATGTAAGATGATGACGTGTTTTTAGCTGGGTCATTTTTAACTTTTTCCAACCTTTCAGACCAAAGGTCCTGAGCTCTTTCAGTATGAATATGTTTGCTGACACAAAGGTAGGGGACAGACACTATTTTATTATTTTTTCAAATAATAAAATATATCCTCTTTATATCCTAGAGACTGTATTTAGCTCTAGAGCAACATCTTTCAATTTTATTAATCTGTATTCAAGTTTTTTTTTTTTTTTTTTAAAGGTAGTTTTAATTTTTAGCATGAAATTTCAGGAGCAAATCATTCCAAGGTAGTTTAAAATTTTTCATTGTCCTTGTGCAGATAAGAATTGTAATATTTTATGTGTTTTATATAATGCAAAGTGAAAACCTCCTAAAATAGTTTTTATACTACAAGTTAAACTGAGCACTGCATCTGATTCAAGTAATTCTTCATTTAGAAGGACTAAATGAAGGACTAAAAGATCTAGTATATAATGAAGTATATAAACACATAAAATTTGGGAGTTAAATGAGAAGTACAGAATAACAGTTAAGATAGTTTCTCTGTCTAATATTATAAGAGTAAGCCCCTGAATCTCATATTTCTTCTTCCTTTAGGATATTCTTTTCTTTTTTTTTTGTCTGTCGTTACTGCTTAGTCATTTCAGTTGTGTCTGATGAATCTGTTCTAATTTCTAATATGATGGATCATGGAAGGTATCCTTTCCTTATCTGTACTCAGAAAGCCTGCTCCATTGTCCCTGTAGCTCAGCTGTTTTTTAATCGATCCCTCTGAAGAGATGATATGTTAGCAGAATGACAAAATGTCTCAGAGTCTGCACACTTGTCTGAGAAGTTAAATCAGTTCTTCCCTTTCTCCAAAAAGAATGTGTAATAGGAAAAGCCTTTGACCCAGAAAGGAGGTCTAGGTAATAATCCTTTACCTCATTTAAAATGCACTTCAGTAGCCTTCCTTTCAATCTCTTGTGAGGACAAATGAGAAAATATGTGTGAAATGCCCAGCAGAGTGTGAGTCAGCTCTCAATAAATGGTGGTTGGTGAGTTGTGGAGGCGATTGTTGGCATGTTGGTGACGGCATTTTGAGCTGTTCCTATTTCTTAAATCAATGAGAATCAGTGAGTCTTTGGTGTAAGAAAGACAGTTGGCCCTAAATGGACTCATTCACCTGTACTTTTCAAAAGACGTGTAAGAAGGACTGACACCTAGTAAACCAACTAAACAACTACCTAGGACATGACTTTTAAAATATAATTATATATTTTGTATTAAAACAACACTAAAGTAGAATTATGATGGATCTTTTAACATGCATTTTGAATTTGGGAATTGGTTTCATTTTGAATGATGAATAAACTATTATCTTTATAGCACTTAATTTCTCTACAAACCTTAGACCTATTCAAGTCTATATTTGCATTGAGAGCCATGATAAATATGCATGGGTGCTCAATTAAATGGATCATTGTCAGCCACTTTAGAAATACACTTATGTTGATAGAAAATAGGATCAGAAGGACTACCTCTATCTGTTCAGCACATTGATAAATTAGCAATTTAAACACTGTGCTATGGTAGAGGATGAGTTGACATTCCTTTATGTAGGTTAACTTAAACCCAAACAGAAATCTTGGTTGCAAGTCTTATAAAACTTCTCTTCCATATATTTGTATATGCATGTGTGTATGCATATAAAATATACAAATATCAAACAACACCTATTTTTCATGATTATATTGAGTAGGCTATTTTTTCTTAAACTCTGTTAAGTCATGGATTCCCTTGAAAAATTGGTGTAAGATGTGGAAGTTCTTACAGAAAAATTGACATATAAATGCCTACACAAAATACTGTGGGCAGTTTCTAGAGATTGATGAATCTAAATCTGGTAGGCGGTTCATGAATCTCAAAATCAGCACCATTCTTCACTGAACTTTGAGTCAGGCAGAAAATCTAAGTGATTACATAAATTTTATAGTGAGCTTATTGAAGTCCAGAGTAGGTAAGCCAGTCAGCTACCTTTTGTAAAGAACAAAAAGCATAGTTCTTAATTCTTATATGAGCATTCTATTCTCCTATTTCCTAGCTGTATCCATAGTGATTTAATTCCATAATTGGCAGAGCCTGTAGAATAGGTTCTATGTTATATAACATAACTACTTCTTGTCATAATTCTTACTGCTCCATGCATTAATTTCTATAAATTTATTTTTCTACATTTGAACAATTCTCTCAGCAAAGTAGCAGGGTCACTTAGACAAATTAATCTATAAATTAGAATACAGCAAAAGTTAAGAGAGAATGATTTTTTTATAGTTCTACGTATTAACTTTTCATCATGAATTTGAAAGTGAATATATTTTTACATTGGACAGTCTTATCAAGCATGAATTTTGTGTCTCATTAGTGACATAAGTTTGTTTTCCAACAGTGAGACATTCCAACTTCGTTTTGAATTTCACATCCAAATAGGAGCAGAATTTCATCTGTCATTGCACATTGTAGCTTTGCTGAGAGGAAGACCCAGATGCCATGTGGAGAGAAGTGTGGCCTGGGGATGAGTAAACAGCCCCTGCATGACTGATGAACAGGAGCAGTTCATACAGTTTCTGTTGAGACAGAGAGCTACGTCTCCTCAGACCTCTGTGAACTATCAAGTGTGGGCTGACTGAGAAATAGGTCCTGTCTTATTTCCTACCCTTCCCAACATGACAGGAAAAAATGCTCCTTGAATTGCAACAAATCATTTGACACATAAAACAGCAGATCAAAATGATTTTATGAACCCTACAAGAAAATGAATGTTGTAAGACTTAAAATATTTCTGTTGTGAAGTTCTTCTTGGAAATTAGTGTGTTGAATCAGGTAGACTCTGGACCCAGAATATCTGAGTTAAAAATCAGATTCCTTCCTTCGCTGTGTAACCTTGAGCTAATTATTTAGCTTGTTGAACCTCAGTTTTTTTCATCTGGGACAATAATTATTCCTACAGTATCAGTTTTGTATGAGGAACAAATTAGTTAATGCCTGATGTATGATAAATAAGCTTTCAATGAATACTAGCTATTATTTTTAAATTAAAGGTCATGCAACCTAAAGGGGTGGGATGGGATGAGGAGGGATGGGAGGAAAGTTCAAGAGGGTGGGGAGATGTATATACTTGTGACAGATTCACATTTTTGTATGACAGAAACCAACACAGCATTGTAAAGCAATTATCCTCCAAGTTAAAAAATACAAAAAAAAAACTAAAATAATAGGTAAATAAAAATTAAGTTCATGAGAAATGTTTTTCCATAATTTTACAATTCTGCATGTATCTGAAAATTTTAAGAATTATTATTAATTATGTATTCATTCATTTAGTAGATACTTTTGAGGGGTCTCCGAGTAGCAGAAACTGTTCTTGATTGTCAGCAGGTAGGACTGGATGAAACAGAGTGACAGGAGGGGAGCTGAAGGAGGTTGCTAGGAGGGGGTGATGATAAGGGAATATTTGAGTAGACCATTGAAGTAAAGTAAGGGAAGTGAAAGGAAGAGAATTCCAGGCACTGGATCTTTAGATGTAATATGCCTCCAAGGCCAGAGTGTGCCTAGTCTGTTTACAGAACCAGAAGGCGGCCAGCAACGTAGTGTTAGGAATATCTCCATGGGAGATGAGGTTGGTAGTGGGAGTGCAATGCACATTGCTTCCGATCTTTCATAATAGGTGCAAGAAAGGGAAGCCATTGGATGATTCTGAGCAAGAGAGTAACATCAGATTTATATTTTAAGAAGGATCACTGCATGTGTTGGGAATGGGGGACAGACATGGAATCAGAAAAATCAAACAGGAGCAGTTGCAGTTGTTTAAGTAGAAATGATGGTGTTTTGGACAAGCCTGATGGCAGTGAAGGTTTTGTTTTGTTTTGTTTTGTTTTTAATTTTTTTTAAGGCTCAGTAATGTGTTAAATACCTACTGTGCATGGGATGCTTTCCATGTATATTGTCTAATCCACACAACAACCCTAAAAGGGAAATATCAGTACCATTCAGAGGTATGATTTGCCCACAGGGTCCTTCAACTGAAGTACAAGTATAGCACGATGCTCACTATGTTCCCCTTTTTCTACATCTAGACATAAAGGAGAAAAGAAAAATCAAAAGTACTGCACATTGATCATGTTGCCTGGCTAAGTCACGTTGCCTGGCTAAGTAAACTTTTCCTGTGTACCATAGATATTTTCAGTAGTGGATACTTTGAGGAAAGGTTGTAAGGCTGACAGATTGAAGAGAATGGAAAACGTTGTACAGTGGGTTTTGGAATTTAGAGATCCAGCGCATTGAAAGTAAAATCCTATTTTCGGAATAAGCTGAGTTACAATTTAGCCTTTTAGATAAAGCACTAGAAGCAGAGTACAAAAATGAAGCTAGGAAGAATAAAAAATCCTGAAAAAACTTTTAAATTTTAATGGGATGTTTATTTAATGAGCAAATAATCATTACACTTGTTTAGTGGGCTTCCCTGGTGGCTCAGAGGTTAAAGCATCGGCCCGCAATGCGGGAGACCTGGGTTCCATCCCTGGGTCGGGAAGATCCCCTGGAGAAGGAAATGGAAACCCACTCCAGTATTCTTGTCTGGAGAATCCCATGGACGGAGAACCCTGGTGGGCTACAGTCCACGGGGTCGCAAAGAGTCGGGCACGACTAAGCAACTTCACTTCACACTTGTTTAGTATCTAGTCTGTGGCAATTAGAAACTTGACATTTAATACAACGAGTAAGACATGATATCTG
Source organism: Cephalophus harveyi (assembly GCA_006410635.1). NCBI lineage: Eukaryota > Metazoa > Chordata > Mammalia > Artiodactyla > Bovidae > Cephalophus > Cephalophus harveyi. The sequence continues at coordinate 166,169 of SJYT01081891.1, forward strand.
CCCTCAAGAGCTTAGCTGTATACTAAATGATAATAGCTTAAAAGAAACCATAAAGTGTTCTCTAGAAAGTAGAAGGGCTTCCCTGATGTCTCAGATACTAAAGAATCTGCTGGCAGTGCAAGAGACCCGGGTTCTATCCCTGGGTCAGAAGATCCCCTGGAGAAGGCAATGGCAGCCTGCTCCAGTATTCTTGCCTGGAGACTTCCAGAGACAAAGGAGCCTGGCAGGCTACAGTCCAGGAGATCACAAAGAGTCCAACACAGCCTCGCAACTAGCAGTTTCACTTTCCAGAAATCAGTAAGCAGGTGTTTGTCTTGAGGATGTCAGGGAAGTTGTCACAAGGGAGAAAGTAGTTTTGATAAATAATCTCTTCTGTTAGATTGGACCCAATGGAAAAGTTCACTTGATTCATGGAATAAAAATCTTCATTTTTCAGTATAGAAAGTCATACAACTTTAGCCATAGGTCCCTATCACTATAGTTAATATATCTGTAGCCTAGAATAGCTTTTTCTGGCCACCCAGATCTCAACTGACCATGAAAGATTAGCTTCTGATAATGATTCTTATAAGTTATTGCTGTTTTTCAATTTGAACTTCATCTTTGGACTGCCTCTTTCTATTCTGGGGCCAGCAGCGACTCTTTTTTCCATCCACCCCTCCTTTACTGGGGCTTCCCTGATAGCTCAGCTGGTAAAGAATCTGCCTGCAATGCAGGAGACCCCGGTTCAATTCCTGCGTCAGGAAGATCTGCTGGAGAAGGGATAGGCTACCTACTCCAGTATTCTGGGGCTTCCCTGGTGGCTTAACTGGTAAAGAATCCACCTACAATGCATGAGATCAGGGTTCAGTCCCTGGTTGGGGAGCCATGGTGAAGGCAACGGCTACCCGCTCCAGTATTCTGCCTGGAGAATTCCATGGACTGTACAGTGCATGGGGTTGCAAAGAGTCGGACACGACTGAGAGACTTTCAGTTTCCTCCTTTATTAATTATTTTGCTCATATTAGGATGATAACCATGGTGAAGGCAACGGCTACCCGCTCCAGTATTCTGCCTGGAGAATTCCATGGACTGTACAGTGCATGGGGTTGCAAAGAGTCGGACACGACTGAGAGACTTTCAGTTTCCTCCTTTATTAATTATTTTGCTCATATTAGGATGATATTTTACTAGCACCTAAAGAAATGGGTCCTGATTTTGAAGAGGGGCTGTGATTCCTCATATAGTGGTAAAAACAACTGGTATTATAGAGAGATTGAAAGAAAACCCTTATTTTCATTATAGCCGGCAGGCCTTTCATTACTCAAAATTGTTCAGCTCTTTTGACTATAACGGTTTTTCTTTGTATCAAAATCATGGTATTGACTTTAAAAGCACCATTATAGAAATTATTCTGTAACTTGTCTGGCAGTCATTTTGATGTGCTATTACCTTTGTAAATAGTTTAATATTATTCTAACAGTGAGCTGATTTAACAACAAATAGTTGTTTCACCCTGAGGTTGGAAATCTAAGACCATGTCCTAGCTCTGGTAGGAATTCCAAGAATCTATTGTAGACAAAGTGTTAGGAGTGAGTCTTATGTGAAATATGCAAACTCGAAGTGTAATATTTATTTGGCATGTGTGTAATGTGAAAGTATTTCAGAAGTTGCCTGTATTTAAACATTCAGAATCATTGATTCTTAAAGTGTGATTGAGGCTCATCTGGGACTCTACAGAACCCTTTGAGAGGGAGTGCAAGTTACACATTATTCATGAGTAAAAAAATATACTTCACATGTAAAATACACCAATAATCCATTTCAGTGTAAGACAGAAGGAAATGTTCATTGATAGGGTTTCAGATTTTTCACTGCACTAACCTTTAAGAAATTTTAGAAATTTCTATTTGTTGAGTTATGATGTGGTATCACAAAAGTTTATCCACAGTTCTCTATAAACACACTAAAATATTCCTTTATTTTCACACTATGTATCTTTGCCACTCTCATCGTTTTCTTAAAAAAATCTGTTTATTTTCATGAAACTATGTTATTTAATCATATAATATGAGGATTATTATTTTTACTAAAAGAATCAGTAGGTTATAACTTAAAGACTCTTAGTTTAATTGCTAATAGAAGAAGTGCTAACAGATATAACCCACATACCCAAAACCTTTTGGAGTCCTCAGTAATTTTAAAGAGTATTAACACATCATGAGATTGAATGTTTATTGTGACTTCCAGCCTTCCAGACTTAACTTCTGTTGCTTAAGCCACCTAGTTCACAGTAATTTTTATAGCAACCCAAAGTGAGATGCTTATAAAAATTTTTTACTAATGGTCGTGACTTCTGCCATTCTCAGAAGCCATGCTTACTACTTTTGAAGAACAAACCAATAAACAAATCTGCAGTAATCTTTATATCATTAAAAGGGAACTTATCCTTTCATAAAGATTCTACGTATGAAAATCAACTGTCAACATTGTAGACTTTTCCTTTGTCTAAAATATTTTGTATGGGTATTCTATTTTTGGTAAGTACCTTTTATATTGATATTTCAATGTTCTCATCAAAATAAGATAAAATTAAGCATAAAACATAGATGAGAATGTTGTTCAGGTATTTTTGTAACTAAAATGTAGTTTTAATT
>SJYT01081899.1:0-36476 GCA_006410635.1 Cephalophus harveyi
TCATCGCAGCACTGTTTATAATAGCCAGGACATGGAAACAACCTAGATGTCCATCAGCAGATGAATGGATAAGAAAGCTGTGGTACATATACACAATGGAGTATTCCTCAGCCATTAAAAAGAATGCATTTGAATCAGTTCTAATGAGGTGGATGAAACTGGAGCCTATTATACAGAGTGAAGTAAGCCAGAAAGAAAAACACCAATACAGCATACTAACACATATATATGGAATTTAGAAAGATAGTAATGATAACCCTGTATGTGAGACAGCAAAAGAGACACAGATGTACAGAACAGTCCTCGGAATTCTGTGGGAGAGGGAGAGGGAGAGGGAGAGGGGAGGGATGATTTGGGGGAATGGCATGGAAACATGTATAATATCATATAAGAAACGAATCACCAGTCCAGGTTCAACACAGGATCCCTAGGGCTGGTGCACTGGGATGACCCAGAGGGATGGTATGGGGAGGGAGATGGGAGGGGGGTTCAGGATGGGGAACACATGTACGCCCGTGGCAGATTCATGTTCATGTGTGGCAAGACAAATACAATATTGTAAAGTAATTAGCCTCCAATTACAATAAATAAATTTAAATTTAAAAAAGAATTTAAAGTAAGAATGTCTCAGTTCTGTCCCCATCGTCTGTAGCTCGACAGGCTCCTTTGTATATGGAATTCTTCAGGCAAGAATACTGGAATGGATATTCACTCCCTTCTCCAGGGGATCTTCCCAATCTAGGGATCCCAACTGGGTCTCCTGCATTGCAGGCAAATTCTTTACAAACTGAGCCACCAGGGAAGCCCAAGAATCTATAGGAAAGGAAAATTACCACTAGTAAAGGCAAATATATAGTAAAGGTTGAATACCAACCACTTAAATAAGATAGTATGAAAATCAAAAGAGAAAAATTATAGAATCAACTACAGTGATAATAATCATTAAAAGGATAAAAATGAAGATAACATCAAAAGTAAAAATTTTCAAGTGGATGGAGAGTAAAAAATGTAGATCTTGTAGAATGCCTTTGAACTTAAAGGACTGGCTTTATAAATATATAGATATAGTTATAGGTCAATATATATAGGTAACCACAAATAAAAACCTATAGTAGATACACAAACACTAGAGAGGGATACAAGTGTACCACTGTAGAAAATCATCAAACTACAAAGGAAGTAATAACAAAAAAAAGAAAAAGAAGAAATAAAACTGCAAACAACTGGAAAACAACTAAGAAAATAGGAATAAGTACATACTAATCAATGATTATTTGAAATGTCAATGGACTAAATGCTCCAATCAAAAGACATATGGTGGCTGATGATAATAAAACAAGATCCATCTATATGCTGCTTATAAGATACACAATCGAGAGCAAAAGACACACATAGACTGAAAGTGAGCAAATGGAAAAAGTTATTTCATGCAAATAGAAATCACAAGAGAGTGGAGATAGTAAAATTCATATCAGACAAAATAGATTTAAAAGCAAAGTCTATAAAGAACACAAAGAATGGCATCATATAACAATAAAGTGTAAAAAAAGAGAATATTACACTTCTTAACATATACTCAGAAAAGCAGAGACATTACTTTGCCAACAAAGGTCCATCTAGTCAAGGCTATCGTTTTTCCAGTGGTCATGTATGGATGTGAGAGTTGGACTGTGAAGAAAGCTGAGTACCAAAGAACTGATGCCTTTGAACTGTGGTGTTGGAAAAGACTCTTGAGAGTCCCTTGGACTGCAAGGAGATCCAACCAGTCCATCCTAAAGGAGATCAGCCCTGGGTGTTCTTTGGAAGGAATGATGTTAAAGCTGAAACTCCAGTACTTTGGCCACCTCATGCGAAGAGTTGACTCATTGGAAAAGACTTTGATGCTGGGAGGGATTGGGAGCAGGAGGAAAAGGGGGCGGCAGAGGATGAGATGGCTGGATGGCATCACTGACTCGATGGACATGAGTCTGAGTGAACTCCTGGAGATGGTGATGGACAGGGAGGCCTGGCGTGCTGCGATTCACGGGGTCGCAAAGAGTCAGACATGACTGAGCGACTGAACTGAACTTAAGATATATTCATGCAACTCAGAAGCACCTAAATATATAAAGCAAATATTAAATGACATCAAGGGAGAAATTGACAATAATACAATAATAGGAGAGGATTTTAACAACCCATATACATCAATGGACAGATTATGCAGACAGAAAATGAATAAGGCAACCGTGGTCCTAAATGACACAACAGACAAGTTGATTTTTAGAGATTCTTCCAGCCCAGCGTTTCTCATGATGTACTCTGCATAGAAGTTAAATAAGCAGGGTGACAATATACAGCCTTGACGGACTCCTTTTCCTATTTGGAACCAGTCTGTTGTTCCGTGTCCAGTTCTAACTGTTGCTTCCTGACCTGCATATAGATTTCTCAAGAGGCAGGTCAGGTAGTGTGGTATTCCCATCTCTTTCAGAATTTTCCACAGTTTATTGTGATCCACACAGTCAAAGGCTTTGGCATAGTCAATAAAGCAGAAATAGATGTTTTTCTGGAACTCTCTTGCTTTTCTGATGATCCAGCAGATGTTGGCAATTTGATATCTGGTTCCTCTGCCTTTTCTAAAACCAGCTTGAAAATCTGGACGTTCACGGTTCACGTATTGCTGAAGCCTGGCTTGGAGAATTTTGAGCATTACTTTACTAGCGTGTGCTGCTGCTGCTGCTGCTGCTGTCACTTCAGTCGTGTCCGACTCTGTGTGACCCCATAGACGGCAGCCCATCAGGCTCCCTCATCTCTGGGATTCTCCAAGCAAGAACACTAGAGTGGGTTGCCATTTCCTTCTCCATACTAGCGTGTGAGATGAATGCAATTGTGCGGTAGTTTGAGCATTCTTTGGCATTGCCTTTCTTTGGAATTGGAATGAAAACTGACCTTTTCCAGTTCTGTGGCCACTGCTGAGTTTTCCAAATTTGCTGCCCCCAATCCCTCCCAGCATCAGAGTCTTTTCCAATGAGTCAACTCTTCGCATGAGGTGGCCAAAGGACTGGAGTTTCAGCTTCAGCATCATTCCCTCCAAAGAAATCCCAGGGCTGATCTCCTTCAGAATGGACTGGTTGGATCTCCTTGCAGTCCAAGGGACTCTCAAGAGTCTTCTCCAACACCACAGTTCAAAAGCATCAATTCTTCAGCNGTGGTTCTCCCAGCCCAGCGTTTCTCATGATGTACTCTGCATATAAGTTAAATAAGCAGGGTGACAATATACAGCCTTGACAATGCTGGGATGGATTGGGGGCGGGAAGAGAAGGGGATGACAGAGGATGAGATGGCTGGATGGCATCACTGACTCGATGGATGTGAGTCTGAGTGAACTCCGGGAGTTGGTGATGGACAGGGAGGCCTGGTGTGCTGCGATCCATGGGGTCGCAAAGAGTCAGACACGACTGAGCAACTGAACTGAACTGAACAGGACGTGCATGTGTGCATATTCAGTTGCTCTATCGAATACAATTCTTTGTGATCCCAGCAACTGTAGGCTGTGTGGCATGTCTGTCCATGGAATTTTCCAAGTAAGAATATTGGAGTGGGTTGTCATTTTCTAACTTCAGGTGATCTTCCTGACTCAAGGATCAAACTCACATCTCCTGCATCTCCTGCACTGGCAGGCAGATTCTTTACCACTGAGCCACCTGGGAAGCCCAATCTACAAACCATTCCAACCTCAAACAGCAGAATACACATTCTTTTCTGTTCAGTTCAGTCGCTCAGTCACGTTCAACTCTTTGCGATCCCATGACTAGCAGCACGCCAGGCCTCCCTGTCCATCACCAACTCCCAGAGTTCACCCAAACTCATGTGCATCGAGTCAGTGATGCCATTCAAACTTCTCATCCTCTGTCATCCCCTTCTCTTTCTGCCCCCAATTCCTCCCAGCATCAGGCTCTTTTCCAATGAGTCAACTCTTCACACGAGGTGGCCAAAGTATTGGAGTTTCAGCCTCAGCATCAGTGCTTCCAATGAACACCCAGGACTGATTTCCTTTTGGATGGACTGGTTTGATCTCCTTGCAGTCCAAGGGACTCTCAAGAGTCTACTCCAGCACCACAGCTCAAAAGCATCAATTCTTTGGTGCTCAGTTTTCTTCACAGTCCAACTCTCACATCCATACATGACTACTGGAAAACCCATAGCCTTGACTAGACGGACCTTTGTTGGTAAGTAAAAGCTTTGCTTTTGAAAACGCTATCTAGGTTGGTCATAACTTTCCTTCCAAGGAGTAAGCGTCTTTTAATTTCAAGGCTGCAGTTACCATCTGCAGTGATTTTGGAGCCCCCAAAAATAAAGTCTGACACTGTTCAACTGTTTCCCCATCTATTTCCCATGAAGTGATGGGACCAGATGCCATGATCTTCGTTTTCTGAATGTTGAGCTTTAAGCCAACTTTTTCACTCTCCTCTTTCACTTTCATCAAGAGGTTTTTTAGTTCCTCTTCACTTTCTGCTATAAGGGTGGTGTCATCTGCATTTCTGAGGTTATTGATATTTCTCCCAGCAATCTTGATTCCAGCTTGTGCTTCTTTCAGCCCAGTGTTTCTTATGATGTACTCTGCATCGAAGTTAAATAAGCAGGGTGACGATATACAGCCTTGATGTATCCTTTTTCTATTTGGAACCAGTCTGTTGTTCCATGTCCAGTTCTAACTGTTGCTTCCTGACCTGCATACAGGTTTCTCAAGAGGCAGGTCAGGTGGTCTGGTATTCCCATCTCTTTCAGAATTTTCCACAGTTTATTGTGATCCACACAGTCAAAGGCTTTGGCATAGTCAATAAAGCAGATGTTTTTCTGGAACTCTCTTGCTTTTTCCATGATCCAGTGGATGTTGGCAATTTGATCTCTGGTTCCTCTGCCTTTTCTAAAGCTAGCTTGAACATCTGGAGGTTCACGGTTCACATATTGCTGAAGCCTGGCTTGGAGAATTTTGAGCATTACTTTACTAGCGTATGAGATGAGTGCAATTGTGTGGTAGTTGGAGCATTCTTTGGCATTGCCTTTCTTTGAGACTGGAATGAAAACTGACCTTTTCTAGTCCTGTGGCCACTGCTGAGTTTTCCAAATTTGCTGGCATATTGAGTGCAGCACTTTCACAGCATCATCTTTCAGGATTTGAAATAGCTCAATGGGATTCCATCACCTCCACTAGCTTTGTTTGTAGTGATAAGGTTGATCATAAACTAGGCCACAAAACAAGTTTCTACTAATTTAAAAGGACAGAAGTTATATCAAGCATTTCCTGATCACAATGGTATGAAACTATAAATCAATTACAGGAAGAAAAATGGGAAAAGCACAAGTATATGGAGGTTAAACAATATACTACTAAAACTCCCACATCTTTTATGTCTACTGCATTGGCAGGTGGGTTCTTTACCACTAGAGCCACCTGGGAAGCCCCATCACTAGTAGTGATATTGAATTTGTAATAAAAAAATTCCCAAGAAATCAAAGTCCAGGACTGAGTGGTTTCACAGGGGAATTCTGTCAAACATATAAAAAGGAGCTAATACACATTCTTCTGAAACTATTCAAAAAAATTTAGGAGGGCAGAACACTCCCAAATTCATTCCTTGAGGCTGCCATTACCTTGATACCAAAACTAGACAAGGATAATACAAAAAAGAAAAATGATAAGCCAATATTTCTGATGAAAATAGATCTAAAAAGCCTTAACAAAATATTAGCAAGCCAATTTCAACAATATATAAAAAGGATCATACACCATGATCAAGTGAGATTTATTCCAGGGATATAAGTATGGTTCAATATTTAGAAATCAATCAATATGATATACCACATTAATGAAAGGATAAAAATCGCAGGACAATCTCAATAGAGAGAGAAAAAGCATTTGACAAAATTCAACATCCTTTCAGAGCAAAAACTCTCACCAAGGTTTTTATAGAGTTATCATATCTCAACATAATGAGGCCATTTATGACAAACTCACAGCTAATATCATACTCATTGGGAAAAAACTGAAAGTATTTTCTTAAAAATTAACAGGAGAAAGATGTCCACTCTCACCACCTCTATGTAACATAATATCAGAAGCTCCAGGCACACCAATCAGAGAGGAAAAATAAATAAAAGGTATCTAAATTGGAAGGGAAGAAGTAAAATTGTCACTATTTTCAGATGACATGACATTATACAAAGACAACACTAAAAGTGTCCACCAAAAGAACTAATAAATGAATTTAGCAAAGTTGCATGATATAAGATTAATATACAGAATCTGTTGTTTTTCTGTATACTTATAATGAATTATCAGAAGGAGAAAGAAAATAATTCCATTTAAAATTTCATCAAAAAGAATAAAATACATAGGAATTAACTTAACCAAAAAGGTAAAAGACTTAAACTCTAAAAACTATAAACCAATGATGTAGGAAATGAAAAGATCCCCTGTGTTCTTGGATTCAAGGAACTGATACTGTTAAAATGTCCATACTATCCAAAGCAATCTCCACATTTAATGTAATTTCCATGAAAATACCCATGAAATTTTTCACAGAATTAGAACAAATAATCCTGAAATATATATGGAACAACAGAAGATCCTAAATTGCCCAAATAATCTTGAGAAAAGAACCACCAAGCTGGAGGTGACACGCTTCCTGATTTCAGAGTATACTACAAAGCTACAGTAATCAAAACAGCCCAGTACTGGCAAAAACAGAATAGAGAGCCCCCCAAACCCACATACTTGTGGTCAATTAATTTACAACAAAGGAGGCAAGACTATACAATGGAGAAAAGACAGTCTTTTCAATAAGTGGTGTTGGGGAAACTGGACAACTATGTGTAAGAAAATGAGATTAGAACATGTCCTCACATTACACACAAAAATAAACTTACAATGAGTTAAAGATCTAAATGTACCACCTGAAATCATAAAACTCCTTAGTTAAAGAAAACTTAGAACACTCTTTGATATAAATTGTAGCAATTTTTTTTGGATCTATCACCTCAAGTAAAAGAAATAAAAGCAAAAATAAACAAATGGAATCTAATTAAACTTGAAAGCTTTTGCACAGCAAAGACAACCACTGACAAAATGAAAGACAAGCTACAGAAAGGGAGAAAGTATTTGCAAATGATATGATCAACAACAGGTAACTGCCTTAAATATATAATCAGCTCAGATAACTGAGTATCAAAAAACAAATAACCCAACTGAAAATGAGCGGAAGAACTGAATATTTTTCCAAAGAAGACATATAGGCACATGAAAGGATGCAGAACACTGTTAATCTTCAGAAAAATGCACATCAAATACACAATGAGATATTACCTTACACCTGTCAGAATGACTATCATCAAAAAGACCACAAATAACAAATGCTGGTGGGAATGTGGAGGAAAACAAACCTTATATATTAGTGGTGAGAATGTAAATTTGTGCAGCTACTATGAAAAGCAGTATGGAAGGTCCTCAAAAGACTAAAAATAGAACTACCATATGATCCAACAATAATTCCATTCATATATCTGAAAAAAACAGAGCAAAATATACATGCATACAATTTTCCTCGCAGCATTATTTACAATAACCAAGATTTGGAAGCAACCATTAACAGATGAATACATAAAAAATTATGTTATATATATACACACAATGGACTATTACTCAGTCATAAAAGATAATGGAATTCTGCCATTTGCAACAACATGGATGTACCTAGAGGTTTTTATGCTTAGTGAAGTAAGTCAAAGACAAATACCATGTTATCATTTACATACGGAATCTAAAAGATAAAAGAATTGCATGAATATAACAAAACAGAAATACACTTAAAAATATAGAGAACAAACCAGTGGTTACCAATGCAGAGGGGAAAGTGGGGAGGAGTGAGATAAGGGTATGGGGTTAAGAGATATAAACTACTATGTATCAAACAAGCAACAAGGATACGTTGTACAGCACAGAGAAATAAAGTCATTATTTTTTAATAACTTTAAATGAAGTATAATCTATAAAAATCCTGAATCACTATGTTGTATACTTGAAAACTAATATTCTAAATCAACTATACTTCAATAAAAAACAAAAGGAATGAAGGACCAACACATATGACAACATGGTTAAGTCTCAAAAACCTTATGCTGAGTGAAAGAAGCAAGATGCAAAATATCACATATTGTATGATTCCATCTGTATTAAATGTCCAGAAAAGGCAAGTCTATAGAGACAGAAAATTTATTATTGATTGGCCAGGACTGGGGTAAAAATGAGGACTGCTTGAAAATGGGCATGAGATATCTTTTTACAATGATGGACATTTTTCTAAAATTGGAATGTGGTGCTAGCTATACAACTCTGTAAATTTTCTTTAAAAAACTCATTGAGTTATATCCTTAGTGTGAGTTTTATAGTATGTGAATTATACCTTACTGTTAAAAAATAGATATGAAACCACCATGCCGTTTTATATGCAATTCTTTTATAAATAAATCTTCTAACTATAAGACTTTTATAAGATAGGGAAGGCAGCCCTGATCCACAAAAACAATATGACAGAGGTTCCCAAAAGTTTGAAAATCAATCTTAATATTCTGGCTCTACACATAGATGAGTCACGTGGCATTAGTGCCTGACACCTAATAGGCTTCAATAAATGTTTACTGGACAGAAAATTAAACAATCTTTACAGGATGACTTTTCCCCAAACATATCATCCACTTGATAGATGAAACACAGTTGATTAGGGCATTTTTTCCTTAAGAAAACTTACATGAAACATCAACATCTCCAGGGAAAATGTCTTAGGTAGTCAGAATCATTTATTAGGCTATGATGAGGTAAGATACTAACTCCTACGTGCTACAGACCCTCTTGATTTAGTAGTGGGTGTAGATGGAGGTGGGGAGTAGGAATGTTTGATCCAGAGTCTCTCAAGAGATCTAGGTTGACCAAGGTTTAACTGTACATCAACAAGTCATGGCAGAGTAACAGAGGTGGAAAAACTGTGCATGGGCTTTTCATTATCATCGCCCATACATGACCCAACTCACTTGCACTAACATTTCATTTGCTCCCTAACTGCAAAGAGGGCTACATACCCAGGGGAGTAAATGGAATACTTGGTGAACATTGCAGTCTGCCACACCTGCCACCAAGGGGCCTTGTCTCAGGATTCTTTTCCACAGCTAGAGACAACGTCCTTTTCCATCTAACTGATTAATAACCTCTAAGCCTGGTAGGCTACAGTCCATGGGGTCGCAAAGAGTCGGACATGACTGAGCGACTTCACTTCACTTCACTTCAATCAAGAAGTTAGGATAGATGACCTTCAGGTTCTCTGAAGTAAATTTTGAAGCAGGAGACAAATATTCTGCTTGGTATCCCTGAAGCACTTTGCTTTTTGGAGAGGAGGTGGTCCTTGATTCACTTCCCCCCTGCCGCCACCCCACCACTGGAAGGATATCATCTGGTACATGGTAGCAGCTCATGGAGTATATGGAATTGAATTTTGTCTCAGAGAAACAGGTCAGGTGAAAGCCTACAGTCTGAGTACGAATATCTCCCATCTTCCCATGGTATTCTTCAGTCACAACTTTTTTTTTTGGTTGACATTCCCTCAAATCAGTTAAATAGAACCAAGAAATACAGGTAAATTCTGAGGGAAAAGGAGCAAAAAATGATGCAATGTAAACAATCACTTTTACTGTTTTATAGCACCTCAACTATCACCTCATCTATACATAATATCTTGTTATATATTATTACACATAATAATAAATAGTGCTAAACAAAAAATAAGATCAATGCTTTAGAATAAAAGAAAGAAATGAATCAAGATTTATGTTATTCCCATGTGATGGTATTTGGAGAAAATGTCTCATGAGGCTGCTACCAATCTACATTCCATTATTTATAGTATTAATATTTTAGCTCCCAAGCTTCTTGTCTCTGTTCTTGAAATGTCAGTCTTATCTTTTTCAAATATTACTTTTAAAATCCAGGACCAAACTCCTTAATTCTGGCAATTTTGACTTTCTGTGTAACATTCTCATGCTTTTTTCTTTTTTGAAGATTAAAATAAGATCCCCAAATGAAACTTCTGTTGCTCAGAGTTAATTATTCTTTATGCTGCACATATTCAGTAACAACTCACCCACTACCTGGGGTGCTATTTCTTTTCTTTTTTGACTGAAATTTCTACACAATTTCTACTGAAATTTTGCCCATTGCTCAAGCCCCAAATGGGTCTTAACCCCACTGTGAAACTCTCCCTGAATATTTCTGCTCTACTGGCCTAAGCACCTGAAGAACCTTGGTCTACAACAGTCATCTACGCACCAAGAACTAGCCAGAAGTCTTCATTAAACTTTTTGAGTCTCCTTCTCCCAGGCAGACAGAGTATGAGCTTCTTTAGAGACTGTATTTCATTATTTTATATCCCCATATATGGATTAATAGAGGACACTCAAGAAATATTTATTGCATATCTACTCTTGAGCGAGGCCTTGCAGAGGAATAAATGTGCCACAGGTATATTCATTAGCTGAATTAATGTTTGAAGAATCATTAAGTTTTTATATTTTGGAATTTTACATTGGGCTGGATTTTTTTTAAATGCTGCTATTCCAAATTAAGCTTTAATATAATCCTCATTTATCAGTATTTCCTGAATTTATATTTTAGTTTTAGTGAAAATATCATTCTTGAAAATATAAATGCTGAACTTCATTTTTGAGAATTTATCCTTACATTCATCACCTTCTGATTCTATTTCATATACCAATATTATGTTTTCCTTTGTCATTAGCAGATATGTCCCTGGATCTCCAAATCTACATATATACACAAAACTTGGGTCCAAAGATGATATCTTTTAACAGCTGGATTGCCTATTATGCTAGGTATGATAATATAGAAAGAAAAATATCTATTTCCCCTAATAATTACAATAACATTATTAAGTGTTCCTCTAAATCCATATTAAAGCAATAACAAACCACAGATTCTTGGAGTATAAAATAATCTTCAGTAAATTTTATTATCTTGTTCCCTTTACTATTCAAAAATCCATTGCTAATCTGCGAATAATGTTCTTTCTAAAAGAAAAACACCCTCTGAAAAACTCTCCTCCTGCCATTCTTGCATTATGCCAGCCGTTTATTTCCTTTTCCTTTGACATCTACGCCTTTAAAACTAGCAAAAGAAAAAAAAAATCAGAAAAGTTTAACTCTCACATCTCTCACTGTGTCGTAAAATTCTTTGTCAATTACCCTGTGTGCTTGAGAGTTGTCCGTTTCTTTTTCGCTCGAATTACAGTTGTCTCGGCACCCTGATTTACCAGTTTGATCCACGCTGTACTGGTTTTATCAGTTTGCTGATTCTTTTTACAGATTGAGCACCGTGATAAAAGTCTAAAGTTGGGCAATTCCAGGCTAAATTGGAGCAGTCTTTTCCCGTAAAGCGACCTGGTAGCACACTAAATTCCAGGGAGAATGAATGATAGATTATGCACCAATAGGGAGTGGAGGAGAGTATTTTGTTTAAGTTTGCAACCCAATCCTTGGGAGCCAGAGGTGGGAATTTTAAAACGGGGTTGGTCTTTTCTTTGGAATTTTCTTAAAGTGGTATCACTGCCCGTTGATGTTAAAGTTTACCAAAGACTGCCAAATTACTGATTTGGACTAGAGGATTGCCTCCGCCCCCCTTGTTTTGAGTGAGGCAAAACGTGAAACTGACACTTGACAAATTCAGACAACTTTTAAGAGTGTCCATAGGATAATATGGGCTTCCGAGGTGGCTCAGTGGTAAAGAATCTGCCTGCGATTCTGAAGACGCAGGTTCGATCACTAGGTGGGGAAATGGCAACCCACTCCAGTATGCTTGCCTGGAAAATTCCATGGGCAGAGGAGCCTGGCAGGCTATAGTGGGTGGGGTGGCAGAGTCCGACATCACTGAGCAGGGCACACACAGGATAATATATTAATACAAAGAATCACATGGCTACTTTTGTGTCAGTTTCAGATGGTAGACGTTATTTTGCCATAGGTCTTATTTTTACTTAATATAAGTCTGCTCTGTAGGTTATCTCTAACAGTAATTAAGTAGATTGCTTGACAATGAACCAGTAGTTTAATCAACATCAAGCTTCTCAAAGAATAACAGTAGTTTCTGAAGAGGAAGTTTTTTAAAAACTTCATTTCAGAAGAAACGTTGTCATATTAACAAGCAAGGAACTTTAAAAAGTATTTTGTACTGTTCCCTAACAATGCTTGTATCTTTTTTTTTTTTTTTTTTTTTTTTTTTTTCAAAATTAAATATTTTTTTTTTTTTTTCTTTTTTTTTTTTCTGGCGTTTTTTTTTTTTTTTTTTTTTTTTTTTTCCTTTTTACCAACATGAAAGATTCTTTCTTTTATGACTCTTTCTGTTGACACGGGAATATTCTTATTTACTGATAGACTACTCAGTCATGCTAGGAACTGCCAGAGTATTTTACTCACTAAATTGTTAGTGTCCTTTTAACGATCGTTTCTCGCAGCACACTTCAAGTATTTCCAGAGCAGAGACTGGGTTACTGCCTCAAGTTTGGAACGAACTTGCCAGCGCGCAGTGACTTTTTATACTGTGCTTTAATAAGCTTACTAGCTTACTACTTGATCATTAACCTTGGCCATATTACAGAAAACCACCGGGTCTCAGTTGTTCATCCGTCAAACGAGTATAATAGTATCTGTGTCATAGGATTGCCATGAAAGTTAAGTGAGATAACCTGTGCACAGATCTTAGAACCTTGCCTGGTACACACTGGGTGTTATTCTTGTAATTTCTCAACGTATGTACTGACTACGAGGACAAGTGCGTCAGTGAACGTATGAACAAAAGAACTGATAAATTACTGACGGTCCCTGAGGCCGGAGCCAGCTAAACCACCCTCTCAAAACTCTGAGCACAAACCTCCACCCCAACCGTAACCCTCGAAGCCAGAGACGGAAGCAAGAACCGAGCTGGAGGCGGGGGCAGTCGCAGAGAAGCCGCAATTTTGACCAATAGGCACGTCGCTTGGAAAACGAGCATTTCGCCCGACCTATCGTAAGGCGGCGACCACAGGGGCGTGTTATCGCGAGCTTCCTCTCCCGGGCTCACTCCTCCCCCAAACCTCTGAAGAGAGAGGCCCGCCCCGCTTTCGCTCGCGCCCCGCCCCGCTTTCGCTCGCGCCCCGCCCCGTCGCCGCCGGCGCTCCGCCCCGCCTGCCGAGCCCGGGCTAGCAGTCCGGCGCCCCTCAGCTCGGGAGCGCTGGCTCCGCCGGCAGAGGTGAGTGGTGCTTTGCTGCTTCGGGTGCCTCACGTAGCAGTGCCCTCTGGCCCGGCCGCTGGCCGGGCAGGCCGAGCCTGGTAGAGGCGTCGGGCCGCAGCAAGTGGACCCCGGCCCGAGCGGGCCCACCCGGGCCTCGGGTCGCCACTGCCGCCGGGCCCTCCTAGCCCTAGGTGGTCGCAGAATCCCTTCACCGAATCTGTGAAATCCTTTCTACTAGTCTCACTGCTTCCAAACTCTAAAGGCTAGAGTGCTTGGTTAACTGGGCAAAATGGTATGTGTTTTGCCTGACTTCTGTCAGCCTTCTCGGTACTGAGAAAATAACAGGCGCTTTTAATGTACGATTTTAATCCTCTAATATCCAATATTAGGAAGTTGGAGTGGGTATTCCACCAAGTACGGAAGTCAATCGAAGGTACGCCTTTCCCTTTAAAACACACCTGCTTAAAAATGTGTGGAATTTTCTTAAGGTGGAAAGGTTTGTTTGCTTTAAACAGTAATAGAGTGGATTGGTGTTTACCTGTCAGAAAACTCCTATGCAGATGCAATTGTATACAGCTAATATTAAATGTATCATTTGCTTTTAATTGTAGATAAGAGGTACCGAAGGGAGTATGTGTGAGAAAATTATCCTGTACTGCCAATGAATGCATTTGAAAAACCATTACCATTATTTATTATTGACAGCTTTCAGATTTCATTTGTGTAGATTTCATCTGCCAAACTGCATTTTAACAGAGTGTAGTGACGTTTTTAAAGCAGTCAATCCTACCCATCTCTGCAGGATTTAGAAGGAAAGCCATCAGGTTATGCTGTATTCTCTCACTGGATCTAACCATCAAGGAGTGTGGGCTGTGCTTTGTGGTCTTAAATTTGTGTACGCTTTGCCTACCGTTTAAATAGTAATAGGAAGAAACACGGCCCCTACTGAAGTT
Source organism: Cephalophus harveyi (assembly GCA_006410635.1). Lineage (NCBI taxonomy): Eukaryota > Metazoa > Chordata > Mammalia > Artiodactyla > Bovidae > Cephalophus > Cephalophus harveyi. The sequence goes on from SJYT01081899.1 coordinate 14,260, forward strand.
CATGAAAGGCTGCACTGTAGAACAATGCACAGGCTTTGAAGTCGTCCATTTGGGTTGGAATTCTGAGGAGTTGCTCTCTGAGAAAACTCAGTTTCCTCATCTATAAAACAGGCTAAATAACATATATCGCAATGCAGAGTTTTAAGGATTGAGATCAAAGCACATAGAAAGCACTCAGCCTATAGTATCTACAAGCTGACCTTAGATCAGAGATGAAAAAAACTCTACCTTGCAGTGTTACTCACATGCCCTACTTTCAGCAGTTCATCAGCTGTTTGAGGGCCTGCTTTGCGCTAGAGGCAGGTATACAAACGTGAAGAAAACAGTGAGATCTCTGCCCTCAGGAGCTCATGGAACAGTCTCTTGACTAGATTGTTAATAGACAGATACATCAATAAATATATAGATTATAAATTGTGGAGAGTCCTACAAAGAAAGAGGAAGAGAGAATCATTTATTTGGGATGGAGAAGTGATTTTACACTGAAACCTGAAGGGTGTTGAGACAGTGTTTTCAAGGCTAAGAGGAGAGCAGCAAGTGATATGAAGAGTGCGGTACTCAGAAGCACTAGAAAAGCCCAGGACTTTGGTGAGAAACCAGGAAGGGTGCTGCCAGGCTGAAGGAGTGGGTGGGACCAGGTTGTGAAGAGCCCTCAATACCTGGTAAGTTTGATTTTTCTTAATAAACTTTTGAAGGGTTTTATTTATTTTTTTTAAGAATTCATGTGACTAGGGAGTGAATTTACCTGAGAAAGAGAGGGAGACGTAATTGAATTTACTTTCTTAAAAGCTCCCTGCTAAGTGATTAATGTATTACAAAATGACTAAACACAGGGAGACCAGTAAAATATATGGCCAGGCAGGAGATGACTGGTTTTCCATTTTGGCAGATGGAGAAATGTGGATTGATTTGAGGTGTATGTTGGAGATGGAAACCATAGGCCTTGTGATGGATTGGAGGTGGTGGGTGACTCATTTAGGATAGGTGGGTGGAATCATTCTTGACTTCAGGATTTCCTGGTGTTTGGAAAGACTGGGAGAGATTTGGATAGGTGATGAAAATAAAAAACTCCTATTTGAAAGTGTTAAGTTTGAGGTGTTTCTGAGACACCTAAACTGCTTCCAGTTTACCATTTAAGTGAATAATTACCCAGAAAGCTTCCCGTTTCAAATAGCAATCATCAGCGTTATTTCTAGCCTAGTTATCCTTGCTTCACAGAGAGAGAATTAAGATGTGGAAAGATTATCTTGTTTACAGTCATGTAATATGTCTCATAAAAGTAGGTAAGTGAGTAGCTAGTATAAAAATGGGAAGGTATTGGACTCTCATGCTCCATTGGGGAGATTATTGAGGACTCCATATTCTCTGCCCTTTTATATAAAATAGCAGATTCTTTCCTATAGGAATTAGAGTTTGGAAATAATAGAATATAAACAAAAAGTTACAAGACACTGCTTATTGAAAGCTTATGTTACTACATTTGTACTAATTTGGTGTCAATTCTCAGTGAAAATTTTTCTTAAGAAAAAAACATTTTCTTTGAAAGGTATTTTCCTTTGGAGAGTTTGAGGAAGGGTGCCCAAGTAAACGAGAGCAGAATCTTTGAACAAAGCTCAACTTGTTTTTAGCGTTTTAGCGTTTCCTTAGTATCTTGTAGAATCCTGTTGGTCTGTGTGTGCGAAGACTTCAGTCTGGATACCCTTCCCTACCCAAAGAAAAAAAAAAACCTTTATTCCCTTATGAGCTGCTTGACCTTGGGCAGATTATTGTAGCTCTGAGCTTGTTTCTTTTTATGGTGATTGTGAAGTTTGTTTCTGCCCTGTGTCTAATTGATAAGATGGCAAATCTTATTTTTCTTCCTACCCATGTCAGTTTAGAGCTAGAAAGGAATTTAATCTGTTCTGGGTTTTGGCCCTTACCAATAAATTGCTGTCTCCATTTTATATGTTAGGCAGCTGAAGCCCAGAGAGGTTATAATAGAAAAGTATAGGATTCTTATTTCCTAGGGCAGTATTTCTTCTTTCATTGAAATAATAAATAAAACCATGTTCCCAGGCCTGTTTCTTTGCTACTTCTGATAATCTGCAAAGCTAAGAAGAAAGAAAAGAGAATGAGGAGAAAAGAAAGAAAATATTACAATATAGAACAATATTTAGATAGTAAGAAGTGAAGAAAATGAAGCTGTAAATGATCTAGTCATAGTTTATATAGATTTAAATATTTTAAAAATATTTTAAGCTAAAGACAAAATGAGGTAGGAAGGAAGGAAATGGCTTTGCTGTGTCTGATTTTTAAGCTCTTCAGTTATGTGTTATGAAACTGGTCTCTGTTCTCTTAGATAGGGATTCCTATCTCAAGTTCAAGAACTATTTTTTCAAATAGGACTATTCTACTAAGTAGTAAATATTGTTTAAATAGTGCGAGTACCTTTTTATTAAATAGTTATTCATTTTAATCCTTTAAATATGTATGAAAATTTAGTTGCTATGAAATAAAAATGTAGGAATTGATGTATAACTCTCTTTTTAATGTCTGCAAATAGCTATATATGCTAACTGGTTTATTTGGCAGCTTTTGTTACCAGTATCATAATTTTCAGGTTTTTTGTTCTCTTTAGAAATGGACCAGTTTTGACAAGATGTAGTACTGCAGCGTGCCTGATGGAATATGTTCAGCCATGGCATCCGAACTTTGTAAGACGATCTCTGTGGCAAGGCTGGAAAAGCACAAGAATTTGTTCTTAAATTACAGGAATCTGCAGCATTTCCCATTGGAGTTACTGAAAGATGAGGGACTACAGTACTTGGAGAGACTCTACATGAAAAGGAACTCCCTTACAACCTTGGTACAGTATTACATTACATTTTAAAAAAGTTACTTATAATGTAGTCCTGATCAAGATATGTTTTATATATTTTAAGATATCCAGAACCAAGATGTATATCCCCTCTTATTGTATAAACATGTAATAAAAGTACATATACAGTGGGTTCCCCTTAGCTGGAAATTCACTATTTAATTCCTGCAGTTACAAAGTTGCAGGAGTTTTATAGGAAAGCAAAATATTCACTAATATACCACTTAGTCCCACACAGTACTACATATAAGATAGATAACCAACTAGGACTTACTGTATAGCACAGCTCTACTCAATATTCTGTGATAACCTATCTGAGAAAAGAATCTGAAGAAGAATGAATATATGTATATGTACAGCCAGATCACTTTGCTGTACACCTGAAACTAATGCAACATTGTGAATGAACTATATACTACAATAAAATTAAAAAAAAAAAATTAGTCCCCATTCAGAAACCCCTCTTCACTTAGTCTGTGCGTCTCTCTGGGCCTGTGCTTTCTTTGCGTGTTAAGATGCCTAAATGATTTATGGATGTTACAGTATCCAATAGACCAGTTAAAAAGTAAGGAAGAGAAAGGCCAACAAGGATGACTTTGATTTAGAGGTATTTAAAAAGATAATAATTTGAAGATTAAAATACTAAAATTAGCATTAGGAGGCTTGATGTGTTTTGAGTATTTTGATAATCTCCAAAACCAAAAAATCTCCATGATTGCACTGTGAAAATCAAATGACTTTGAGCTATCATCCAATTTATTGGGGAAATTTTTTCCACAAAAGCCAACATTTTATGATATTAAAGTTTTAGATATTAAAAAAGCTAAAATATTTTTCAAGAGACTGTCTCTGTCAAACTTTTTATTCTCACTATTTACCATGATATTTGGTCTCTGTTTTAAATGAATTTGCTTTATGTGGACTTTCTGATTATCTTTGCACCTCATTTAAGTTTTTCATGTTGAATTCTAGTTCTTATTCATATGGGATGATTTATGAAGTCTTGTTGTTTCTTTGTGAATGGGCCCATTCTTCATTCCCTTCTCTGAAAGTATCTGAATATCTGAAAATATACCTTACTGGCTTCATGTATATGGAGTGTTTTTCTGGAAAAGTTTTATTTAATCCGTGTAAAATACCTACAGTATGTAGAAAGCATTATAAATTTTGCTTATTTTTGCTGTGTCTGAAAGTAAATGTAAATATATCTTTCATTTTTAGTCTTTGGCATATTGGTGTATGGGGCTTCCCAAGTGGCACTAGTGGTAAAGAAACCACTTGCCAATGCAGGAGACATACGTGATGCATGTTCGATCCCTGGGTCAGGAAGATCCCCTGGAGGAGGGCATGGCAACCCACTCAAGTATTCTTGCCTCGAGAATCCCATGGACAGAGAAACCCCCAGTCCATTGGATTGCAAAGAGTCAGACATGACTGTAGCAACTTAGCACACGCACACATTGATGTATATGTTATTTTGCATGCCTAGTTAGATTTTTTCAAATTAAAATTTTCACTTTTTGAACCTTAATAATCTATATAAAATCATATTAATCCTTTTTGCAAGATTATCAGTCCATAAAACCGTATTTATGTAGTGTTTTTTTACCCCCTTTGGAGAAGAAGTGGTATAAGAAATAATTTGTCAAGAATTATAGCCCAGACTTTCTTATGTTTGCTGTTAATGTACAAAGAAAAGGTTGTGAGTGGATTACGTCTCAATCAGCCATAGTCTACTGAGGTAGAAGTAATTGACCTTTTCTTATAAAACTAACAATAAACTTCTGGTTTTGTGGCCATTTCTTGCCTAAATTTTTCTGTTTATGAAAAATTTAAATATCTACTATGTAATTTTAACTGATATAATGGCTTCCAAACATACATTTCAAGTTCATTATTTGCCACCTTGTTTGTTGAAGATTAAATTGTTGCATATGTTTATAATGATAGGTGTGTGTATTTTATTTTAATGGTTTTTCTTAGCTGGAACATTTGTATGTTCATGTGTATCAAAGAGCTTTTTCAACTGTGAAGTGCCATACAGATATCAGTATGTGAGAATGGTAGCAGCCGTACCATTCCCTGACTGCTGAGCATAAGACAGCTTATTTATCCAGTATAGTCTGAGAATGGCTTCCTGCACAGGTTTTGAAAGCAGATGGAACAGTACTTGCCCTTGTGTGCTCCAAACTAGTGAGTTCAGGCTTTTGGAATATTTTCTGGTGTTATTGATAAGGTATATTTCCTATAGAAATAACATTTAGTATGTGAAATTTGACTTCCAACTGCAGTAGTGTCCAAAAGAAAAAACATTATTGGAATCATACAGTATCTCAAACACATTAAGAATTAATTGGCTTTTATTTTTTAAGGAAACTTGGGAACTTGCCAGTCATTTCCATTTCCACATTGTTTTGTTATTTTTTATTAACATTGTTTTATTGTGTTTAAATGTCCTGTCCTCAGCATTCCCCATTTCCCATCCTTATATGAAGCCTCTTGGTGAGAAGAGGAGTCACCCTGAGGCCTGACTTCTGTCCTTCCTTTTTCCATTTTAAGTTGCTCTGTATCGCACCGTGGTTTATATTTGTAGGATGATTGTATGGCAAATGCTCAGAACTTGGGGAATGCCCATATTAAAATGGAAGGACAATGAGAAAGAATAAACTTTTTATTTATATAAAAGAATAACTTGATATATTACCTATGAAAATGATATGTGCCTTATAGTAACCAATATAGAAGAAGACATGGAAAGTAGTTGTTTCTCCTTCTGTTCATCCAGTACTGTGCTTTGGAATAACCAGTATTAATAGTTGGATTGTGTCCTTCCGCTACCTTGCTTCTGTTTATGTAATTATGTACTCTGTATTTTTTCCCTTTTTAAAAAACAAAAGGAAGTCATACTATACATATTTCTCTGCAGATTTCTCTCTTCACTTCATTCTTATTCCACTAACTTCTAGGCCCAAAAGTTTATATACATCCTTGTATTTAGGATCAAGTCTCAAAAGCAAGATTGCTGGATCAAAGTATAGGCATAGTTTACATTTTAAAGTACTTTTTAGCAGTATTTCATTGTACAATATTACCATTTATCTGAAAAATCATAAAACTTTTAAAATGTGAGTTAATTTATATAGGAATACTGTTATATAATTAATAGGCAAATAAGAAGTAGTTAGGAAGCATTGTGATTTTTGTTCCTAACATTTATCTTAGAAAATGTTTTGAAGAATTTTTCTATTATTATTTTAAATGCAGTTCAAGAATTATTAAGTCTCTGATCTTTGTGGTAGTTTGACATTAAGAGAATAGGAGATATAGGTTCTGTGTTTGTTGTAGGATAGGCATCCACATAGTTGTTAGATAAATAAATAAATGAATATAAAGTATATAGTTAAGGATTATAGTACAAGTATATGAATTCCAGATTGAGAATCGTTTATCCAGGGACTCTGTCTTAAATTCTGTATCCCCAGTGCCTGACCTACTGCCTAACATATGTTGGACACATCATCTAATTCTATTTATCAGGACTGTAAAAGATTTTTTAAGGAAGGTGCTATTTGCATTGATCCTGAAGAATGACTTTGACAGAAACTTGGGAGGAAAACTATCACTTATTCATTCACCATGTATTTATTGAGTACTTACTGTGTATCCAGTACTCTTCAAGGCACTGACAATCAACACCTCATGGAACAGATTCTTACTCTTATGGAATTTTGGTTTCTTGACATTCCAAGCTGAAGAAAAAAATATTAGCTGAGATTAAATGGCAGAAGATTAGGATCAATATTTGTCCAAAACTTTAGTGACAAAAAGTGATGGTGACTTTGACAGGACTGTGTTAGAAGATCTGGAGAGTGGAATGCAAGTTTGAATTGGTGAGAAGGAGATGAAAAACTAGATAACAAGGTTAGTGGGTCTAAAAATTTGGTTTTGATTTGAAAAAGCAGGCATAGCTGGAGGGTCTTGACAAAGAAGGACACTTTTTCTTTCTCTTTTTTTTTTTCTTTTCTCTTTACTTACTCCTCTTCTCTTTTCTAAGAGGAATGAGTTGAGCCTGTGTAAATGCTGATGGGAAATCTTCATTAGAGAGGAGTTGAAGATACAGAAGTAGGAAATAATTAAAAGTTCAAGATTCCTAAGAAGGTAGGAAAGGACGGGCCCCAGAGTACAGTTGGAGGGAGGGAATGACTTTGAAATAGTATCCCTTTCTCCTTTAACAAGAGGAAGGAAGGAAAGGTGCACAGGAAGATACAGACTGCGGGGGAGACAGTTTCTGTCTGATGACCACCACTTGGGGAATGAAGATCTGTGGAGAGTGCAGGTTTCAAATCATTGTTATGAAAAGTCATGGCAGTTTGTTTTGAGAAAGGTGGTAGAACTGTTGGGATTATTCAGCAAGCAGCGGATGGCTAGGCTTATGGTGGAACCATCTGCTTGTTTAGGGAGTTTTTTCCTGCAGTTCTTAGCTGTCTGAGGTACAAAGAATTTGGGATGTCGCATTTATGCAGGCTTAAGTTTTTCCAGGTACAGAGGGACTAAGGAGGTTTAGAATTTTGGCAAGAGTGATTAAAATGGTGGGACATGGAGTCTAAGCTGAATTGGAGGCAAAGAAAGAAAGGAGTGAGTGAATAGGGAAAATAAAGTGGGTCCAAAGGATCCCGACTTATACTGGGCATGATTGAGTAAGCCATCCAGATGGATGGGATATTCTGGTAGTGGAGAGAGACATTAGTCATGGAGAAGTTTCAGATGATGACAGGTTATGAGTGTGCAGGCTGAAGGGGGCTGGGGTAGAGCCTGCCTTGTCCCCTTGCATCCCAGTCCCTGCCCTTCCTCCCCACCAAGTAGCTGGGATCTGTGTAAGAGTGAGAGAAGGAATATAGCATGGAAGCAGGAATCAACAGTGGAAGCATTTGAGGTCTGCAGTCCCAGGAAGAGAGTATTTTCATTGTTTGGTAACAGAACTTAGTACTAGGAAGTAATAGACCCAGATCTTATGTACTTAATCTCTTTGGATCTTAGTTCCTTCTTTTAAAATAAAAGGGGGCAAGTGACTTGCATGGAGGAAAAGAACTCAACCTGGAAACAAAATTATTCAGTGATCTGCCAGTTTCTTTTAATGAGTGCAGTAGGTAGAAGGCCGTCCTGGGGATGTGGAAGAGTGACCTCCCCAAATAACTGATGGAGCTCTCCTGTGTTGCCAATTTTATTTATAAATATGAATGGATAGAAAACAGGCATGTAAATTTTATATGAAATAGGGTGGTTTGGCGTGCTGCGGTTGATGGGGCTGCAGAGTCGGATACAACTGAGCAACTGAACTGAACTGAAGAGCAATAAGAGTAGATGGATCATGATTAAGCAGTTAATCTATGCAACAGAAAAAAACTTAAAAATGATAACCTTCTGAGCTTGCAGGGAAGAAGCAGTATATCAGTCATAATCCTGAATTGGGGTGGCAGAGTAAGATGCAGATGTATTTTTTTGCTACTGGCCCAGGAGAAAACATTCTTGACCTTCCTTCATCAAATATGGTCAGGTAAATCATAAAAAAGTACAGAGAGTCAAAAGACAAAATGATATTTAACTTTCAGCAGAAGAAGTGGTAAAACATTGATCATCCTTACCTAGAAGAATGAAAGAGATTAATAGCTGATATTAAAGATTAACAATGCTGTGTGTGTTGAAGACAATGGGGAACAGATGCTCTCACATACTACTGGAGTGAGTGGAAATTGACTCAGCGTTTTTGGTTTGTGGTTGGACCATATCTAGCAGGATTTTACATGCACATATGTTTGAAATAGCATTTTGGCTTGTAAGAATTTCAGTTTAGTTCAGTTGCTGAGCTGTGTCCGACTCTTTGTGACCCCTCTTTGGACTGCAGCACACCAGGCCTCCCTGTCCATCACCAACTCCCGGAGTTTACCCAAATTCATGCCCATTGAGTTGGTGATGCCATCCAACCATCTCATCCTCTGTCATCCCCTTCTCTTCCTGCCTTCAGTCTTTCCCAGCATCAGGGTCTTTTCAAATGAGTCAGCTTTTCGCATGATGTGGCCAAAGTATTGGATTTCAGCTTTAGCATCAGTCCTTCCAATGAACACCCAGGACTGATCTCCTTTAGGATGGACAGGTTGGATCTCTTTGCAGTCCAAGGGACTCTCAAGAGTCTTCTCCAACACCACAGTTCAAAAGCATCAGTTCTTCACTGCTCAGCTCTTTTTATAGTCCAGCTCTCACATCCATACATGACTACTGGAAAAACCATAGTTGACTAGATGGACCTTTGTTGCTGAAGTAATGTCTCTGCTTTTTAATATGCTGTCTACGTTGGTCATAGCTTTTCTTCTGAGGAGCAAGCATCTTTTTATTTCATGGCTGCAGTCACCATCTGCAGTGATTTTGGAGCCCAGAAAAGTCAGCCACTGTTTCCACTGTTTCCCCATTTATTTGCCATGAAGTGATGGGGCTGGATGCCATGATCTTAGCTTTCTGAATGTTGACCTTTAAAGCCAACTTTTTCACTCTCCTCTTTCACTTTCATCAAGAGGCTATTTAGTTCTTCACATTTTGCTATAAAGGTGGCATCAACTGCATATCTGAGGTTATTGATACTTCTCCCGGCATTCTTGATTCCAGCTTGGGCTTCATCCATTCCAGCATTTCTCATGATGTACTCTGCATATAATAAGCAGGGTGACAATATACAGCCTTGACATACTCCTTTTCCTATTTGGAACCAGTCTGTTGTTCCATGTCCGGTTCTGACTTTTGCTTCTTGACCTGCATATAGGTTTCTCAAGAGGCAGGTCAGGTGGTCTGGTATTCCCATCTCTTTCAGAATTTTCCACAGTTTGTTGTGATCCACACAGTCAAGGGCTTTGCCATAGTAAAGCAGAAATAGATGTTTTTCTGGAACTTTCTTGCTTTTTCAATGATCCAGCAGATGTTGGCAATTTGATCTCTGGTTCCTCTGCCTTTTCTAAAACCAGCATGAACATCTGGAAGTTCACGGTTCACGTATTGCTGAAGCCTGGCTTGGAGAATTTTAAGCATTACTTTACTAGCATGTGAGATGAGTGCAATAGTTTGTGCAGTAGTTTGAGCATTCTTTGGCATTGCCTTTCTTTGGGATTGGAATGAAAACTGACCTTTTCCAGTCCTGTGGCCACTGGTGAGTTTTCCAAATTTGCTGGCATATTGAGTGCAGCACTTTCACACAATCATCTTTCAGGAGTTGAAATAGCTCCACTGGAATTCCATCACCTCCACTAGCTTTGTTCGTAGTGATGCTTCCTAAGGCCTATTTGACTTCACATTCCAGGATGTCTGGCTCTAGATGAGTGATCATACCATTGTGATTATCTGGGTGTGAAGCTCTTTTTTGTACAGTTCTTCTGTGTATTCTTGCCACCTCTTCTTAATATCTTCTGCTTCTTTTAGGTCCATACCATTTCTGTCCTTTATTGAGCCCCAGCTTTGCATGAAATGTTCCCTTGGTATCTCTAATTTTCTTTACCCAACAGAAAAAACAGCCAAATGAACAAGGATACTCCTCACAACATTGTATATGATGAAAAATTGTGAAAGCCTAAGTGTTTGTCCATATGGGCTGGGTTAAAATCAGATAGCAGCTACCATCGTTGGAGGTGTTATTAAGTGCCAAGCATGGTTTTAAGTAATTTATATGTGTTAATCTAATTAATCTGCAAGATAATTGTATGAGGTAGTCACTATTATTCCTGCTTTATAGACAAGTAAACTGAGGCATAAAATACATCAAACTTAATAGAGATGATAGCTGTGGAAGAGGGAGGCCACAAGAGTTGGGATAGGAGCTCTAATAGGGCCTTACACTTAAGTGTTTATAGTAAAAGGGAAAGGTCCTACTACTGAGTTTGGTTTATATTTATTTCAGTAGATGTTTATGATTTTTACAGTTAAACGTGAAAATGAGTTTGTTGGAATTTAGTGCTACTAAGGTCTTTCCCAACTCTCAGATTTATTAATCAGTGAGTCTAAACATTTTGATTTACAGTGATGGTGATGCTTGCGTTTATGCTCCTTGAAGCTGGTGGCTGGGTTGAGGGTGAAAAGTGTTGATGACTGAGAAGTCATCCAGCTATATGCTCTACCTGCTTTGAATTTGGTAAGAGTAGTATCTAGATCAAATGATCATCAGAACACCTTGAAGGGAAAATCAACAAATTAAAGAGATGGTAAAAATGAGCACCATGCAATCAAATGTGCCAGAAGAAGTAGGGAGAGGGAATGGTTTTGTTTTTGTTTGATGGTGTCATTTTGAATTCCAGCAAAGGACTTCTGTTTCCCTCTAATTTGTCAGACCCTTGCATCTTCCACAGCCTCCATAATCACCATGAACGCTCTGTTCTTGAATTAGCACTGTACAGAAACATCTTGCTAAGTTGCTTCAGTTGTGTCCGACTCTGTGCCACCCCACAGATGGCAGCCCACCAGGCTCCCCCATCCCTGGGATTCTCCAGGCAAGATTACTGGAGTGGGTTTCCATTTCCTTCTCCAATACATGAAAGTGAAAAGTCAAAGTGAAGTCACTCAGTCGTGTCCGACTCTTAGCGACCCCATGGACTGCAGCCTACCAGGCTCCTCCATCCATGGGATTTTCCAGGCAAGAGTATGGGAGTGGGGTGCCATTGCCTTCTCCAACAGAAACATCTTAGTTATTTCTAAACCTGAATGCATGGAAACAGCTCTGTATGTGTTTTAATGCTTATTTATAATGTATGCTATAGTCCTGCAAAACATTCATTACAAATGTACCGGTAACTATCTCAGTTAACACACCTGCGCCTGAAAAGTGTGAGTTTTGTTATCAGTTGAGTCATTCAGTTGTGTCCTACACTTTGCAACCCCATGGACTGCAGCACACCAGGCTTCCCTGTTCATCAACAATTCACAGAGCTTGCTCAAATTCATGTCCGTTGAGGTGGTGATGCCATCCAACCATCTCATCCTCTGTCATCCCCTTCTCCCACCTTCAATCTTTCCCATCATCAGGGGCTTTTCCAGTGAGTTGGTTCTTTGCATCAGGTGGCCAAAATATTGGAGTTTCAGCTTCAGCATCAGTCTTTCCAGTGAATGTTCAGGACTGATTTCCTTTAGGATGGACAGGTTGGATCTCTTTGCAGTCCAAGGGACTCTTCAAGAGTCTTCTCCAACGCCATAGTTCAAAAGCATCAATTCTTCTGCACTCAGCTTTCTTTATAATCCAACTCTCACATCCATACATGACTAGTGGAAAAACCATAGCTTTGACTAGATGGACATTTGTTGGTAAAGCAGTGTCTCTGCTTTTTAATATGCTGTCTACTTTGGTTATAGCTTTTCTTCCAAGGAGCAAGCATCTTTTAATTTCATGGCTGCAGTCACCATCTGCAGTGATTTTGGAGCCCCCAAAAATAAAGTCTGTCACTATTTCCATTTTTTCCCCATTTATTTGCCATGAAGTGATAGGACTGGATGCCATGATCTTCGTTTTCTGAATGTTGAGCTTTAAGCCAACTTTTTCACTCTCCTCTTGCACTTTCATCAAGAGGCTTTTTAGTTTCTCTTCACTTTCTGCCATAAGTGTGGTGTCATCTGCATATCTGAGGTTATTGATATTTCTCCTGGCAATCTTGATTCCAACTTGTGCTTCATCCAGCCCAGCGTTTCTCATGATGTACTCTGATATAAGTTAAATAAGCAGGGTGACAATATACAGCCTTGACGTACTCCTTTTCCTATTTGGAACCAGTCTGTTGTTCCATGTCCAGTTCTAACTATTGCTTCGTGACCAGTATACAGATTTCCCAGAATGTAGGTCAGGTGGTCTGGTATTCCCATTTCTTTAAATCAAAGCTATTTTTCCTTTTGAATCTTCAGATTTAAGTATTTTTTTCCTCTCAGTGTTACTGGTTGGTTGTCAGTAGATCCTTGTCAGATAGTAAACAAACTATTTGAAATAGCTTGGAAAATTAATATTGATCTATAATTTATTCTGTTGAATCACAGAATTTTAAAGCTAGATGGAGCTTTGTAGATAGTTAGTTTTTGAGGTAAGTAAGCTTAGAAGAGGTTAATAGATGGATCTCAAGTCATTTTTGTGGCCAGTTAGAGCAAGATGCAGGTCTTCCGATTTGTAGTTCAATCAGTGCTGCTTTGCTAATTCTGCAGGTATTTGTTGGTGACCTGTTTCTAGCCTAGCACCATGTAAAAATTTAGCTACATTTATCCACTGTGGAAAAATGATATGTTCCACGTTAAGTGAATTTTCCTAGTTACCTCTTGGAAGTTTACCTCTGGAGTTTTACTGTGAGTAAAATTGTTCTTGATAGAAATACTTTTACAACATGCATCATTCTGTACATTCTTAAAGAAATATGGGGAACATGACTTAACTCACTCTTCCTGACTTGTAGTAGTTTTGGCCTGGGGAATTAGGAGAGAGTTAGAAAGATGTGACACGGATACAGACCTTTCACTCTAGACTGTATCCTTATGTACTTGAGGGATTCCGTGTACAAGCAGAAGGCTTGTACACATTTGTGTATGTTTCCATACGTTTAAATTCATTTTCAAGCATTCACTATACTAAAAATGAGGCACCTATGCACCGAGTGAGATACCAGTTTCTATATGTTAGTCCCATCAAATCAGTCTCTGTCTCTCTCTCTCTCTCTCGATTGATAGATGAATATAGATAAAATGTATGTAAGGTGTTTGAAATATGCTTTGAGCTTGGAACATTTTTTCTTCCTAAAACAAGCAATTGTGTCATAAGCATATAGGATTGTAAAGGCTAGATGTATTTTTAAATGGTTAATTTGGCCTTATGGAATAAGTGTTTAGTATTCTTTTTTGTGTGTCTATTTTTGTTACTTTGAAAATTCCATTTATAAAATCATTGAATGCACATTAAATAGGTTTTTTTAAAAAATAGAAAGTAGGTAGGGGTCAACGATGATCCAGTCTTCAACCCTTGTTTAGGATATCTCTACAGCTTTCATTTTTAAATAAATATTTTTAATATTAATATTTCACAGAATTTTAGCAATTTTTAATGTTTGTTTTCTATTGGAAAATATTCAGATACAGACATTCCTTGGTATCTGTGGGGAACTGGTTCTAGTACTCACTCCAGTATCAAAATCAGAGGCTGCTCAAGTCCCTTGTATCAAATGGCTTGGTATTTGCATATAACCGATGCACATCTTCCTGTGTACTTTACATCATCTCTCGATTATTTATAATGCCTAATACAGTGTAAATCCTATATAAGTAGTAGTGAAGACAGTGTGAATGTTATGTAATAGTTGTTGGTGTAGCAATTCAAGTTTTGCTTTTTGAAACTTTCTGGAATATTTTTTCCCTGATTATTTTTGATGCATGGTTAGTTGAATCCAAGGATACAGAACTTGCACAGACTGATTGTACATATTTCGGTTTGTAAATGTACTAGATGTACAGACTTTTTAATTTTGAGCATATTTTTCTGTAAAGGCTTGTTGCTAAGTGAAAAATATCAGTTTGGGAATTTTTTTTACATTTTTGGCAATAAAATGCTTGGAGTTTTGCAGATACTTAACATTTATTTCTTTATATTTTTAAGAGAATAATTTAAACCTCTATAAATATCAAGCAAGTACTTCATCATTTTAAGAAAATAATTAAAAAATTTTATCATTCATACAGTTAAGTAGTTCTTTTATGGTCTGTGTCCAAAAGAGCTGAGTTTAAGTGAAAAAATGGTAGTGAGTGTAATACTAACTAGTATTAGAAAGTAATACTAGAAAGTTACTTTCTAGTATGATAACTACTAGTTATATGTGGTACTGTTTAAGTTATAACAAAATACTGAAAATTCAATTCCTTAGTCATAATAAATAATCTTTTAAATACTTAATGGTCATATGTGGCTAGTGGCTGCCATATTGGGTGGGTAGATAGAAAATATTTCTATGTTGTAGAAAGTTCTGTTGGACCAGTGGTGTGTGTGACTGAAAAAAAAAAATTAGAATCAATAGTAGCTACTCATTATTATCATGAAAATCAAACTACCACTATGTGTTAATGCTACAGAATTATAAAGGAAAATGATCCCAGAGTTCTTTTTTATGCACTTCAAAGACAACTTTAGAAACAAAAGAATTTGTCCACACTTTGAAAATTTTACCTTCCCTCAGTTTCTGCCCCTCCTTTCCATTTCCTTTCCTTTTGAAATGGCTTTATTTTAAAATTTGTAATGCTTGTATTCAGTGAATTTCCAATGAAATTTTTATTTTAATGAACTTGGGACATAAAATATTTGTGATTGTTCTAATGGATTCATTCCAAGAAATTTGAATATTTGCCATGGTTTTCTTTCTTTCTTTTTTTTTTTTAAGAACCATTAAAAAAACTCTAAAGATGTTATGTTTTTGTATCTGGGTAATCAAAATTTGCATTTTCTCATAAAATACTGATGTATGTTTGGGATTATCTTTTTATATTGCTTATGTATAGAGTGCCCTTTATTTGCTCATTATAGTCTCATTACATTTTTGCTGGGAAACAGGATGTCAGTGGTAACTTCTAGTGGTCCTTGACCTAACTGATTGCACAGCTCTTGTTAGGAGTGTTGGAAGGGGTTAGTGAGCTATTGTTGGAGAAGGAAATGGCAACCCACTCCAGTGTTCTTGCTGGAAAATCCCAGGGACGGGGGAGCCTGGTGGGCTGCCGTCTATGGGGTCACACAGAGTCGGACACGACTGAAGTGACTTAGCAGCAGCAGCAGTGAGCTATTAATGCTCTTAAAAGCATTTCTTATTGCCCCTTCTCCCTCTCTTTAGCACCTCCTCTCCTCTCCCCCCAATATGTGTCTCAGGCTTTCTAGGATTATTCACATGAAAACCATAGTTAATAACATTTCATTGTGTTACTTATTGCAGAAGAAATGAACTTAACTGTCAGAGATTTTGATGATAGTAGATTCAGGTATTGAGAATCTGCTGTAGTTTTCTGTCTCCAGAAAACATCAAGGAAATAAGACAAGTGTTTAAGACAAGGCTCATGCTTTTTTGGTCTGCTTAACATTTATTTCAAGAGAAATTTTAAGAGAAGAAACTGAGTAGTTAATGGAAGTGAGCCAAGAGATAAGAGGGTAAATGTTAAGGGACATTGTGGGGCAAATGGTGAGTAGGGCTGTGATGGGCATTTCTGCTATTGTGGACGAGGAAAGGTGGGACTGCTCATCTGTCTCTGTTCGCATTAGCCTGCCAGGGCTTCTGACTTTACTGTTGAGAGATCTTGCTCTATAACATACATAAAAGGAGGAGAAATACTGGGGGAGGAATGGACTAATATTCCTGGTAGTTAAGAGGTTTTCTTTGGTAGTTCTCATATAACCCCATGGTATTTAACTCGTGCTGTATGCTTGCCCAGAAAAAGTGATACCAAATTATTGATCCAACTAGAAAGCATGCTGAGTATATTGTGGTGGTTTTTGAATGAAGTAACTCTATTAAAATTAAAAATAATTTATTGAGGTGAAATTCACTTTATGAAAAATTAACCATTTTAAAGTGAAAAATCAGTAGCATTCAGAATATATACAGTGTTGCACACCACCACCTTTGTTTAGTTCCAAACATACCATCACTCAAAAGCAAAGCCCCTTACCCATTAAGTAGTCTCTTCCTACTTCCCCTATACCCCAGGCCTGGAGCTGCCAGTCTGTGTTCTCTCTCTCTGGATTTACCTGTTTTGGATATTTCATATATTGGGATCATTCAGCGTATCACCTTTGTGTCTGACTTCTTTTCACTTTGCAAAATGTTCTCAAGTTTCATCCAGGTGGTAGCGTGTATCATTCCTTCATTCCTTATGATTTAATAAAGATTCCACAGTGTGTGGAGAAGGCATTGGCACTCCACTCCAATACTCTTGCCTGGAAAATCCTATGGACGGAGGAGCCTGGTGGGCTGCAGTCCATGGGGTCACTAAGAGTCAGACACGACTGAACAACTTCACTTTCACTTTTCACTTTCATGCACTGGAGAAGGAAATGGCAACCCACTCCAGTGTTCTTGCCTGGAGAATCCCAGGGATGGGGGAGCCTGGTGGACTGCTGTCTATGGGGTCGCACAGAGTCAGACACGACTGAAACCACTTAGCAGTAGCAGCCACAGTGTGTATATACCACAGTTTGTTTTATCTGTTCGTCCACTGATGGACATTTGGGCTGTTCCCACCTTATAGCTATTATGAACATTGCTGCTATGAACATGGGTATACATGTAAATGTTTAAGTACCTGCTTTTAATTATTTTGGGTATATATAGGAGCAGAAATATGAAATCTTGTGGCAATTCTATGTTTAACTTTTCTATAGTGGCTGAGCCATTTTACATTACTGCCAGCAGTGTACAAGGGTTCCTGTTTCTCAGTTCCTCATCAATAGTTGTTAAGTTTACATTTTTAACAAATTATGGCCATCCTGGTGGTTTTGAAGTAGTACCTCATTGTGCTTTTGATTTGCATTTCCCTAATGAGATGCTGGTGGCTCAGATGGTAAAGCGTCTGCCTGCAATGTGGGAGACCCGGGTCCAATTCCTGGGTTGGGAAGATCCCCTAGAGAAGAAAATGGCAATCCACTCCAGTACTCTTGCCTGGAGAATCCCATGGACGGAGGAGCCTGGTAGGCTGTAGTCTGTGGGGTCCCAAAGAGTTGGACACGACTGATTTCACTTTTCTCTTTCATGCATTGGAGAAAGAAAAGGCAACCCACTCCAGTGTTCTTGCCTGGAGAATCCCAGGGACGGGGGAGCCTGGTGGGCTGCCGTCTATAGGGTCGCACAGGGTCGGACACGACTGAAGCGACTTAGCAGCAGCAGCTCCATTTTTAGTTAACTTTGGTATATGCTTTGAAGTAGAGGTCTGACTTTATTCTACTTTTTATAACTGCTATAAAAGCTATGCATTTAATTCAGGACTTCTTTGAAATGTGTTGTTAGAGGTAGGATGGAGCATATTTTGCTGAACCCTGAATCCTAGTGATTCAGTGATTTTTTTTTTTTTCATACTGCACTACTCTCACAGATCTCTTGGGGACTTTGGTTCATGGTATCTTTACTCAGGGATGAAAGCTGGTAAAGGTCACTGTGGACCTCTCATGTGCAAACTCTCTAAGGTCTCTACTTTGACATAATTCCATTGACCAAAGCAAGTTACTTAACTATGTTGAGCTTACGTGCAATCCTGCCTGTTGCCGGGATGAAAGCTGGTAAAGGTCACTGTGGACCTCTCATGTGCAAACTCTCTAAGGTCTCTACTTTGACATAATTCCATTGACCAAAGCAAGTTGCTTAACCATGTTGAGCTTACGTGCAATCCTGCCTGTTGCCCAGAAGGAGAAAGGAAAGTAAGTGGTACACAGTGACTATAAGAGAATGCTATTGAACATGTGTTTGCAACATATTTGAAGTATTTGTTCCAAGATACACAATTTTAAAACATTCCCATTTAAGGAAGTTGTAAGTTTTCCATAAAAGTACATGGTAAAGCATCTTTGATTCAAGATTTGAAGTGAATTTTATACTGTGTTTACTGAAGTTTACTTTTACATTATTTGTAAAGAAAAAATTATTAAGTGATAATATGAGATTTAATGATGGGAATTTTGGTTTGATTTATAAAACAATTTTCAATTAGTTTAGGAGGAAGTATTCATACTCAAGGAATTTGGGTACAGATTGTTTATCTATTAAAACTTTTGTATGTCAAATTTGTGAAAAAGAAGGAAATAATAGTAATATAAATTGCAATATAAATTGCAATTTATAATAATAAATTGCAAGGCACTTTAAGATTATTACTGTTAATCTATCAGGATTTTAAAATTTGGAAACATTTAAAACTTAGTAGCCTGAGTCCTATTTGTGTGGCATCTGTAATCCAGCATTAGAGCTTAGTCTCTCTGTGTGTTAGCCTGGGGCCCGCCAGGCTCCTCTGTCCATGGGATTTCCCAGGCAAGATTTCCCACTGGAGTGGGTTGCCGTTCCCTTCTCCAGGTGATTTTTCTGACCCAGGGATCAAACCTGGGTCTCCAGGATTGCAGGCGGATTCTTTACCATCCGAGTCACCTGGGAAGCTCCTTAGTTACTCACAGAGTAACAACAATGTTGATGTTAATATATAATGATCCAGTCTCTTAGCTACTTTTCATAAACTATGGAAATAGGAAAAATAAAATATATAGTGTTTCTCATATTATTTAGTTTCATTGCTAAAATGTACCACTAGGAAGCAGAGAATTATATTTTAGAACACCAGTAGATGTCAGCCACAGCCTATGCAGCAGGCTGATCCTTTCCAGGCTTGTTGCTTTTTTTTTTTTTTTGAACCCAGCTTCCTAATGAGCTGCCAATTTTCTCAAGGTTGGTGTGCTTATTTTTAAATTAAAACACAATGTACTTACTGGTAAAAATATAGTGATACAGTAATGACAGCAGAAACATTATGCAGTGCTGAATTGTGTGTGTAGGTAAATATCTCACGAGGTAACTAGTTGGTCATGGAAAAATTGCAATACTGTCTGGTAAGAGCCAAGAAGGCATCTGTAAAGCATGACCATGGGTCCTGTAATTAGCCAGATATGGTATTGATATTATAGCAGATCAGTCTAGTTGAGGTCTAATAGCACTTCTTTTCCTGAGAAGCCTTTCATTTTTAAGAGGAACAGCCAGAAAGCTTCTTACCTCTCCTCTCCCACCCTCTCAGTGTTTTAGTTTGCCTGGGATGTCTTGTAAGTATCCCCACAGGTGGAAGTGTATATTCCTCTTACTGGGGGAGATACCAGTACTAAAAGAAACATTTTGGAAACTTAGATCCAAGAAAAGCACTTTCCTCAGCGCTCAAGGAAAGACTTGGCATGAAGGACTTCATTGCAGATATAGATGTCAAAACATAGGGGAAAAGGAATCACAGCTTCGGCATTTGAAAACTAAAAGTGGTTTTATCAAAAGTGGAAACTTAATAAATGTTTCACTGACTTCAAAACAGTATTCAGATTCAGTGCTATTTGGTTATTATGAAAGTGTGAGGGCTATTATATATGTAAGTAGCTTGGGATACTGTTGCTGAATAAATACATCAGTATGCCAATATGAAAGTAATAACTTTGTGTCCTTGATTAAACCATTGTGTTCAAGATTTAAAAAAATAGTTTTTCCTCAGTATAAAATATAAAGACCCTAGTGAACTGTTCCTTGGTACTCTCTTCAAAATTATATACCTTTATTTTCTGTGGCCCAGATATACCAGAAATACCAAACTAATGGCATTTCTCTTATTGAGTGTTTAGAACCTGAGTTACATATAATGTGATTGATTCCTCAATTGTGTAACAATTTATATAGTACATTTTACATTTTAATTTTAAAAGACATATGTGCTCATTATTAAAGATTCAGATGATACAAAAGTAGATGGAGAATAACAGCACTATCCTTTTCCTAATGATAATCACTGTTTCTAAGCTCCTGTAGGAAAAATTACTTGTTACAAATCTAAAAATTTACAGTCCCCTGAACTTTTATTTTTCTATTGAGACAATTATTTTTATAAGTGTTTTTGAAATATAAGATTTTGTCAGGAGTGCTGCCGGGCAGTTACAGTAGAACAAATTGTGTTTGTGATTTCTTAAACACACCTGTCTCTCTTTTGTCTTTTCACATGTTGATTCATGTGCCTAGAAGGCTAACCAGAACACTCCTCCTCCCAACTCCATGGCAACCTCTGATAGTTATGTCTTTCAAGCCTCAAGTTAGTCATAATTTCTTCTAAAAAACCATTCCTGATTCTTTGTTATTGATATCTAGCTTAATTCTACAGTATGTTTTAGTGTAGAATAAAAAAAAATGTTACTCCTGACTCAGTGTGCTCTTTCAGTCTTAACACCTCTTGGCTGTGTGTGTGTGTGTCAGAGAGAGACAGAGACAGACGCAGGCTTTCAGTTACTTACAGGAGGCTTTTCCTTCTACCCAGGGCTTAGCCCCATCTCCCTTCCCCTCCTCCCTGTGGCCTGCTTCCTGTCCCTGTCACATCACGCTCCTACTCAGAACTTAGAACCTGGTCCAGATGCGACCTCCCTTAGGCCACCTGAGCTCCAGCTTACTCTGTTTATTCTGAGTTTAGTTATATCTTGGTGTCTGGCCCTTTGCGATGTCAGTTCCTTTCTCCTCAGGAGTAGTTTGGGATTTTGGTTTGACAGGGGGTTGGTATTATTATATTTAGGGCTACTGCAATGAATTACACAGTCTAGGTGGCTTAAAATAGCAGAAATTTACTGTCTCACAGTTGTGGAGGGCGGAAGTTCAAAACCATGGTGTTGGTTGGGTTAGTTCCTTCTTGTGGCTTTGAGGAAGAGTCTGTTCCTTTCTCTGAGCTCCCAGGGGCGGGTCAGGGTGCTTTGCCCGTGGTGTTCCTTGGCTTTGTAGCTGCATCCCTCCTACCGCTGGCCCTAGCGTCATATGGTGCTATTCCCTCTGTCTGTGTCTGTTAAAACATTTTTATTTCTTCTGTGACCATGGAATATCAGATCTGGTTTCTCCAAGGGATATGGATTTTAAGTGTTCAGATGTATACATTTAAATTGTAGTTTGATCTATGTAAGCATAAACCCAGACCTACTGATGTATTATTTTCACATTTTGTCAAAATTTACAGCCCTTCAAAAGGTAGTACTTTGTATTTAAGCTGTTTAGAAATGTTTATACATTTTTCAGAAATAAAATTTAATTCTGAGTTTTTAATTTTCAGCCAGAAAACCTTGCTCAGAAGCTTCCAAACCTTGTGGAACTGTGAGTCTGTTTATTCAATTTTTTTTTTTTTTTAAAGAATGAACATAATTTTAAGTTATTTTAAATAATAGGGAATATTTTAATGTATTAATTTATTATTTTTTGGTATTATGATCATGGTGCTCATGTAGGTAGACCTGTGGTTCTGCTAAACCCAATAGTATTTTAAAGTATCTTAACATTTACATTTATGTTTTAAATATCTTACTTCAGGGTAGTAAAGATGATGAAAGATACGTTTTTTTTCCTTGCAGCATCTTGGTCACAGAATCCTTCTGGATAGTCCATGGAATTGGGAGTATTGGGCTTCCCAGTTGGCACTAATGGTAAAGAACCCACCTGCCAATGCAGGAGACATAAGAGGTGTGGGTTTGATATCTGGTTCAGGAAGATCCCCTGGAGAAGGAAATGGCAACCCACTTCAATATTCCTGCCTGTCTGGAAAATCCCATGGAGAGAGGAGCCTGGAAGGCTACAGTCCATGG
>SJYT01081899.1:39221-74685 GCA_006410635.1 Cephalophus harveyi
TCAAGATTTTTTTTTTTTTTTGTTGTCTTGTTTGATTGTTTCTTCTGGATTAGGTTCACTTTATTTATTTATTTTTTAATTTAAATTTATTTATTTTAATTGAAGGCTAATTACTTTACAATATTGTATTGGTTTTGCCATATATCAACATGAATCCACCACAGGTGTACACGTGTTCCCAATCCTGAACCCCCCTCCCTCCTCCCTCCCCGTACCATCCCTCTGGGTCATCCCAGTGCACCAGCCCCAAGCATCCTGTATCCTGCATCAAACCTGGACTGGCAATTCGTTTCATATATGATATTATACATGTTTCAATGCCATTCCCCCAAATCATCCCACCCTCTCCCTCTCCCTCAGAGTCCAAAAGACTGTTCTATACATCTGTGTCTCTTTTGCTGTCTCGCATACAGGGTTATTGTTACCGTCTTTCTAAATTCCATATATATACGTTAGTATACTGTATTGGTGTTTTTCTTTCTGGCTTACTTCACTCTGTATAAGCAGCTCCAGTTTCATCCACCTCATTAGAACTGATTCAAATGTATTCTTTTTAATGGCTGAGTAATACTCCATTGTGTATATGTACCACAGCTTTCTTATCCACTCTTCTGCTGATGGACGTCTAGGTTGCTTCCATGTCCTGGCTATTATAAACAGTGCTGTGATGAACATTGGGGTACACATGTCTCTTTCAATTCTGGTTTACTCAGTGTGTATGCCCAGCAGTGGGATTGCTGAGTCATAAGGCAGTTCTATTTGCAGTTTTTTAAGGAATCTCCACACTGTTCTCCATAGTGGCTATACTAGTTTCAATTCCCACATATCTTCAGTGATGTTCTGCCCTATTTGGTTTATCAAGTTTTTGTTTTCAGTCTCTTTAAATATATTATATGGGCTTTTCTGAAGTGTGGTTTTTCACCCCTAACTACTTTAGTATATATTTCTAAGAACAGGGATGTATTAACATTTTTTAGCCCTACTTTTCTATCCTTAATAGATAACTTTATATTTTTCTCCATATAGGTTTTGAACATTTCTAATAGTTTTTTCCTAAATGTTTAATTTTTTCGCTGTGTAAATGATTTTTCTTATCTGTTATATCTTCTAACTGGGTAATTTTTATTATAGGAGCACTATGGTTTTTTGCATATTAGCTTTATATCTTGCTCCTTCCTGAAATCTTCTGTTGTTTGAGTTAGTTTTATCATTGATTCCCCAGAATTTTCCAGGTATACTCTACTCTCATGTCTGAAAATACAGTGTTATTTCTTCTTTTCCAAATCTTTATTTTCTCTATTCTAACTGCAATGACTAATCCTTCTCCAGAGCAGTGTAAAATTGTATTTGAGGTAGTAGGTATCCTTGTCTTCTTTCAGACCTTAGTGGGAATACCTCCAGGTTTTCTCCACTAAGAAAGATGCTGGCCTTACAGTTAACACAATTCTTATGTGTTAAGTAAATATCCATCTGTGTTAATAATCTATTGCTGCTCAACAGATTATCTCAAAATGTAGTTGCTTAAAATGTAGGGGTAGTTAAAAGAATAAACACTTATTCTCTTATATTTTTTGAAGGTCCAGAATCTGGGCTTGGCCTAGCTGGATCCCTTTGCTTCAGTGTCTCTCTCAGGGCTCTAATCAAGATTGTTGCCCAGGGCTGCTGACTTACCTGAAAGCTCAACTGAGGAAAGATCCTCTATCTGTGTTCACTCATATGGTTGCTGGCAGGATTAAACCAATTCCTTGCAGGTTGTTAGGCTGAGGGCGTCAGTTCCTAGCTGGATGTTGGCCAGAGAACTCCTTTAGTTCATCGCCACTTAGCCTCTGTTATGTAGCTCACAACATGGCAGCTGACTTCGATCAGAGTGAGCAAGCAGAAGAGCACACGAGGCTACGTGGGAGAGGAGCCCTTGCCCCTTTCTAGCCTAATCATGGAAGTGGCATCGCATTACTGTTGCTTTGACGCTCAAGGGAAGGCCGCGTCCTCCTGCATGCCGAGGAGTGGGGGCCACTGGGGACCATCCCAGGTGCTGCCGACAACACTATCAATTCCTGTTTTCTCAAGAATTTTTTTATTAGTAATGGGTGTGACATTTTTTCAAAAGCTTTTTCAGACTTTAAGTCTACTGGAAAAATCCTTGAGGCCTTCAGGCAAAAAGGTGAACCAGTCATGAAGATGAAGAAGATTGCAACATAAGACTCCAAACTGAATTATCTACACAATGGCAGTTGAATTCTGGATTGACAGTTTTTATTTTTTTGAGCTTCTTGAAAGTATTTGAGTATCTTCAGATCTCCATAGATTCTCATAAGAAGTCAGTGGAATTTTTATCATTCTCCATGTGTGTGTAATATATCATTTTTCTCTGACTTCTTTGAAGAATTTCTTTTGATCTTGGCTTTTAGCAGTTTAACTGTGATGTGCCTTGGTATAATAGTCTTTGTATTTATCTTGGAGTTTGCTGAGCTACTTGAATCAGTTAATTTGTGTCTTTTATCAAATTTGGGACATTTTCAACCATTATTTCTTCAAATACTTTTTATGCACCTTTTCCTCTCTCTCTTTATTGGACTCAGTTTACATATATCTTGTTGATATTGTCCTACATACCTCTGAGGGACTTCATGTTTCCTCCTTTTTTTCTCTGCACTTAGATTGAATCATTTATATTGATCTCCAAGATCTTGAATTGGTAGAATTAATATAGTTAAAATAGCCATACCATACAACCAACCTACAGATTTAATGTGATACCTATCAAATTACCCATGACATTTTTCACAGACTAGAACAAGTAATCCTCAAATTTATATGGAACTACAAAAGACTCAGGCTTACCAAAGCAATCCTAAGGAAAACGGAACAAAGCTGGAGGTATAACCCTTTTAAACTTCAGGTAGTATTTCAGAGCTACAGTAATCAAAACATTTCAGTCTAGAATATTCTTTCTTTTGTTTCTTAGTTTGTGTTTCTCTGCTAAGATTTCCTTATCTTTTAATTAAGACATATTTTACTTTCGATCACTATGCATAATTATAACAACTACTTTTAGAGAGTTGTCTGCTAATTCCCAACATCAGGGTTGTCTTGGGGTTGCTATACATTGTTTATTGTCATTGACATTTTCCTGAGTGTTCATATGTTAAGTAATTTAGATTATATTCTGACTATTGAGGATATATGTTTTGGAGACTAAAATCTGTTAATTTCTTTGAAGAGTGTTGATGTTTTGTTTCAGTGGTTTCCCTGGTTGACTCAAAACAGTAAAGTGCCTTTTGGAAGGCAACTGAAATCTCAGTCCAGTTCTTTTATCTTTCAGTTTTCCTCTTCACTTTCTGCCATAAGGGTGGTGTCATCTGCATATCTGAGGTTATTTTAGTTATAGTTTTTTCCAATGCAAATGGTTTTGGAATAAGCCACTGCTTCAGGCAAAGTTTATACATAGGATTTGGGGTTTCCCCTCCCTGTTTGTTTGTTTTCTGGTATTCTCTGTTTGTTAGGGACCATTGTTGCCCTGAACTCTGTCCTCATTTTGGCTAGCAAGACTGCAGTTTTCTTTTGGAATTTTAGCCACTTTTTGTTGGAACTGTTTGTCCCTTTCCTTAGACTAACTATTAAGAAAAAAAAAAATGAAACTCAGACTTACCCAGTGTCATTCCTCAGTTTCTGCCTCTCTTCCAGAACTGGCTTTTTGTTCACTGTTGCAGTGCCTGAGGGTCATTTTGTCTCTGTGTGCTCTTCAGCGTTTTAGTTGTCAGAGCATCAGTCTAGTAGGAGTTGGTTCTGCTGTATTGGAATTGAAACTCACATTCTTTTACTTGAATCTGTTTTTGCTTTTATAACTCAAGTGGGTTTCAAGTCAGGATTAGTTGGTTCTTTAATTTTGACCAGTCTAACAATCTGGCTCATTCCACTGGAATATTTAGACTATTTATGTTTAATATGATTACTGATAGGATTGAGTTTAAGTTCACCATCTTAACAATTGCTTTTTCTATTTGTCCCGATTGTTCTCTATTATTTTTCCCCTCTTTAGTTTCCTTCTTTTAAGGATTATGTTTTATTACCATTATTGATTTCTTAACTCTACTTCATTTCAATATTGAAAGGTTTATGTTTCTTTAACCTATTATAATCTACCTTCACATAACATACTACTTCACATTTAATATAAGAACCTTGGATCAATGCATTCAGTTCATCCCTCCTATCCTTTGTGCTGTTGTCCTATGTTTTACATGTGTGTGAGTGTTGTGAGAGAGAGAGATCTGTGTATGTGTAAACCATATATATCAGTCAAGGTCCAGTTAGAAACTATACCACTAATTTAAGCAGGGAAAATTAAAGAATTGTTAACTAGTAAAATGTTAGTAACTACTAAAAGAGGTTAAAAAGGACTCCGTGGTACTCAGAATTAGTGAGTACAAAAAAGTAGATCTGTACCTGGAGAATTGGACAGTGAAGGAACTAAAGACTTAGGAGAGTTCCAAACCCTAGGCTGAGGTTAGATCTCTTCGAAGAAGACAGGACTGCCACAATGCGTATAGCATTTGCGTGGTGAAGAGCCTTGCCACCTGATTTAGGCCAGAGCAGATCTGTAACATCATCTAACTGTTGCAGGAGTAGTATTCGTAATCCAGAGCTGGCATATTAAAAGCAGCCTCACGGTGAGGAGGCAGCTGCCTGAGACCATGGCAGAGCTAGTGCAGCAGTGGCCGCGTGGTGAGAAGACGGTTATGTGAGGCCAGTTGAAGTTGCTTATAGAAGCGCGTTGTTGGGTGAGGAGCGTGGCCTGAGGATAACAGCCAGAGATGCTGCAAAACTGACTTCAGCTTGGGGCGTTCGTGGTTTGAGATGTGGCTTAAAGTGGCCCAGGAGGGCTGCTGGGGCTTGGCTCTGTACGGAATAAAAAATGAAAAGAGGACTGGACCCAGAGAGGTGCCTTCCTGCTATTCTCACCTTGCAGAGTCACTCTAACACCTTCTTTTGATAACATTAGTCCTAACATTAGATCAGTTAGCAAAGGAGAAATTTTGACAGGGTCCAGCTCCAATATGTCATAACAGGTTGATTTGTAGCTGAGAGATAAAATTGGTAGCTGGTGAAATACACTGTTACATAAATTTTGCATTTAAATTCTTAAACTTCAAAATGAGAAAATGTCTTTTTATATTAGTTTCTGTATTCTGTCAGATTTGGTTTGCTTGAAAAAAAGTCTTCATTTGTCCTTTTTTTAAAAAAAATTGAACTTTTTGCTTTGAGATAATGGTGGTATCACACATAAGTAATTCATAAACATCCTTGTGCCCTTTTAGGTTCTACCAGTGTTCATGTTTTACATAAGTGTAGTATAAGATCACCACCAGGAAATTGACAATACTACAATCTACTGATATTATTCTGTTTTCCTAATTTTTTACCCTTTTATAGTCACATTCCCCATGTCCCCATACCCTGGCAACTGCTACTCTGTTCTCCATAACTTGGTCAGTTTATTTTTTTATGTTTTATAAATCATCAGTATGCAACCTTTCAGGGCTAGATTTTTTTTCATTCAGCATAATTCCCCTGAGACCTATTTAAGTAGTTGCATGTAGCAGTAGTTCCTTTATGTTGCTGAGTAATATTTCACAGTATGGATGTAATAGAGTTTGTCCATTCACCTATTGAAGGACATACTAGTTTCATTTTTAGCTATTATGCATAAAGCTCCTATGAACATTCATGTACATGTTTTTTGGCATATGAGTAAGTTTTCACTTCTCTGAGATAAATGCTTAAGAGTTTAATTGTTGAATCATATGAAAATTCTTTGTTTCATTTTTTAAATTGAAATATGATTTACATAAAAATTTAATCATACACTTTAAAAGTGTATGGTTCATTGGTTTTGGTATATGCACAAGATTGAACAACCATTATCACTGTCTAATCCAGAACATTTTCATCACCCTAAATGATGATTAATAATCATTCCCCTCTCCTAATTCCTTGTAACTCCCTAGTGACCCATAATCTGCTCTCTGTTTCTATGGATATTCCTATCCTGGCCATTTCATATAAGTGGAATCATGCAACATGTGACTTTTTTTCTTCTGGCTGTTTTAGCATAGCATGTGTCGTCTATGTCGTGGCGTATTTCAGAATCCATTCTTTTTATGGCTGAGTAATATTCCATCACATGGATAGACAGCATTTTGTTTATCCATTTTTTAGTCAGTAGACATTTGACTTACCTCCACATTTTGACTATGGTGAATAATGCAGTTGTAAACATTTATGTAGAAGTTTGGTTATGAACATTTATTTTTAGTTCTCTGGAGTTTCTACCTAGGAGTGGAATGCAGTGGTAACTCTATGTTTAACGTTTGAGGAACTGCCAAACTGTTTTCCAAAGAGGCTGTACTGTTTTGTAGTTCTACCAGCAATATGTGAGGATTCTCCATATTGTCATCAACACTTGTTATTTTCTGTACTTTTGATTATAGTCTCCCTAGGATGTGTAAATTGATTTCTTATAGTTTTCATTTGTATTTTTTCTAATGACTAATCATGTCTTTTCATGTGCTTATTGGTCATTTATGTATTTTCTTTGGGGAAATATTTGTTCAAACCTGTTGTCCATTTAAAAATTATAATAGTTGTCTTTTTGTTGTTCAGTTCTAAGAGTGTTTTATATATTTGACATACTAGACCCTTATCATATATATGATTTGCAAATATTTTCTCCCGTTCTGTGTGATTTATCTTTTACTTTTTTTGATAAATTGTTTATGTTTTGTTATCATGTCTGGTTTTCTAATCCAGTGTCATGAAGATTTACCTCCATTTTCTTATTTAAATTGTATAGTGTTAGCTTTTGCATTTAAGTCTTGATACATTTTGAGTTAATTTTTGCATATGATGTGATGTATAGATCTAAAGTTCTATTTTTGTGTGGGATATCTAGTTATCTTACCACCATTTATTGAGACAGCTGTTCTTTTCCCAGGGCACATAGGCATATTTCTTGATTCTCAATTCTATTCTGTTGATCTATATGTCTTATCTTTTTGCCAGTACCACAGAGACTTGATTACTCTAGCTTTGTGATAGGTTTAGAAATTGAGAAGTATGGATCCTTCGACATTATTCTTGTTTTTCAAAATGATTTTAGCTATTCTAAATTCCTTGCATTTCCATGTGATTATTAAGATCTGCTTCTCAATTTATAAAAGAAAAAAAAAAAGCCAACTGTTATTGTTGATAATGATTGCATTGACTCTAGATCAGTTTGTGGATTATTGCCATCCTAACTGTATTATGTCTTCTAATCCATGAATGTAGGATATCTTTCTGTTTATTTAGGTCTTCAGTTTCTTTCAAGAATTTTATAGTTTGAACATTGAACACTTTTTAGTGTAAAAATACTGAATTTCTTCTTTTAAGTTTATTCTTTTTGATGTTTTTGTACATAGAATTATATTCTTAATTTCCCTTTAGAATCGTTTAGTGCCTAGAATATAAAAGTTCTTGTCTGGGGAATCCCATGAACAGAGGAGCTTGGCAGGCTTCAGTCCATGGGGATGCAAAGGTCAGACATGAGTCAGCAACTAAAACAACACCACCAGTATAAAAATACAGTTGATTTTTATATATTGATATTATATCCTTCAACTTTGCCAGACTCATTTATTACCTCTTCCTTGTTTTTGTTGAATTCCTTACAGTTTTCTGTAAACAAGATCAAGTCATCTACCAATAAAGAGTTGTATTTCTTCCTTTCTGATCTATGTACCTTTTATTTCTTTTTCTTGCTTAGTTGCCCTGGCTAGAATATAGAATGTTGAATAGAAGTGATGAGACTGGACACCTTTGTGTTGATCTTCGGGGGAAAGTTTTTAGTCTTTTGCCATTACGTGTGTTAGCTTTAGATTTTTCATAGGTCCCCATATGTAACTGAGGAAATTCTCTTCTATACTTTTATTTTCTGTTTTTAGTATAAAAGATATTTGATTTTATCAGATAATCTTTCCTTCTTTCATCTATTGAGATGATCATATGTTTTTATTAATGTTTGTGTGTTGAACCAGCTGTGCGTTACTGGGGATAATTTTCATTGGCTCATGGAGTATAATCCTTTTTATATGTTGCTGGATTTGGCTTGCTAGTATTTTGTTGAAGATTTTTGCATCTGTATTCATAAGAGATAATGGTCTGTAGTCTTCTTTTCTGCTTATGTCTTTGTCTGGATTTGGTATCACAATTGTATTGGCTTATAGAAAGAGTTCCTCTACTCTCTGTTCTTTTTTTTTCCCCCTTTCCTTTTTATTCTTTTTATTTTTTTAAAGTATCTGGTCAGTACATTAGTGGTCAGCTAATGATTAAGCAGAGATTTCTTTAACAACCTGAATCTGCTAAGTCTCCCAGTCTTTGCTGAGGTCTCTGTGTATGTATTGTGGCATACCTTCCCTTCTCAGTTAGGTAGACAGTTGACAGCTTTGCTTTAGACTTCACTTCACTTGTTATGTGTGCTGTGTGTGCGAAATCACTTTAGTGGTGTCTGACTCTTTGCAACCCTATGGGCTGTAGCCTGTCAGGCTCCTCTGTCCATGAGATTCTCCAGGCAAGAATACTGGAGTGGGTAGCCATTCCCTACTCCAGGGGATCTTCCCAACCTAGGGATCAAACCCAGGTCTTCAGCATTGCAGGCAGATTCTTTACCATCTGAGCCACCAGGAAAGCCCTTCTTCATTTCTTATGAAGAGCTTCAATTTCAGCAGAGTTGAGAGCTTAGGGTTTCTCAGATCTTTTCCTGAGCATATGTGCAACTCTGGGCATGCATGTGACCTTGTATATTTCTAGAAATACGCCAGGTTTTCAAAGTTCCTCTGTAAATCTCCATCCCCAATTTTTTTGTTGAAGGTTTTTGGTTGTCTGTTGTTTGCTCCAGCTGTTATCTACTGTCTTAGGCAGCAGTGAAGTTAAAACAGTTGCCTGTAATTTATCTCAACTGGGGAAAGTGTTTTTGTACTGGGTAAGCTTATAGTCGGATCAAGTTAAAAACAGACTTGCAAGTGGGGTCTTTCAGGGAACCATGAGACAGTCAAATGACGGTTCTCTGGGAGTGAACTGCAGCTTGGGTCTGTCCCTCCTGGTGCTGGCCAGGCCACTGCAGGTAAAGGGGAAAGTGACCGCAGTGTTTCCAGGCCCTGCAGTGCTGGAGAGCTGGGGGTAGGACCAGGGCAAGGGAAAACGCCCCAAGGTCACAGCCTCTTCTTCTGACTGGGATGCTTGCCGCTTTCCTTAAACAAACCCTCCCTTTGTTACTTCAAGTCTTTAAGTTTAATTTCCAAAGTTGTGTACATGTAGCTTATGAAGAATTTTTGGCAGTATTCTTGTTAATTTTATGAAAAGAGAATTTTTGGAGGTCCTTACTCTGCCACTTTTCATCTGAATTTGTAGTTTCACTAAAAACTTCCAAATAATTTTCCAGGTTGGCTGTATCATTTTACATTCTCCCCTAGTAGTGTGTGATTGTTCCAGTTTCTCCACATCTCACCAGTGTGATTTTGATGTCGTTATTTAACTTTTTTTTTTCATTTTGATAGATGTGTGGTTTTATCTAATTGTGATTTTAATTTGTATTTCTCTAATGCCTAATAACATTTGACATCTTTTAAAATACTTGTCATCTTTATCTTTTCTTCAGTGAAATGTCAGTTCTTGGCTATTGTACATTTTCTATTTGGGTCCTTTTTTTAGTTGTAAGAATTTTAAGAATTCTTTATATATTCTGGAAACCAGTCCTTGGTTGTATATGCTGTTTACAAATATTTTCTCCCATTGTATACTTTCTATTTTCATGTTCTTTTGCAGAGCAAAAGTTTTACCCTTTGATGAGGTCCACATGAACAATTTTTGCTTTTATGTATCATGTTTTTAGTATCAAGTATAAGAATGTTTTCTAATCCTAGGCCCTAAAGATTTTCTTCTGCTTTTTTTCCTCTAAAAGTTGTATAGTTTTTTACTTTATATTCATCTTCATAATTCTGAAAAAAAAAATATATATATATATATTGCCTTCTGGAATTAGAGTTCTTCAGTTCAGTCACTCATTCGTGTCCGACTCTTTGCAATCTCGTGGGTTGTAGCACGCCAGGCCTCCTTGTCCATCACCAACTCCTGGAGCTTGCTCAAACTCATGTCCATCAAGTTGGTGATGCCATCCAACCATCTCATCCTCTGTCATCCCCTTCTCCTCCTGTCTTCAGTCTTTCCCATCATTGGGTCTTGCCCAAGGAGTCAGTCCTTCGCATCGGGTGGCCAAAGTATTGGAGTTTCAGCTTCAGTGTCAGTCCTTCCAATGAATATTCAGGACTGATCTCCTTTAGGATGGACTGGTTTTATCTCCTTGCAGTCCAAGGAACTCTCAAGAGTCTTCTCCAGCACCACAGTTCAAAAGCATCAGTTCTTTGGCACTCAGCTTTCTTTATAGTCCAACTCTTACATCCATACATGACTACTTGAAAAACCAAAGCTTTGACTAGAGAGACCTTTGTCAGCAAAGTAATGTCTCTGCTTTTTAAGTTGTATAGTGTTTTACTCTGCTAAAGGTTGTTTAGTTTCTTACTTTACATTCTGCTTCATAATTCTGAAATATATATATATATACACACACATACATATGCACACATATATATATAGTCTTCTGGAATTAGAGTTCTTGGTTGTCGGTTACTTCTTTCCTTTGAACATTTTCTTGGTGTTCTTTGTCTTCTGGCTTGCATACTTTCTGAAGAGACATTCCTATATTTCTTCCACAGTATGTAAAGTTCTTTTCTCCTTGGGCTACTTTGAAGAATTTCTGTTTCTTTTATTGGTTTTCAGGAGTTTGTTATGATTCGCTTGACATATGATTATCCTTGACATTCATTGAGCATGTTGGGTTTTTGTCTTTGTTGTTGTTGTTTAGTAGGTAAGCTGTGTCCGATATTTCGTGACCCCATGGACTAAAGCACACCAGGCTTCTCTGTCTTCCATTATCTTCCAGAGTTTGCTCAGATTCATGTCCATTGAGTCGATGATGCCATCTAACCATCTTATCCTCTGCTGCTCCTGTTTCCTTTTGCCTTCAATCTTTCTCAGAATCAAGGTCTTTTCCAATGAGTCAGCTCTTCACATAAAGTGACCAAAATATTGGAGTCTAAACTTCAGCATCAGTCCTTCCAATGAATACCCAGGGTTGATTTCCATTAGGATTGACTGGCAGTCCAAGGGACTCTCAAGAGTCTTCTACTGCACCACGATTCAAAAGCATCAGTTCTTTGGCACTCAGCCTTCTTTATTGTCCTACTCTCATCCATACATGACTACTGGGAAAACCATACATTTGACCATATGGACCTTTGTCAGCAAACTGATGTCTCTGCTTTTTAATACACTGTCTAAATTTGTCAGAGGTTTCCTTCTGAGGAGCAAGATTCTTTTAATATCCTGGCTGCAGTTACCATGCACAGTGATTTTGGAGCCCAGAAAAGAAAATCTGTCAGTGTTTCTAATTTTTCCCCTTCTGTTTGCCATGAAATGATAGGACTGCATGCCCATCTTAGTTTTCTTAATATTGAGTTTGAAGCCAGCTTTTTCACTCTCCCTTTGCATACCTGTCAAGAGGCTCTTTAGTTCCTCTTCACTTTCTGCCACTAGAATAGTATCATCTGCATATCTGAGGTTGTTGCTATTTCTCCTGGCGATCATGATTCCACCTTGTGATTCATACAGCGTGGCATTTTGCATGATGCCATCTGTGTGTCTGTGCATGCTCAGTCGGTCAGTCATGTCCGATGCCTTGTGACCCCATGGACTGTAGCCCGCCAGGCTCCTCTGTCCATGGAATTTTCCAGGCAAGAAAACTGGAGCAGAATGCCATTTCCTTCTCTAGATCTTCCTAATCTAGGGATCAAACCCACATCTCTGGCTTTTCCTGCCTTAGCAGGAGGAGTCTTTACCACGGCGCCACCTGGGAAGCCCCAGGATATACTCTGCATATAAGTTAAATATGCAAGGTGACAATATACAGCTTGTCTTACTTTTCTCAAATTTGAACCAGTCAGTTGTTCCATTCAGAACATGACCTGTCTTGCGTAGCTTTGCATGGCATGGCTTATAGCTCCATTGAATCACGTAAGCCTCTTCACCACGACAAGGCTGTGATCCCTGAAAGGTTGTGTCTTTATAGCTTGCATCAAATTTGAAAATTTTAAACATTATTTCTTTAGATATTTATTTCTATGCCCTTATCTCTGGTCCCTACTTTTGGGACTCTTACCTGTTGTTAATTTGATATTGTCCCATAATTACTGACACACTGTTACAGTTCTTTTCAGTCTTTATTTTTTTTAATGTGCTTCATTTGGGACAAATTATGTTTCTCTGTTTTCAGAGTTAGTAATATTTTCTGCTTCAATATCTAATTTGCTGTTAATCCCACCTAATGGAATTTTTATTTTTTATATTTGATCTCTAGGAGTACTATTTGGGTCTTCTTTGTATGTTAACATTTGTCTTACAATGTTAATTTTTTCTTTGAATACCTGAATATAATTATTATTTATGTTTTATTTATTTATTTATTTATTTATTTTTTAGTTTAAATATTTTTAATTTTTTTGGGGGGGGGATTTTATTTTTTTTTATTTTTTTAATTTTATTTTTACTTTATTTTACTTTACAATACCGTATTGGTTTTGCCATACATTGACATGAATCCACCATGGGTGTATATTAGCTCCCAATCCCGAATCCCCCTCCCACCTCCCACCCCACATCATCTCTCTGGCTCATCCCTGTGCATATTGTTTATGTTTTAAAGTTTTTATTTGCTAATTGCTTTATCTGTGTCATACCAGGTCTATTTGTGGTAACTATTTTTTATCCTGGTTATTGGTCATATTTTCCTGATTCTTAGCACTTTTTCATTAGATGCTGGACCTTATAAATGTTAATTATTGAGTGTTACACTTTGTTGTCTTCCTTTTTGTGGTGCTTTATTCTGGCTTTAAAATTATTTGCAATTTAGTTTGATCCTTTCATGGTCTGTCTTTATGCTTTGTTAGGACAGATCTAGAGTAACCTCTACTGTAGGGATAGTTTAGCCCTATTACCCACAGAAGGCCTTTTGAGGATCTCATTTAAATGCACAAAGTGATCAACAAGGATTTGGTATACTTGCTGCTCAGAACTTGAGTGCTTTCTAGCCCTGTATGAGTTCTGTGGACTGTTCAGCTGTTATGTTTTCAGTTACTTTTTTGCCTGGAATGCATTTTAGAGTTTTTTTGTTTTCTTTTATCAGTAGTACCTTCTCCAGAACTGTACTCCACAACTTCCAGCTGCCTCAGGTTCCCTGAACTCTGCTATGTATCTTCATAACTCCGGGAGACTTGCATTCTTTGTTTGGTATCCATGGTCCACAATTTGCCTCTAGGCAAATTTGCCACAATTTGTTGTGAGCAACAAATGAGTTGCTCACCTCACTTGTTTTTTCTCTCTCTAGCTGCCTCTTGTCAGTATCTGAAAATAATTGTTTCGTATAATACATTCAGTTTTCTTATTGCTTATAGCGGTTGGGTAAATCTGGTCCCTATTATTTAATCATGACTGGAAATAAATAACTTGTTCCTTTAATTAAAAAAAAATTTTAATTTGGAACAGTTTTGTATTTACAGAAAAGTTGTAAAGATACTAAGTATAGAGTTCTGGTATCTAATTTCTCCTCTTGTCAATATCTTAATACAATTTTTGTGGAACTATTGTCAAAATTAAGAAACTGACATTGGCATATTACTATTAAGTAAATATCTATAATTTTATTTAAAAAAAAAACAGCCAACCATTTTCCAAAGTGGCTATACTGTCATGCATTCTCACCAAAATGAATGCATCATTTTGAGTAGAAGAAACAGCTTGATGAAAACCACTTCGGTTGAGACACCACCATTTTAACTAATTTGAAATAACAAAAATTAAGTAAAGAGAAGGGACTTAAAATTGCCAAGCCTTTGATTACAGATGACTCATGATAACAATAATAACTATAACAATAACAGTGGAGTTCACTGAATTTTCTTCTAAGGGCTTTACATTTATTGATTCATTTAATCCTTACAATATCCCAATGTTCTTGATGCTATTATCCTCCAGTTCCATAGATTAAGAAAGTGAAAAGGTCACTGATTTTCCCCTGCTCACATGGCTAATAAGGTACACGCTGTCTGGCTCCAGGACCTACTCTCTGATTCATTCTGCCAAGGATGATTGTTTATCAGTTGCACATCAGAAAAACCTGAGATGGCCTTGGGCATCTATATTTTGAAAACCACTGGTGATTCTTATGTGTAGTCAGGATTGAGAACATTCTAAACTACTGCTTCTTCATTATAATGTAGATAAATTTAATGTTTTAAAATATACTTATTTATTTTAATGACAATAGTGAATAATTTAGTTCTTGTTTTGACTGAGACATTTTAAAGTTCTTTTATATAGGTAGAATGTTCAAACTCTTGCACAGTTGCATTCATCTCATGTGCTAGCAAAGTAATGCTCAAAATTCTCCAAGCCAGGCTTCAACAGTATGTGAACCATGAACTTCCAGATGTTCAAGCTGGATTTACAAAAGGCAGAGGAACCAGCGATAAAATTGCCAACATCCGTTGGATCATTGAAAAAGCAAGAGAGTTCCAGAAAAACATCTACTTTATTGACTGTGCCAAAGCCTTTGACTGTGTGGATCACAACAAACTGTGGAAAATTCTTAGAGATGGAAATACCAGACCACCTGACCTGCCTCCTGAGAAATCTGTATGCAAGTTAAGAAGCAACAGTTAAAACTGTACATGGAACAACAGACTGGTTCCAAATTGGGAAAGGAGTACGTCAAGGCTGTTATATTGTCACCTTGCTTATTTAACTTATATGCAGAGTCTGTTCAGTTCAGTTGCTCAGTTGTGTCTGACTCTTTGCAACCCCATGAACCGTAGCATGCCAGGGCTCCCTGTCCATCATCAACTCCTGGAGTCCACCCAAACCCATGTCCATTGAGTCAGTGATGCCATCCAACCATCTCATCCTCTGTCGTCCCCTTCTCCTCCTGCCCTCAATCTTTCCCAGCGTCAGGGTCTTTTCCAATGAGTCAGCACTTTGCATCAGGTGGCCAAAGTATTGGAGTTTCAGCTTCAGCATCAATAGCATCAATCCTTCTGCGCTATGCAGAGTACATCATGTGAAACACTGGGCTGGATGAAGCACAAGCTGGTGTCAAGATTGCTGGGAGAAATATCAGTAACCTCAGATATGCAGATGACACCACCCTCATGGCAGAAAGCAAAGAAGGACTAAAGAGCCTCTTGATGAAAGTGAAAGAGAAGAGTGAAAAAGCTGGCTTAAAACTCAACATTCAGAAAACTAAGATCACGGCATCCTGTCCCATCACTTCATGGCAAATAAATTGAGAAACAGTGGAAACAGTAAGAGACTGTATTTTTGGAGGCTCCAAAATCATTGCAGATTATGACTGCAGCCATGAAATTAAAAGACGCTTACTCCTTGGAAGAAAAGTTATGACCAACCTAGACAGCATATTAAAAAGCAGAGACATTACTAACAAAGGTCCATATAGTCAAAGCTGTGGTTTTTCTAGTAGTCATGTATGGATGTGAGAATTGGACTATAAAGAAAGCTGAGTGCTGAAGAATTGATGCTTTTGAACTGTGGTGTTGGAGAAGACTCTTGAGAGTCCCTTGGACTGCAAGGAGATCCAACCAGTCCATCCTAAAGGAAATCAGTCCTGGGTGTTCACTGGAAGGACTGATGTTGAAGCTGAAACTCCAATACTTTGGCCACCTGATGCCAAGCACTGACTCATTGGAAAAGACCCTGATGCTGGGAAAGATTGAGGGCAGGAGAAGGTGACGACAGAGGATGAGATGGTTGGATGGCATCCCTGACTCAATGGACATGAGTTTGGGTAAGCTCCGGGAGTTGGTGATAGACAGGGAAACCTGGCATGCTGCAGTCCATGGGGTTGCAAAGAGTCAGACACGACTAAGTGACTGAACTGAACTGAACAGATATAGGTAGGACTAGAACTGAAGCAAATATTTTGCGGATTACAGAAAAATCAGTTATCTCTCTGTTTTGGTGTCTAGGCACTCTGCCTTTTTGTGTAACACATGCAAATGTGTGTGTGTGTGTGTGTGTGTGTGTGTGTGTATACTTACATGTTGTTTTCTGGCATAAAGAATTTTTAGAGTAATCTAAGTAGTTAGATATTGCTTCCTAAGAGTAATGTTTAAAGAATACTTACCTTAAAATATGGACACATTTTAAAAAATAAAATAGGGAATCATTTTGTGTGCACAAAGCAAGGAATAAAATGAATCATAGAATGGTTTAAAATCAGTTAAATTGTGTTAGGCTCAGAAGGTTAATACCCACACAAAATTGATTTAATCCAGCATATAGAAATCTTAAATTTATTAATTTTATATCTTTCTTATTTTGTGTAATAGACTTTTTAACATTTGATATTAGGCTATAAAATATAGAAGACTAAGATGTGTATAAGAGACAGATTCAAAAGCATCAGTTCTTTGGCACTCAGCCTTCTTTATTGTCCTACTCTCATCCATACATGACTACTGGGAAAACCATACATTTGACCATATGGACCTTTGTCAGCAAACTGATGTCTCTGCTTTTTAATACACTGTCTAAATTTGTCAGAGGTTTCCTTCTGAGGAGCAAGATTCTTTTAATATCCTGGCTGCAGTTACCATGCACAGTGATTTTGGAGCCCAGAAAAGAAAATCTGTCAGTGTTTCTAATTTTTCCCCTTAAATAAGATAGTAGTTTTGAAAATAGTTTATCAAAATCTGGTTCTCTGGTCTCAAAATCAGTGATACAATTTATTTTTAAAATTATTACTGTGTGATTTTCATTGGTCACTATTGTTTTGCTCTGAATAGTTGGCTGCTGACAATTGCATGATGTCTCCACCAGAGAGTGCTAGAGATACTTCAGTGGGGAATGTTATTTACTTAGGCTTGTCTGGACTTGTCAGCGGGTTAGACTTTTATTTTTAGGAAAGAATTTGATTTCTTGTTTACAAAATTCCGCTTGCTGTGAAATAAATTCTATATCTTGACAATCGAGTATTTCTACAGATATTGTAAATGATAGGTATTTAATCACTTCATTCTTCGTTCTCCTAGCTGTCTTGAAATATCTTTGAT
The DNA here is from genome assembly GCA_006410635.1 of Cephalophus harveyi. Taxonomy (NCBI): domain Eukaryota; kingdom Metazoa; phylum Chordata; class Mammalia; order Artiodactyla; family Bovidae; genus Cephalophus; species Cephalophus harveyi. Next base: position 56,495 of record SJYT01081899.1, read on the forward strand.
TTGATTATTTTGTGATGTTATCCTTTAAAAATTAAAAATTGTGTTTCCCTATACACAGTAGTTGTTGACTTTTCTTAACATTATTAGGTGTTTTGCTGAAAACCTTCATAACTTTAAATGAACTAGAGAAACTAGTAATGTGTTTATGAGCTTCAGAAATAATTGTTTATTGTGTTTGCTTTTTAAAACAGAAACTGAATTAGCAAATAGTTTTAGTATTTGCAATTCTAGCATACAGTATTATTCTCGAAGTATTATTAATTATTTTGTGTTATACATTTAGAATGGTGTATGAAAGAAAGTCTGGTCCTTTTATTGTATTCAATAAATTTCTAAGTGAGCATTTTACAGGGTGATTATCTAGCAGAAGTACTAAGCAATAATAACTTTTTTCCCTTCTTTTTTCTAGGTATCTTCACTCAAATAACATAGTTGTGGTTCCGGAAGGTAAATACACTTTCAGTTTTTACTAATAGTTAGGAGGTGCTAGAGTTAAATCTGTGCTTTATAATAGTAGAACAAATTGTCTCTTTAAACCTATTTTGGTTTTACATTATATTGAGGTGGAAGTGTTACTTCATAGAATGTTTGATACTATACTGCAATAAAAATGTTTTAAAAAATTAATTTGATATATGCTTTTACTATTATGTCAGCACCAGAGATAGGGATATTAAGTATTAAAATATTTAAACTTGAATAATATTTAATTGCATTAAAAGTTGGTCTTAACACTTGAGTCAAATTAGTTTTGCTTTTACCCTTCTTTTCTCTTCAAAGCCATTGGGTCCCTTGTAAAACTACAATGTTTGGATCTTAGTGACAATGCCTTAGAAATCGTTTGCCCAGAAATTGGTCGTCTGAGAGCTTTACGTCATCTTCGATTAGCTAATAACCAGCTGCAATTCCTACCTCCAGGTAATCACCGTCTGTAGCACAGAAGCTTCTTGTCTGTTCCAAGGCTGTTTTTATTAATATTTCTCACTGTGTGTCTAGGCAGTGGGGTTTGGGTATATCTGTAAGTTTCTGATTGTCCACTTGTTAGAGGAGGATGGTAAGGAATGTGGATGGATTATGATTAAAAGTATTTTTCCTGATGCAAACATAAGAAGACACATTTACGTTTTTGAGCTGCAATTACTACAGTTGTGCATTGCAGTCAGTGCCCCTTCAAATCACTGCCCTGTTGAATTACTTGTACCAAAAGCTACTTTAGTTTTGAATTTCACATAAGGGAATTTATATGAACTTTGCATTTTAGTGTCTGAAAAGCAGATACGTGCAGTGTTTTCTCTGGTGAGGTGAATGGTGTGCATTAACTTTGATTTAATGTGAATCATACTAGAATTTAGTAGCAAAATTTAAGTTTGAGTTCTTGAACTAATTGTCACTTCTGCCTACTGATCATCCTATTAGATTATGATGTACATATAGACAGTATCAAAATCCTGCCTTCTCCTGAGCTACTGTTAAGTCCTTTGACTTTCTTACAAGGGATATTCAGAGACCTTTCTTTGTGAACCCTCACACGTGGAGATTCCTCTGTCTTATGTCATTTCCTATATTTTTAAAGCAGTGAAGTATGATTTAAGAAAATAGCTTGTGCTTCAGGTATTACATGAAAGTACTCTGCATTCAAAAATAAGCAGAAAAAAAATGCAGACACCACTCACATTGACTGGGAGTGTTTGTACCTAGTAACTCTTGGTATTCCTGAGTCTTTTAGTGTATCCAAGTGAAATATATGACTCAACCAAAATTACAAATTACTGCCTGCCTTAGAACTTCAGGGATATATGAAGCTGTTAAAAATTACTCATGTTCAATCTGTGAATGAATTTATAATTTGAAAAATACTTTCTCCAAAGTTTTTCAAGTACAGAAATTTCTAATTGAAACAGTAGTTGATTAATTTTTAGACTTTATGTGCCGACTTTAATATATACATTCAATATTGTATACAAAAATGGTATTAGTATAGCAGTTAACTCTGCTTAAAAAATATTTTTAACCTCATTTAAAGTGTCTTACTTTTTATAACTCTGCTTAGGACAAAAACTTTTAATACGGTGTAGGAGTATGATCTCTGCTTTAAATTTTGTTGTATGTAATCAAACTCAATGGTGCTTCATCATGAAGCTTGATTTCATCAAGTTTATGTATTCACATACTCAGGAAATTAGATTCTTTTTCAGAGATTGTATAGAAAATGTATCAGCAAAGATATACTTTAGATTTTCAGAATATTTTTATATATCAGCTTATATAAGATATAGAGTCAAAATGCATGGATATAACACTGAATATTTTAGATTTGATTGTATTTTCAAATATGAAATTCATAAAAGATATGTTATAGAATCAAGATGCATGGCTATAATACTATGTTCATAAGCGCCTTTTTCTATACGTTTAAAGAATGTACAAGTAACACAACTCTGTTAAAACATTGTTCTTTGAGTTCTATTCTTCTGTTTTTTTCCTGTAATGTAGAACATTTTGTGGTAAAATGTAGCCATTTCCTTTCATTATATACTCAGAGGTTAAGGGTATAGTAATAATGTCATTGACTGCTTCCTAATAACAAGTGGAGGGTATAGATTTCCTGGCTACCTTCATGTAATTTAAAATTTATATCTCACCTGTTTCATAATAGATTTGAAGCATTTACTTCTGATTTTATCTCCCTAGCTTATTTCTGTTGCTTGTGTTGGTTTTTGCTTGTTTTGAGTAAAATGACATACAGTAGTATCTATGTATTTTGAGTAGAAACTTTTGATTAAGCTATGTATTATAGTTTTTGTTTTCTTTTCTGGGCCATCATAAATACAATGCTCTAGATCTTACTAATTTTTTAGTTCACTTTATGTATGTCTTTATGAGGTAATTTCAGTGTTATGATTTGAATGGGAGAGGGGCTTGGTACACATCTACCAAGTATACCCAATCATTAGGGACGTACTATAGAAAAGTATTTCAACTGTAGTAAAAAATGTGAGGAATTGCAATATGGTGTCCATTTAATGACAGTAGACTCCAGTTGATATCTGTTAGCCTCTTCTGTTAGTATCTATTCCATGCTATTGGTATAGTCTTATATGTTATATGTATGTGAAAGACTTAATATTTTATTATGTGTGTTGTATTTGTAGTTGAAAAACTTTTGGATGTGATTTTACATTCAGTATTTAAAATTTAAAAATTTGAGAGCAGTATTTGAAACATTTAAAATATCTAAATAGGATCTAAGAATGGATTACAGGGGCTTCATGAATGCCCTCAAATTGTATGGACAGTTTGGTGTTTGTGAGTATGTACATATTGCTTTAAAGAAGGTCCAGTGTGTTTATGAATTTCTCAAACAGGCCCATGACTCATATAGTTGGTTCTCTTGGATTGTTTGTCAGTACCCATTCTTTGGGAGTGTCCCTTCCCCCCTGCTATTGGATTCCAGAGTACTGCCATTTTTCTACCTTGTACGTTGCTTTCTCTCCACAGTTCATTGATCCTGGTGTAGGTAATCCAAGCAAGACCAGTTCTTTTCCTGGGCATTTTGAAAGAGACTGTAGGGGAGAAGCAAAGAGAACAAGAGAGAGCAGAAGAGGGTGAAAAAAGAAATCAGGCACTCTTTTCTCTCTGGCTTCTACACAATGCTGTGTAATCTTGTGAAATCTGGTAGTAGCCATGTGGGCAGGAAAACAAAGAGAAAAAGATGAAGTAGATACTTCGAAAGAAGATGGAGTCAGAGACTTTCCAAGTTTTTTCTAATTTCCCAATCACTGATTCTGTTCTTAAGGCCCATGAAGTGAAGTGTTAGTTGCTCAACTGAGTCCGACTCTTTGTGATCCCATGGTCTGTTCATGGAGTTCTCCAGGCAAGAATACCAAAGTGGGTAGCCATTCCCTTCTCCAGGAGATCTTCTGGACCCAGGGATCAAAGCCGGGTCTCCTGCATTGCCGGCAGATTCTTTACCATCTGAGCTACCAGGGAAGCCCCGTTTAGGCCCATAAACTGTGCTCTAATTGGCTTCTGTGAATTGCCACCCAAAGAGCTCCATATAAAATAGCTGCCCCAAAGGCGTGATTTTTATTTTACATAAGTAAAAATTGTATATATTTAAAATGGACAATGTTATATTTTGACATATGTATATATTGTGAAATAATTACTACAGTCAAATTAATTAACATATTTGTCACCTCTCAATTACCATTTGTGTGTGTGTGGTTCAAACACTTGAGATTACTCTCTTAGCAAACTCAAATACATAATACATTATTATTCAGTTGCCTTTTAAAAACCTTTTTTATGGTAAATTTTAAGCAGAATAGAATAATATGCCCTTATATATCCAATACCTAATTTTAACAATTTATCATGGATTTATCTTCTCTTATATTTTTCTTTTGTTCTTCATATTTTTATCCTCACTTTTTAAAAGTATTTTAAAAATTAGGATAAAATTGACATACAGTGAATTGCTCAAGTGTATAGCCCTGAGTTTTGACAAATGTATGTACTCATGTAAGCAGCATTTTATTTGAGATGCAGAACATTTCCATTACTCCAGAAGGTTCTCTTACACCATTTCTAGTCAATGTTTGCTATAGGCAAACTCTATTCTGATTTCTCTTACTATAGATTAATTTCATCTCTTGTTGAAAATAAAATGAATGGGGACGTGGAGTTCTCTGTTTGACTGTCACTCAAAATAAAGGTTTCCGGATGCATCCATACTGTTGTATGTGTCAGTAGTTCATTATCTTTTTTTTTGCAGAGTAGAATACCATTGTATAAACTGTACTTTATAACTTATTTTCCTCTTAATGGACATGTCAGTTTTTGTTCTCATTTTGGGCTATTATCAATAAAACTAATATGCATGCATGCATGCTAAGTTGCTTCAATCGTGTCCAAATCTGACCCTTTGCAACCCTATGGACCATAAGTAGCCAGGCTCCTCTGTCCATGGGATTCTCCAGGCAAGAAGACTGGAGTGGGTTGCCATGTCCTCCTCCAGGGCATCTTCCCGACCCAGAGATCAAACCCACATCTCTTACATCTCCTGCATTGGCAGGCGGCTTCTTTACCACTAACACCACCAGAATCCCTATAGACATTCTTGTATAAGACTTTTTATGGATTTACATTTTCATTTCTCTTGGGTAAATATCTTTTAAGGGAAATGTGATACATAATATAGGTATATGTTTAACTTTAAGAAATTGCCCAGCAGTTGTTTTTTTTTTTAATTAAAAAAAATTATTTTAATTGGAGGCTAATTACTTTACAGTATTGTGGTGGTTTTTGCCATACATTGACATGAATCAGCCATGGGTGTACATGTGTCCCTACATCCTGAACCTCCCTCCCCATCCCATTCCTCAGCGTTGTCCCAGTACACTGGCTTTGAGTGCCCTGCTTTGTGCGTCAAACTTGAACTGGTCATCTATTTCACATATAGTAGTATACATGATTCAGTGCTTTTTTCTCAAATCATCCCACGCTCGCTGCCCTCTCCCACAGAGTCCAAAAGTTTGTTCTTTACATCTGGGTCTATTTTGCTGTCTCTCATATAGGGTCATCGTTACCATCTTCCTAAATTCCATATATATGTGTTAGTATACTGTATTGGTGTTTTTCTTTCTGGCTTACTTCACTCTGTATAATAGGCTCCAGTTTCATTCATCCACCTCATTAGAACTGATTCAAATGTGTTCTTTTTAATAGCTGTGTAGTATTCCATTGTGTATATGTACCACAGGTTTCTTATCCATTCATCTGCTGATGGGCATCTAGGTTGCTTCCATGTCCTGGCTATTATAAACAGTGCTGCGATGAACATTGGAGTACACATGTTTCTTTCAATTCTAGTTTCCTCGGTGTGTATGCCCAGCAGTGGGATTGCTGGGTCATATGGCAGTTCTATTTCCAGTTTTTTAAGGAAGGTCCACACTGTACTCCATAGTGGCTATGCTAGTTTGCATTCCCACCAGCAGTGTAAGAGGGTTCCCTTTTCTCCACACCCTCTCCAGCATTTATTGTTTGTAGACTTTTTGATGGCAGCCATTCTGACCAGTGTGAGATAGTACCTCATTGTGGTTTTGATTTGCATTTCTCTGAAAATGAGGGATGTTGAGCATCTTTTCATGTGTTTGTTAAGTGGTTATATTAATACCATTTTATGCTTCTCATGGAAATAGATGAGAGTTCTAGTTACTCTGAATGTTTGCTCGTATTTGATATTGTCTTTTTTTTGCTAGTATTTGGCTTTGTTTAACTATAGTAATGGAGAAGTTGCATTGAGTTGCTTTAATTTGTATTTAACTGAATTTGTCCTTCCCTCTTGACTAGGGATATTGAGCACCTTCTGATGTATTTGTGGGGTATTCCAAATCTTTCTGAATTGCAGTTTGTGTCTCCCTGCTTTACAGACCAGCGGTGTGATTAGGTTGTTGAAGAATTCTCTCTGCTTTCTAGTTCTGCCCCTTGCTTTCTGTGTCTTGAAAGCTGTAGTAGCCTTGCTGCCCAGTCGCTGGCCTGTGTATGGCAGCCCTGTTCTCTCAAAGTGGGTCTTGCCTCTGCAAAGTTTCTCTTGGCTTTCCTGTTATCTTCCATTTCAGGCTTTCCTCAGCTCAAAGCCTGGAAGGTTTTGTGGAGATGATCTCAACTCTCTTCCCTTGCCCCCATTTTTGGTGAAGACTAGTGGGAAAGAGTTTGTGAGTGTGTGTGTGGTTGGGGGCGGGGGGACACCGGTAGTTCATGCAACTCTCCCTGTGTCTGTGGCTCCTCTGGATTGTATGCTAGTGTGCCAGTCCATGTATAGCCCTTCAAAGCAAAGTTAGAATCTTGTCTGTGGCAGATTCCTTATCCTCCTGTTACAGTCAAGTGTGTTAGCAACTGGGAATCTCTTCTCTTTTAAAATATGCTTATCAATTTTCGGGGTTGATTCAGGTTTCTGGGTGTTCTCAGTCTGACAAATTTTAAAAGCTGTAATTATGTAGCTTTTCCAGTTTCTTTTCATGTTTAAGGTTTAAGTGACAACTCTCTTGACTTTCTGTTTTCTTATTGGAATTGAGTTCTCCTCCCTCACAGGCTATCGCAATTTGGTTTTTATTTCTCCCTGTCTTTCTTTCTCTACCTCATTTTTGTCTTCTTTTGGATTACTTGAGTATGTTTTAGTGTTCCATTTTATTTCCTCTACTTTAGAAGAAAAGTTTAGGTTTTTCTTTAGAATTTACAGTATGCACCCTTAACTTATTACAGCTTATTTGGGATATTGTACCACTTAATATAAATTTTAAGAACCTTCCAATAGTATACTTCCATTTACCCTCCTTCCTTTGTGTTATTATGAACCCTATAATATGTTTATTTTGCAACAATCAGTTGTCTCTAAAGGGAATCATAATTTTAAAAAAAAGATATTCTTTGTATTTACCCATTATTTACCATTTCCTGTACTCTATTCCTTCTTGTAGATCTCTTTTTTGCTATTATTTCTCTTCAGCCTAAAGTATTTCTTTAATATTTCTTGTAGTAGTGCAGTTCTCCTGGCAATGAACTATGATCATTTCTCGTTTTGTGAAAATGTTCTTTATTTCACCTTGGACTTTTAAGGATATTTTCTCGAGATACAGGATTCTGGGTTGACAAGATGTTTTTTTTCTAAGCAGTCTTAAAGACAACCTTTCATTGTTTTCTGACCTCATTGTTTCTGATGAGAAGTCAGTTGTAATTTGTAGTTTTGTTATCCTATATGTGTGTTTTCCTATGGCTACATTAGATATTTTCTCTTTATCTTTGGTGTCAGCAGTTTACATATGATGTGCCATGATGTAGGACTTTTTACATTTATCCTGCATAGGGTTTTCTTGATTCCCAAATTGGAAAGTTTCTTATTATTTTTCTCTGTATAGTTTTCTGCCCCACATTTTTTTCTGTTTATCTGTCTTCTACTGCAATAACTTCTTTTGTGCTCTCGAGTATTTTATTTATTAAGCCCTTCACTCTCTCACAGCTTTTTCCTCTTTAATACCTTGTCTTGAATTTTCTAGCTACTTCAACTCCCAAACTGTGACCTTCAGCACTGTAAGACTGCAGTGTTCCACTTGGGTTCCCGTACCCTGTGTTGTGGCCAAGAAAGCCTTGTCCAGGTTGGGACACAAGGGGTATTTCCCTTATTTCAGTGATCAGAGTCCTTTGTTTCCTGTGTGTTACTTGAAAACAGTTTTCTCATTTATTTTTGACTAGCTGTATTGCTATATTTTGGTTGGAAGCAAGTCTGATGTAGTGACCTTGTCATATCTGGAAGTGAAAGTCCTATTAGATGTTCTTTGTTTTCTCATCTGATTGTTTACCTGTATTCTTTTATATAGCTTGTAAGCCATTGAAACATTTATATCTTGCATTCTCCCACTTCTAGTATCAAAACCTGTCTCTTATACACATCTAGATGTGTATAAGAGACAGGTAAGAGGGTTCCCTTTTCTCCACACCCTCTCCAGCATTTATTGTTTGTAGACTTTTTGATGGCAGCCATTCTGACCAGTGTGAGATAGTACCTCATTGTGGTTTTGATTTGCATTTCTCTGAAAATGAGGGATGTTGAGCATCTTTTCATGTGTTTGTTAAGTGGTTATATTAATACCATTTTATGCTTCTCATGGAAATAGATGAGAGTTCTAGTTACTCTGAATGTTTGCTCGTATTTGATATTGTCTTTTTTTTGCTAGTATTTGGCTTTGTTTAACTATAGTAATGGAGAAGTTGCATTGAGTTGCTTTAATTTGTATTTAACTGAATTTGTCCTTCCCTCTTGACTAGGGATATTGAGCACCTTCTGATGTATTTGTGGGGTATTCCAAATCTTTCTGAATTGCAGTTTGTGTCTCCCTGCTTTACAGACCAGCGGTGTGATTAGGTTGTTGAAGAATTCTCTCTGCTTTCTAGTTCTGCCCCTTGCTTTCTGTGTCTTGAAAGCTGTAGTAGCCTTGCTGCCCAGTCGCTGGCCTGTGTATGGCAGCCCTGTTCTCTCAAAGTGGGTCTTGCCTCTGCAAAGTTTCTCTTGGCTTTCCTGTTATCTTCCATTTCAGGCTTTCCTCAGCTCAAAGCCTGGAAGGTTTTGTGGAGATGATCTCAACTCTCTTCCCTTGCCCCCATTTTTGGTGAAGACTAGTGGGAAAGAGTTTGTGAGTGTGTGTGTGGTTGGGGGCGGGGGGACACCGGTAGTTCATGCAACTCTCCCTGTGTCTGTGGCTCCTCTGGATTGTATGCTAGTGTGCCAGTCCATGTATAGCCCTTCAAAGCAAAGTTAGAATCTTGTCTGTGGCAGATTCCTTATCCTCCTGTTACAGTCAAGTGTGTTAGCAACTGGGAATCTCTTCTCTTTTAAAATATGCTTATCAATTTTCGGGGTTGATTCAGGTTTCTGGGTGTTCTCAGTCTGACAAATTTTAAAAGCTGTAATTATGTAGCTTTTCCAGTTTCTTTTCATGTTTAAGGTTTAAGTGACAACTCTCTTGACTTTCTGTTTTCTTATTGGAATTGAGTTCTCCTCCCTCACAGGCTATCGCAATTTGGTTTTTATTTCTCCCTGTCTTTCTTTCTCTACCTCATTTTTGTCTTCTTTTGGATTACTTGAGTATGTTTTAGTGTTCCATTTTATTTCCTCTACTTTAGAAGAAAAGTTTAGGTTTTTCTTTAGAATTTACAGTATGCACCCTTAACTTATTACAGCTTATTTGGGATATTGTACCACTTAATATAAATTTTAAGAACCTTCCAATAGTATACTTCCATTTACCCTCCTTCCTTTGTGTTATTATGAACCCTATAATATGTTTATTTTGCAACAATCAGTTGTCTCTAAAGGGAATCATAATTTTAAAAAAAAGATATTCTTTGTATTTACCCATTATTTACCATTTCCTGTACTCTATTCCTTCTTGTAGATCTCTTTTTTGCTATTATTTCTCTTCAGCCTAAAGTATTTCTTTAATATTTCTTGTAGTAGTGCAGTTCTCCTGGCAATGAACTATGATCATTTCTCGTTTTGTGAAAATGTTCTTTATTTCACCTTGGACTTTTAAGGATATTTTCTCGAGATACAGGATTCTGGGTTGACAAGATGTTTTTTTTCTAAGCAGTCTTAAAGACAACCTTTCATTGTTTTCTGACCTCATTGTTTCTGATGAGAAGTCAGTTGTAATTTGTAGTTTTGTTATCCTATATGTGTGTTTTCCTATGGCTACATTAGATATTTTCTCTTTATCTTTGGTGTCAGCAGTTTACATATGATGTGCCATGATGTAGGACTTTTTACATTTATCCTGCATAGAGTTTTCTTGATTCCCAAATTGGAAAGTTTCTTATTATTTTTCTCTGTATAGTTTTCTGCCCCACATTTTTTTCTGTTTATCTGTCTTCTACTGCAATAACTTCTTTTGTGCTCTCGAGTATTTTATTTATTAAGCCCTTCACTCTCTCACAGCTTTTTCCTCTTTAATACCTTGTCTTGAATTTTCTAGCTACTTCAACTCCCAAACTGTGACCTTCAGCACTGTAAGACTGCAGTGTTCCACTTGGGTTCCCGTACCCTGTGTTGTGGCCAAGAAAGCCTTGTCCAGGTTGGGACACAAGGGGTATTTCCCTTATTTCAGTGATCAGAGTCCTTTGTTTCCTGTGTGTTACTTGAAAACAGTTTTCTCATTTATTTTTGACTAGCTGTATTGCTATATTTTGGTTGGAAGCAAGTCTGATGTAGTGACCTTGTCATATCTGGAAGTGAAAGTCCTATTAGATGTTCTTTGTTTTCTCATCTGATTGTTTACCTGTATTCTTTTATATAGCTTGTAAGCCATTGAAACATTTATATCTTGCATTCTCCCACTTCTAGTATCAAAACTATATCATTGTTTGTTACAGAAGAATAAATTTAAACTCATTTTCTTCCAAAAGCCTAGTCTGACTTAAGTAAAATTACATGATATGTTATGAAGAGAAGTACGACACACTTACAAATAAAGGATTTCTGGAGAAAGATTTCCATCAGTGCAGACCAATTTGCCAAATACCTTATGACTCACCATTGGCCACAAAAGCAAATGGATATTAGAAGAGTTAGAAAAACCAACTATCCCTTGATTGTCAAGAAAATTCTGATGCTTTTGTGATTCACTGTAAACCCTCTGTGAATTCCCATGAGAGAAGAGTATGGTAACAAACCCCAAAATGTAACTAAGAGTCAGAAAAGTTGTTGCTTACATCTGGCATGATAAATTAGCCTGTTTCTCTGAAATAATTTTGTCCTTAAAAAGTTGTTTTGTATACCAAAAAAGGAAAGATTTTTAGCCCAAATCGAAAACACTGAAGCAATCTGTGTTATACTTAAATGGATAAAAGCATGCAAAAACAGAAATACATACTACATATAAGTAGCAGGAATTGTTCTAAAACTCAGTCTTCAAGTATGGTCAAGTTTACTTAAAATTTATTTTTCTTCTGGTTAAGCCTCTGTTGCTTTATTGGACTGAAATTTAGTATCTCTTGTTAGGTTTGTCCTGTTGCCACCTAATTATTCTGAAATCTTTATGCTCATTGCTGGCAGTCAGGAGCTGTAGATGAACCTTCTTCCTGCAGGGAACAGAAAGCCTGGTCATGCTACAGCTTCCCCCGTTGCTTGCTGCCCCACCGTTGAGACTTCATTGGTGCAGTCTGACTGATAGTAGTGCAGGCTGCTGTGACTCCTCAGAGTTGCTGACCCTTCTCCTGCGGATACAAGCCTGGTCAGAGGTGCTCCACATTTGCATCTGTGGATTATGGTTTCTAGGATTGATAGGGGGTCCCAGGAACACTGGGTCAGCCCTGGTTTCATTGTGCCTGTGTTTACTCTTCCTTCTTTAGTGGTCAACTCAAAGGGAGAAGAGAGCAGTTCTTGTCTTGAATTTTCAAAACACAAAGGATCTAATTGTGCCAGTCTCTCAGTCGTGTCCGACTCTTTGCGACCCCATAGACTGTAGCCTACCAGGCTCCTCTGTCCATGGGATTTTCCAGGCAGTAGTACTGGAGTGGTTTGACATTTCCTTCTCCCGGGGCTCTTCCCAACCCAGGGCTTGAACCTGGGTCTCCTGCATTGTAGACGGATGCTTTACTGTCTGAGCCACCAGGGAAGTCTCTAATTGTGCTACCTGCCACCAAATAATCAAGGTTGTTCGCCCCTGTATTACCCTCCTTGGGTGGATGCCATAGCAATTCAGAGTGATCCATCTTGCTAGTGAAACAGCTTTTCTGTGATTCCACATCAGTACTGACAAAATAGCTAGCTAGCACTTTTCTCGCTAAAAAATGTAATTGATCAATCTGGTAGAGTCCCCTCTGGTGTTACCAGGCTATGTAAGTATAGTCAGCAATATGTGTAAATAGGCTTTCTATTTGGCAGGATTAGCTGCACCACCTGGGGCACTTACTGTTTTACCTACTCAACAAAAAAGTATTTGTTGGCTCCAGATATATTCTGTGTCCTAGAGGAAGTGGAGACAGTGAAGGGATACCAAAATCTAGAGCCAGACTTCAAAGGAGCTTGTAATATTTTATTGTTGAATAGTTTGAACTGTTAACTTCCAGGGAAAAGACTAGGTAGAGAAGAGAGAAAGAAGTATTGACTGTGTTAATAACTGGTCATTATCTTGATATAGTGCCAAGTGGTTCAGGAATCTAGTTTGATGGGGTCGCTGAGGGTCGGACACAACTGAGCGACTTTACTTTCCCTTTTCACTTTCATGCACTGGAGAAGGAAATGGCAACCCACTCCAGTGTTCTTGCCTGGAGAATCCCAGGGACGGGGGAGCCTGGTGGGCTGCCGTCTGTGGGGTCGCACAGAGTCAGACGTGACTGAAGTGACTTAGCAGTAGCAGTAGCAGGGCTAAAATCTACCCACCCTCAGTTTGCTAGATGACCACTGAATAAATGAATAAATTGTCCACCAGAGTGCTAAACTCATATTCAGAACCTGTTCTGAATATGTGTATATAAGTGTCTATTATAGACATACAAGCTACTTTATTAGTCTGGCTCGCAGGTAGGACTTCCCTGGTGGCTCAAACGGTAAAGAATCTGCCTGCAGTGTGGGAGACCTGGGGAAGGTCCCCTGGAGAAGGGAGTGGCAACCCGCTTCAGTATTCTTGCCTGGAGAGTCCCATGGACAGAGGAGCCTGGAAGACTATAGTCCATGGGGTCACAAGGAGTCAAATACAACTGAGCACATGGCACACACACAGCACTTTATCCTGTATATTAATAGTTAAATGTATATTACTAACTTTATAGTAATACAGAGATTTTCAGTTCAGACTTTTACATAAAATTATTTAGTGTACTAGATTAGATAAAACAGATTTATCAGAATAAATTTCTGTCAGTACTATTACATATTGTAAAATTTGGTTACAGAGTTAAAACTTCTAAATTATGTATTAAAACTTTTACAAGTTTGAAAATGGTGTAAAAGTCTTAGAATAAAAATGACCATTAAAATTCTTCTAAAAGAAAAAGAATTTGTTTTCTGGGCCATGCATCCTTCTCAGTACAAAAAAATACAGAAAGTACTCCTTTTAAGGTAAGGTGTGAGGGGAAGTGGTAGAAAACTTGCCAAATGTCAGAAACACAAAAGTTTATTCTGGTGATACTTTTTAAAAAGGCAAAAGGAGAAAAGTTGGTCCCTCAGAGAAAAGGGAAAAAAGAGAAAAGTTGGAAAGCCTCTCCCATCAATCATGCTATTGAATTCCTTTCCATGGGCCATTCCTTTGTGAAAAAATTTCAAAGCAGCTAATGTCGTGATAGCAGTGATCTAATTTGAAGTCTTTTAAGGAGAATGCTTCCAAATTCACTTCACATGCAGTGTTTTCCCTTTCTGTATGCAATTACACCATGGTGTATTACCAGCTTGGTGCTGTATGGGACCATTGAAACAATACTGAAGTCAGTGGAGAGATTCAAAAGAAGTCAGGCATGATGTGAGGGACCGAGCTGTTTACACAGTGTTCAAGAGCAAACGGCTTGAGGTTGGATATTTTCCATTATTTTGTCTTTGAAGTGTATCTAGCTCATAGTCTATCTTATACACTGTTTTCAGGATTATCTTTCTAAAATACGGATTTGGTAAACTACATCTCCAATTAAAATCCTTTATTGAAATAATTTGTAAGAAGTGTGTGGTTGCCAGACTAGAAGCCCATATTGGGTTCATAATCATTTGTTTATTATGAAGACCAGGAATAAGGAATATTAAAAGAAATAAAAAAGCCTGATGATTGTAAAAGTGTTCATAATTTTTTGGAATAAACTTTCTTGAGGACTTAGAAATGTGTTTTCTTCAGTGCAACCTATTAATGAGAATTCAGGCATTTTTATTTAATGTATTTTTAAATTCAAATCAACTTGCAGTATTTTGAAGGTGGTATGCAGCAATTTCTATCACACCTTTTTATATTTTGGCAAAACTTGGGTTTATGATTCAGTTTTACTAAAGGGCTTCAAGTATTAAGCATGTTTTTCTTAATAGAGTGATTTGATATATTGCATTTATTGAGCAATTTTTGGGTAAGTGTTAGATATGTAATTATATTGTTGTTTTGTGACATAATGAGAAAATTATGGTTTCATTTTAATTGTGGAGAAAAATTAGCTGGCAGAGTATAGATGATGTGCTGAAATTGGTATTTCTTAAAAATTAATGTCTTCAATATGTATTTTGTTTTATTTTTTATATGTTATTTGAACATGCTTATTGCTTCTTCTGTAAATTATGTTTTATAATGTTAAAGGTTTTAATTTAAATCAGATTGTCTGTTCTGCAGGTAATTTTAAAATTAATGATTGTTTTAGTGCGCAAAAACCTTTATGATTTGCCAAGGATTGGTGTAATGAGAAGTAAACAAAATTTAGATTGTTAAAAACTCCCCCTGCCTCCGCCCTTTTGTTTAATTTTTTTAATGATTTCTTTAAAAAAAAATCACCACTTTAAGCAGATGCATTAATGTTTTTGAGCAATTTGTTTTAGTTTTTATTGTGTATTTATAAAGTAGTGAAAGAGGAGAATGAAAAGGTTAGCTTGAACTAACTAACTAACTAACTAACATTCAGAAAACTGAGATCACTTCATGGCAGATAGATGGGGAAACAGTGGCTGACTTTATTTTTCTGGGCTCCAAAATCACTGCAGATGGTGATTGCAGCCATGAAATTAAAAGACCCTTACTCCTTGGAAGGAAAGTTATGACCAACCTAGACAGCATATTCAAAAGCAGAGACATTACTTTGTCAACAAAGGTCCGTCTGGTCAAGGCTATGGTTTTCCCAGTGGTCATGTATGGATGTGAGAGTTGGACTGTGAAGAAAGCTGAGTGCCGAAGAATTGATGCTTTTGAACTGTGATGTTGGAGAAGACTCTTAAGAGTCCCTTGGACTGCAAGGAAATCCAACCAGTCCATCCTAAAGATCAGTCCTGGGTGTTCATTGGAAGGACTGATGCTGAAGCTGAAACTCCAATACTTTGGCCACCTCATGCGAAGAGTGACTCATTGGAAAAGACCCTGATGCTGGGAAAAATTGAGGGCAGAAGGAGAAGGGGATGACAGAAGATGAGATGGTTGGATGGCATCATAGACTCGATGGACATGGGTTTGGGTGAACTCCGGGAGTTGGTGATGGACAGGGAGGCCTGGTGTGCTACAGTTCATGGGATTGCAAAGAGTCAGACATGACTGAGCGACTGAACTGAACTGAAGAAAATTTGAAATCAAAATAGTGGCTATGGAAGTGATGAAAGCTGGTTGTATATCCCTTCTACTTCCTAGCTAGATTTGCGCTGACTTCCCTGCTCCTGACTTATTCTGAAAGAGAATCAAAGTCTGGCAGATCTCTTTTGATGACTTTTTATTTTTAGTTTTAATAGTTTGGTATTCATCACTTTATTATGAATTTATAGTACCAATATTAACATCTTATTATCAGTTTCTTTTTAGGAGTAACAGTGGTTTTGTAGGAGTCATATTTACACATGCATTTAGGTCCTAACACAAAAGCTTGTTGGAAAAAAATAGCTGAAAGATATGTAGATATTTAGAATAATAGATCTCAGAATTATTCTCTCCCTCATCCATTTTTACCTCTTTTAAAAATTGCAGTATTCATTTTTATGAAGGAAAGTACAAGTTTCTTATAAGTAAAATAAGACTGAAATTTTAATTATTAAATCTTCCATTAACCAAAGAAATATTCTTAAAATTTTTCCTTTGATGCTTTGAAAAAGATGTATAATCTAAAGCAGAGCAAATACACATTGGAAGTTTTTTTTTTAACATGTATTTATTAAAACATTTTTTGGGGCTCTGCTGTCTTCATTGCTGCGCGCAGAGGCTTTCTCTGGTTGTGGTGTACAGGCGCTGCTCTCTGGTTGTGTTAGCAGGCTTCTCAGTGCGGTGGCTGCTCTTGCGGAGCTTCAGTGGTTGTGGCACACAGACTCTAGAGCGTGAGCTCAGTAGTTGCGGTGCTCTGGCTTAGTGGCCCAGCAGCACGTGGAATCTTCCTGTGGGAAGGGACAAGGGATCAAACCTGTGTACCCCACATTGGCAGGTGGATTCTTAACCACTGGACCTCCAAAGTCTAGGAAAGCATTTTTTAAAGTGTGCACAGTTATTCATGTTGTATATATCCCAAACCCAAATTATGACTTTGTGGTGTAGTTCTGTTTCCTGAGGTTACTAGGAGGCTAATTACTACACGTTTGAAAATGTGAGGCAGTTTTTCTGTATCAGTGCATAACCAATGCAGGAAGAATCACTAATACTGGCTTGTGTACATGGAGGTGGAGTCTTTATACCCAGGAAAAGGGTCTTCAGAGGTAAATTTCCATGACTTTTTCACTTAAAGAGAAATGATTCATGGCATAATTGAATATATATTTTACACTTATCAAGTCCCTATGCTACTACTAAGTCACTTCAGTCATGTCTGACTCTGTGCGACCCCATAGACGGCAGCCCACCAGGCTCCCCCGTCCCTGGGGTTCTCCAGGCAAGAACACTGGGTTGCCATTTCCTTCTCCAATGCAGGAAAGAGAAAAGTGAAAGTGAAGTCGCTCAGTCATGTCCAACCCTCAGCGACCCCATGGACTGCAACCTTCCAGGCTACTCCATCCATGGGAATTTCCAGGCAAGAGTACTGGAGTGGGTTGCCATTGCCTTCTGCAATCAAGTCCCTATATTATCTAGCAATTTAAGAACCAAATGCTTGTATCTAGTGAGTGATATATGAAATACAAGCTATAGAATACTGTTAATTTTAAATACAAGAAAAAGGAAAGTTTTAATCTGTCTTTCGAAGTTCTTAATACAGTAAATCAAATCAGATCTGTAAACCAACAATTAGTAGTAATTTTACCTATTCTATACTTCCTAAATGCCTATCTCCATACATTGTTTTCAGTTGCATGTTCTTGGTTTGCCTATGATATCCTGTGAAATTGTTTTTGAACTTAATAGATAAAACTATTTACATACCTAGAATTCCATGGAGCTTTATGAACTACGGCTTTCAATAAAATAAAAGCCTATAAAACTGATGTTACTTGATCCCTACTTCTCCATTTTCTATACCCATGTCCTGTATCTAATATAGTAGATAGGTTTTAACTTGACGGGTTCTGATATTCCTTCTCTCCCTAATATCCAGCATCGTTAATTTATACTGATTCTCATAGATTTAATTTTATAAAAGGTATAGAATGACAGGCTTGAAAATTTGCTTCTGCTGCTAAAAGATATGACAGAACAGGCCATGAGGATTTACATATTATGTTTGTTTATTTCCTATCCAGAGTTGACATTTCTACTTCTAAATCAGAAACACATGTAAAGTTATGATATATAAATGGTAAAGCAAGGAATAGAACTTTGATTTCCTTATCTCCAGGGAAATATCTAGAACTGATTTACAAAGTGTGTTGTATAACTTTTTCCCCTCCATATCACTTTGTAAATTCTTCTAAACAATGTCTTTTTAAACTTTATGACAGTATCAGTAATTTTTTTTCTAGGATGAGTAAATAATTTAAACTATTTCCCATTGATTTTTTTTTGAAATAACTTTATGAGGTAATTTCAATATATAAAATTTATTATTTTACATGTACA
>SJYT01081899.1:74906-89808 GCA_006410635.1 Cephalophus harveyi
AAATTTTTAAATAATCCTCATAGGATGAGTATCAGATCACCTGGAAAAGATGTGTATAAGAGACAGCTGTTATTGCAATCTAATTTTAGAATATATTCATTATTATGAAAATTCTCTAGTGCCTGTTTGTTGCCAGCCCCTGTTGTCACCCCCATCCAGCTATTAATCTTGTTTCTCTTCCTGTAAGTACCTTTGCCTTCTCTAGAAATTTCATTAAAATGGAATCATGTAACATATAGTCTTCCCTGTCATGGCTTATTTTATACGTAGCATAGGTTTTTTTTTTTGCATGTATATTCTTTTATGTTTTAGTAGATTATTTCTTTTTATTATTGAGTAATATTTGTATGGATATGCCATATTTTGTTTACTCACCAGGTAATTAGCCATTTAGATTGTTTTCAGTTTGGTCTGTTACAAATAATGTTGCTAAGAACATTTGTGTACAAGCTTTTTGTGGGGTTATGTTTTCCTTTCTCTTAGGTAAATATGTATGAGTAGAACTGCTGAATTGCATGATAACTGAATTTTTAACTTTCAAAGAAACCGCTCAACTATTTTCCACAGTTATTCCCACTTGTTAGTTTGAGAGTTCCAGTTCCTCTATATCCTTGGTAACATTTGATATTTTCAGTCTTTTAATTGTGGCTATTCTAGTGGCTATATAGTCAGCTCACTGTGGCTTTATTTTATATTTCCCTCATAACTAAAGGTTAAGTATCCATCTGTATCTTTGTAAAATTCCTATTTAAAATCTTAAGCCCCCAAGTGGTGCTACTGGAAAATGGGGCTTTTGGGAGGTAAATAGGTCACGAGGGCTCTGCCCTTACAAAATTTGTGCCCTTACAAAAGAGGGGCTTCTCTGATGGATCAGATGGTAAAGAATGTGCCTGCAATACAAAAAACCCAGGTTCAACCCATGGGTCAGGAAGATCCCCTGGAGAAGGGAATGGCAGCCGACTCCAGTATTCTTGCCTGGAGGAGTCACAGAGTCAGACATGACTGAGTGACTAACACTTATAAAGGAGGCTCTTTATAAGCTTCCTCACTCCTTTCACCAAGTGAAGTTACAGTAAGAATTCCACAGTCAGTGAGAGGGCAGGCCCTCTCTAGACACTGAATCTGCCAGCATCTTGATCTTGGACTCCTTAGCTTCCGAAACAGGGAGCAATAAGTTTCTGTTGTTTTAAAGCCACCCAGTGGTTTTGTTACAGCTTTATATATTCTGATGTTAAAGGATAATTTTCACACAAAATAGATTATGGCTCTCATGTAGGTATAAAAAATTTTAATGTTTTAAAGTTTTTGTTTAACCTATTAATGAGGAAACTGATACGGTGTTATAACCAGTTCAAAGGAAGATCCAAAGAACAGACACATTTATAGATCAAGAATATTGAAATTAACATTCAGATGGAACCAAAGGAGGCTTTTTCCCACAACAGAGGATTGTCTCTCCATGGGACATGATTTATTCTTGTGTTTATAAGTAAGGATTATTTAAAAATTTATCAGATTATAATCTAGAACATACAGAGTTGTAAAATAGCCCTCATAGGATGAGTATCAGATCACCTGGAAAGAAGTGCTAGACAGGAAGTTTCAGCAGCTCTGACCTGTGGGTCTAATCTGATCTTCCACCTGATTTTGTAAATAAAGTTTTATTGGAAGACAGCCATGCTTGTTCATTTACAGATTGTTTGTGGCTGCTAGTGCGCCACAGTGGCAAGGTTGAATAGCTGTGACAGGGACTGTTTGGCTCACAAAGCCTAAAATTTTATCAGATGACCTTTTACAGCAAGTTTGCTGATCCCTGCTCTTCCCTGGATATATCCTTTATCAGAAAATATTATTTATAAATACATTCTTATGGTCTGTGGCTTGTCTTTTCATTTTCTTAGAAGTATCTTTTGAAGAGCAAAAAAGCTTTTTTACATTTTGATGAAGCCCAGGGTATCAATTTTATGGATTATACTGGAGATGTAATATTTAAGAACACAGTTTGCCAAACTTAGAATCACAAAGATTTTTCTCTTCTGCTTCTTATATTAGTTTTAGAGAAAGTTCTATCTATTACATTTATGTTTATGTTCCAGTTCAAGGTAATTATTGTATATAATATGAGGTAAGAATTGAGATATTTTTGTTGTTGTTGTTTAGTCGCTAAGTCATGTCCAACTCTTTTGTGACCCCATGCCTGCCAGGCTCCTCTGTCCACAGGGTTCCCCAGGCAAGAATACTGGAGTGGGTTGCCATTTCCTCCTCCAGAGGATCTTTCTGACCCAGGGATCGAACCCACATCTCCTGAATGCAGGCAAATTCTTTACTACCGAGCCACCAGGGAATCCCAGCTATGTTTTTATGTGTGGAATATTCACTTGTCTCAGTGTGGTTTGTTGAAAAGATTATCCTTTCTTTGATGAGATACCTTGATACCTTTGTCAAAGATCAGCTGACTGTAAATACTTAGGTTTGTTTTGGAGACATTCAATTCTTTTCTGTTGGTCTTTATGCTTACCCTTATGGCAATACTATCTTAGCTTGATCACTGTAGCTTTATGGGAAGCTTTAAAATGAGACCATGTAAGTTCTCAGCTTTTTTCTTCTTTTCCCAATTTCTTTTAAAAATATTAAATTTCACTGATTTTTTCTAAACCAAAGAAGATTCATTTTTACTCTTTTTTTGGGCATTTTCTCTGTATACATATTTGTGTGTGTGTGTACATATGGGTAGCAATAAGAAGATAAAGATGAGGGAAGACCTTTTATCAAAGTGATCTACAGGGATAATTACACTGTCCAATATAATTTCTAACCACCCAATCTGTTTCTTGCTTTCATTTTTATTTATGAAACTTACGATTTTTAACTTGTTTCTCTAATTTTATTGTGACTCCCACAACAGTTTGCCTCTTATTAATAATACAGGGACAGAGAAGGGCCAGACAGGTATGGGGATGATACGGTCTGCATTGTGGCTTCAGTAGGATGGACGATTGAAGGACAGGGCAACCTGAGACCGAGGGAAACTCTATCTGCTTGTTCCCTGCCTCACTGTGGACCTGCTTCTACTCTTCACTGATGGCCAGATCTTGGTGGTGGGAGTTTGAGCCAAAGAAGATCAAGACCTTGGGTTTTGGCTCACAGCCAGTCACCACAGTGCTTTTTGATGTCCTTTAGAGAAAGGAGTACGTCAAGGCTGTATATTGTCACCTTGCTTGTTTAACTTATATGCAGAGTACATCATGAGAAACGCTGAGCTGGAAGAAGCAGAAGCTGGAATCAAGATTGCTGGAGACGACCGAGGATGAGATGGCTGGATGGCATCACCGACTCGATGGACATGGGTTTGGGTGAACTCCGGGAGTTGGTGATAGACAGGGAAGCCTGGCGTGCTGCGATTCATGGGGTCACAAAGAGTCGGACATGACCGAGCGGCTGAACTGAACTGAACTGAACTGAGAGACGTTATGTTGGAGAAGGCAATGGCAACCCACTCCAATGTTCTTGCCTGGAGAATCCCAGGGTCGGGGGAGCCTGGTGGGCTGCCATCTATGGTGTCACACAGAGTTGGACATGACTGAAGCGACTTAGCAGCAGCAGAGATGTTATGTAATATATATATACTATATAAAATATATATACTATATAAAAATATATAAAGGGATTAGATGAGAGAGTACCAGACAATTAGGATGGTTACTGGAAGAGTTCCTTTCTCTATGGCTTCTTTAGAAATATGAATGAATTTCTGTATTGCTAAAGATTGGGGAAGTAAATATTATGAACATCCTTTTTTTGGCATATCTGATAAGCCATTCAGGGCCTATAAGAAAAGGTCAGCTATTTCTAGAACTAAAATTCTCTCAACACCTTTAGGATTCATACTTTAGCTTTTGACAAAGTGCTGGGCTATGTTTAAAATACTTTATAGAATGTTAACAACCGCTGTCTTTTAAAACCCCTTATATTGCTAATTAGAGAAAAATAAAATTGAAAATTTATGTATTTTTTCTTCTATATTTTATGTCATTTAAAAATTACTTTGAAAATTAACACAGTGGCTTTCTTCTCTTCAAATCCTTTTTGTTTCATGCATTCTCTGAATGTTCTATTTAGTTTCTTTAACAGCACTCTACATAAAGGATATTAGTAACTCTGTAAAAATTGTGATGAATAGCTTCCCATTTCTTCCTCTCTGCTTAGAAAAAGATTGTACTATTTTAGTATCAGTCACTGAGATATTAAGCCTTAAGTGGTAGTAGTTAATATATTTTTGACATAGGCTTTTCAGAAGAATGCTTTTGTTAAATGTTTGTACTTCTCCTTTTGTCGTCATTTAATTATTTTTTAGTATTACTCCTTATTAGGCTAAATATATTTTGGTATCTCTAATTAAAAATTAAATATAATGATCTGGCTTTTAAGAAAACATGCAGACTAATGATGCTGAACCTTTTCTCTTTGCTGTTGGCCCAGACATTGCCCGCTTTGGTTTCCTAATTTAGTAACAGAAATAAAACTATGCAGGACTGGGCAGGTTTGGTATGCTGGCATCTAGCCAGGAAGCATTGGTTTTTTAAGTAAATGGACCTGTGGGGATTTGAGGAAAACACAGATTAAGTTACATGAGTTTTGCACTTCACAGATTCCTTCCTAACTATTTAAAGGAACTCAGCTAACCCACTGCCACCTAAATAAAACTCACTTTTGTTGGAACACACACGTACTAAATGATGTATTGTTTCCTTTTTCAAAATTGCCCTTCATCTTTGTGCTTTTAATTTCATATTTTTGTAAAGTTTTTAAAAGCACTTTCTCTTTTAATAAGTAGTGCATCAAAATTATAGTTAAATTCTATTCAATTATTTTGTGCATTTGCAATACCCTTCAAGGGCTTCCCTGGTGGCTCAGCTCGTAAAGAATCTGCCTGCAGTGCAGGAAACCTGGGTTCGATCCCTGGGTTGGGAAAATCCCCTGCAGAAGGGAACAGCTACCCACTCCAGTATTCTGGCCTGGAGAAGTCCATGGACTCTATAGCTATAGTCCGTGGGGTCACAAAGACTTGGACACGACTGAGCGACTTTCAGTGTCACTTTTCAAGATAGCGTAATATAAGAGAGTCAATAATATATGTGTTTAATGTGTTTCTATGTGAGAAAATGAAAGAAAGTTCTGACTGAGATATATTTTTTAAAAAGCCTCGTTTTGCCCACTGCCTCCAACATCTGCGTGGCTGGCGACCTCAATCCCTGCCTGCTCTCCCCGCCACCGGCGCTGTCAGTGCTCTGCGGCAGGCCCAGCTCACTGCGCTCAGGGGGGTTTGCAGTGGGTGCTTTCTTGGAATGTTTGAACACAAGCCGCTCTCCTGTCTGCTGACACTCTTCCTTTTGGCTGCTGCTTCTTAACTGACATATTCCTGGTCTTTCCTTTTCTTCCCCCTTGGTCTTCTTAAGGTCCATTGCCTCAGAATTTGGGGAAGAGCCTTGAGGCCCAAGGATTAGGCGTCTTTTCTTCTTTAAACCTTTATGTATTTATTCTGGCCATTGTCTTTCATTGTCAGATGAGGACCAGCTGTCTACCCTGGTGATCTTTTTTTAATTGCCTTTAGACTATTTATAAACACTGGGACATATTCTGAAGTGTAATTTCACTGAAAGAAAATATGAATGAATGAGAATCTCTCATTTCCTATAAGATTTTTAACAAATAGGAATGTAATTCCAAGTAATTCTCAAGTAATTCCAGTACTTGAGAGACTATAGGTGGTGTGTGGAGGAGGATACAATGTGCATTATAGTCATACTTAAAGCAGTATTAGTTCACAATTAGAACAAAATGGATTTAATACAGACTTTAGTCAAAGTTCTCCTGGGTTTCCTTACCCTACTGCTCTCCATCCGGGTGCCCTTTCCCAATAAAATCTCTTGCTTTGACAGCACATGTGTCTCTTTGGACAATTCATTTCTGAGTGTTAGACAAGAGCCCAGTTTCGGGCCCTGGAAGGGGTCCCTCTTCCTGCAACAAATGGCAACTCTGGTGGGACTCTTCTTTGCTGAGACCGACATCCTGACCATTCTGGGTACTCGGGCCAGCTTGCCTGCCAATGGACCAGACCCAGCGGCCGCAACTGGGACCCTTTTGTCCCTGGTCTCCTCCTGATGCAGACAACTGGCCAGAGTGCCCCAACCAGTAAGGAACAAGAGACTTTATTGACCTCTCTCCCCTTTCCCTCTCTCTTTCCTGTCCTTAACCCTTCCTATCCTTTCCCATTTTTCTAGTCCCCCGGTCCTGGATGCAGGAATCTGGTCAAAGAGCCCTCAGCCTGAGCTGAGGATTGGAGACTGATCACCTCCTCTTGGCAGAGAACTTGAATTCTGGTTCTGGTCTGATTTCTGGCAGGGCTGAGTTCCAGTCCTCCCTTCTCTGGAGGCCCAGGGAAAAGTCCCATAATGCCTGGGCATCTTTAGGTGGCAGGAGACGTCTGTAAGGCCTCCCCTTTTGCCCCCCCCCCACGCCTCCTCCCCCTTCTTCTTTCAACCTGGCTTCCTTTCCTCCCTTGAAATCTTTGATGTTAGTACTTGGATTCTTGCATTTGAGGGTTTCCCTCGTGGTGCAGAGGTTAAAGCGTCTGCCTGCAATGTGGGAGACCTGGGTTCGATCCCTGGGTCGGGAAGATCCCCTGGAGAAGGAAATGGCAACCACTCCAGTATTCTTGCCTGGAGAATCCCATGGACGGAGGAGGTTGGTGGGCTACAGTCCACGGGTCACAAAGAATCGGACACAACTGAGCGACTTCACTTTCACTTTAGTCAAATTACATTGACTTTAGGATCAATATAATTTCCCATTGTGTAAATGCAATCCAAAATATACTAAAGAATACTGAACCTCACAAGGAACTTTCCTGATGGTTCAGATGGTAAAGAATGTGCCTGCAATGCAAGAGACACACATTTCTTTACCCAAAGTGGTCAGAATGTTGCCAGTCTAAATACGAGTCTTTAAATGACTTGCGAGCATCCGAATCGGGCGAGGCCTGGTCCCAGTGCTCAGGGTCCCTCCCTCTTGACACCCCGCCTTGCACCCCAGTGGAGACGGGCTCATTGTTCCCATGCCCTCGGCCTTCCTTTGCTCTCCTGGGGGAGGGAAGCCGCTGTTCTTACAAGGTTTCCCTGACAGGGATGAGCAGTGGTGAGCTCTCTGTTGTCAGAGGCTTAAAGTGACATCTCTTGGTTACTCTGTAATTCTGAACATTAGTGAAGATCTAGTATGTAGATATTTTTGCAGTGTCTTAGTAATTTTAATTTCTTAAATGTATTCATGCTATTGTTATTGTGAGTAGTAATAATCATAACAGTTACTCTAAAAAGTGGTAACTCTCCAGATAACCATGAGATTGTTATTATTGTTAGTACATTTAGTAGGTGTTTAAAGTAGTCCAGGCATGCTAAGTGCTTAACTTTTTTTCTCTATTAATTGACACAATAGTCAGAATAGGGTTTTTAAAGTTTTTTTCACCTTTTTTTAAAAGATGGGAAACCTCAAGTATAGCTTTTAAAGGGGAATCAAAAATTCTAATTATTTCATTCATGTTTTAGAACTGTAGAAGTCATTACATATGGGAAAGTACACAGATTTAAAGTAACACTCAGTGAATTTTCACCAAATATATTTTTTGTAACCAGAACCCCAGAAACCTGCTTGTGCTTCTTTCTAGACACTCTCACCCCTCTTCTAAGGGTAATTGCTCCTCTGACTTCCATCTCCCATTCAGTTTTAAAATTAAAGATACTACAATTGAGATTTTTGCTAAGGTGCAACATGTAGGGTTCTTTTTTGATGGAGTTAAATCCTAATAAGCCATTGTAAGTTGAAAATTTTGTTAAGTAGAAAATGCATTTAATAAACCTAACCTACTGAACACCGAAGCCTAACCCAGCCTACCTTAAATGTGCTCAGAACAGTTACATAGCCTCCAGCTGGGCAAAATCATCTAACACAAAGCCTGTTTTATAATATGGTTTTGACTATCTCATGTAATTTATTGAAAACTGTACTAAAAGTGAAAAACAGCATGGTTGTATGAGTACAGAATGGTTGTAAATGTATTGGTTGTTTACCCTGAGTGTGTGACTGACTGGAAACTGTGGCTCACCGCCATGGCCCAGCATCACAAGAGGTTTATGAGATCAAAATTCAGAGTTCAGTTTCTACTGAATGTGTATTCCTTTTGCAGTATTGTTAAGTTGAAAAATATAGATTGAAGCATCGTAAATCAGGGACCATCTGTACTAAACAGTTGAGCCTCTGTATCCGTGGATTCTCTATCTGTGGATTCAACCAACAGTGGGTGGAAAATATTTTGGGGAAAAATTCCAGGAAGTTGTAAAACAAAACTTGAATTTGCAGCACTGGCAACTATTTACATAGTATTTACATTGTGTTAGGTATGATAAGTAATCTGGAGATCAATTAAAATATATGGGAGACTATGCATGGGTTATATGTAAATACTGCTCCTTTTTACATTAAGGGACTTCAGCATCCAAAGGTTTTGATATCTGTGGGGGTCCTGGGACTAGTCCGCCCTCATAAACCAAGGGCTGAATGGACATACTTACTAAAGACTTGGCCGTTTTGGAAATCACATTTCCAAATTTCCAAATCACATATTTCCAAAATGTGATTTTGGAAATAAAATTAAAATAAATAAAATCAATCAATAAAAAAAGAAGTAAAATCACACTTATTCCAGATGTGATGGAAGGCCACTGGAAGATTTTGAGCACAAGAGTGATATCATCTGACTTAGATTTAGAAGGATCACGCAAGCAACTTGTGTAAAGAAGAAGCCAAGGACAAAAACTGAGAGATGAGTCAGGAATCTGCTAAAATAAGCCAGGGAGAGAGGATGGTGGTTTACACTAGAGTGGTAGCAGAACTGTTGATGAGAGGCAGTTGGATTTTGGTTTATTTCATGCTTTGTAAGGGCAGGTTTTATCCCTGATTACAAATAAGGAATCTTGAGGCCCTGAGAGGTTGTGAAACTTACACAAGTTTGCTTAGTAAGGTAGAACCATGCCTTACACCCTGTCTTTTGTTTTTCAATTCAGTGCCTTTTCTAAGCTGTTACCAGAAATGTATCCATATTTTCTTGAAAAATATCTAATGCAAAGATTTACATGTTGAGGAAATTAAATTAAAATCATGTTCTTGCTTGTGATACTACATTATTTATCTATTGCTGTGTAACAAATGACCACAAATTTAGTAGTTTAAAAAAACCACACATTTATTATCTCATTGTCTGTGAATCAGGAGTCTAGGCGCAGCTTAGCTGAATTACCTGCTTAGAGTCTCACAAGGCTGCAGGCAAGGTCAGGTCGGCCAAGGGCTGTGCTCTCATCTGAGGCCTCTCATCTGAAGCCTGCTTGTTACTGCCAGGGTCTTTTAATACTGTTTCTTGTGGAAGAGACTGGGGGCAAAAATGGTTGAAGTCATATAATGAAGTTTAGTACGTTTTAGTATGTCAGCCATCTACCAAAAATAATTTTTGACTGTTTTTGCTGTGAAAAGAATTTTATTGAAGAGTGGTGCCCTTGTCTTTTTCCCTGTAGGATCTCTCCCTTTTAACCTCAACTTTAGATGTATATGCTTAGCATTTGGAGTGTTAACAACTTGTTCATTCCATTGTATAAGAATTTTGGTATTCAGACTGTGTGTTGGTGGATGTTATCTGGCTCCTCATTTTGCTGCCACTGCTAAACACACTAATTAGACCTGTTAATGGTTATTTTCCATTTCTCTTTTGCTCTTAGTCCAGTGCCAGTGTGATATTTTGCAGCTTCTTTGATGGCTGAATTGAAACTAATTGAAAATTAGTTTTGGAACCAACTTCGGGATTCAGGAACAAAACCTCTCTGAACTGTGATCTGAATCTCTTCCAAATTCTACCACAGTTTAGTTGATTATCCTGAGCTAGTCTTCCATTTTATGACATACAGTGGAAGACAGTGGTCTTTAAAAAGCTGGTTTGGGTACTCTCTTCCACTAATAAATTATTTTGTTATTCTGTTTCCTTGTGCTTTCTGCTTTACTTACTTGGGGACTTCTGCATACAAAATTGCCAGAATGAATAATTCAGTCTGACCCTCTGTTAAGGGCAGTTAGAGAAACCGGAGGAAAAAAATCCTATTTTGAAGTCACTGGTAAGCTAACAACATAGTAAAGATTTCCCAGGCTGAAGCAACTGCAATTGTTACAAATCATTTTACATTGCAACAAACCTTAGTTGCTTGGTTGAGTGAAGCACAGCATAAAAGATGTATACCTGGGACGTCTTCTGCCAGAGAACAGAAAACCAATCAAAGACTATTAGGATCCTGTGAAAATAATAGAGGTATCAACACTGGACTATTTGACCATCAAAAAGAATAATGACTGAAGTGAATTAAAAACGCAACAGATACATAAACTTTTGTGAGTTCATAATGATGCTCCTTGAAAAAAAAACTAGTTGGAGGTTGATAAGGTCCCAACTTGTTCTTTGAAAAAATTTAAAGGGAAAGAAACATTATTATGCCTTTTTTAACCCAGTTATATTTCAGGGTAACTAAATGGTTGAATGAAGAAGAGTTTTTCAATATGGAATAACTATAGCTAATAAATATAGAAGGAATGATGCAGTTAGAAAAACCAATGTTTTGTAATATCTAATGAAGTAATAGATTCCAGCAAAGATCATAGCTTCCTGAACCATGAGGTCAAAGGTTGATAAGGAACTTTGCACTGGATGGATCAGGCCAATGACACTTGAATCCACTGATTAATCTAAACATCACTAGAACTGGGTCAAGCAGATGTTATATCCTTCCCAGTGTGATGCAATCAGAAGTATATAGCCCTCCCATTAAGATATAATCTTACCAAAGAAAATTGAACCTGAATCTGTTTAAACTTCTCCAACTACCAGTTTACAGGGAATACAAGGGGTAAATAAATATTTTAAATGACACCATGAAAACACAATAAGTCAAATTTAGAATGTTGGAAATTCTGTGACAAATACCCACTTTTTAAAGTAAGTGAAAATGTGAAAGAAAAGAGAGAACTGATATGAATGTTGAAAGACTTAGAAATCATATCAGCCAAATGCAGCTGTTGGACCTTGTTCATATTTTGACTTAAATAAACTGGTTACAAAAACACAGTTTCTTTGACTATCAGGAAAAATTGAACATGGATAGAGTTATTAGACAGTATTAAGAAGTTCTTGATTTTATTAAGTGCAGTAATGGTATTGTGGGTTTGTTTTAAAAAGTCTTTATCTGTTAGGATATATGCTGAAGTATTTTTGCAGGTAAAATATTTAATGAGGAGAGTATGAAATTAAAGCAGGCCTTGCATGAATTGCAGCCCAGCTTCCAGTTGTCTGGGCAACCACCTGCCCAGAAAAGCATGAACATTTCTGACACTGCGTTTTAGGTTGCTTATATCCCCAAATACGTGATGGAAGCAAATAGAAGTATTGTAAGGAGAAAGATGACATTCTAGGTCTCAAATTATTTGCATAACCTGTCTTTCAAATGTGAAGTTAACCTAATGGGGTTTATAGAATAACATATTCTACAGCTGAAAAAACATATTCTTTTCAAGCACATGAAACATTTACAGAAATCAACTAAGAAGTGAAATCTTACTGTTGTCTTACCACAGTGCAGTTAAACTAAAACTCTGTCACTGTTTCCATTGTTTCCCCATCTATTTGCCATGAATTGATGGGACCAGATGCCATGATCTTTGTTTTTGAATGTTGAGTTTTAAGCCAACTTTTTCACTCTCCTCATTCACCTTCATCAAGAGGCTCTTTTTAGTTCCTCTTCACTTCTGCCCTAAGGGTGGTTTCATCTGCATATCTGAGGTTATTGATGTTTCTCCCAGCAATCTTGATTCCAGGTTCATCCAGCCCTGCATTTCACATGATGTACTCTGCATAGACATTAATAAGCATACAGTATATAACCTTGATGTACTCCTTTCCCAATTTTGAACCAGTCTGTTGTTCTATGTCTGGTTTTAACTGTCGCATCTTGACCTGCATACAGGTTTCTCAGGAGGCAGTTAAGTAGTCTAGCATTCCATTGCTTTAAGAATTTTCCTGTTTGTTGTGATCCACACAAAGGCTTTAGCATAGTCAATGAAGCAGAAGTAGATGTTTTTCTGGAATTCTCTTGCTTTTTTAGTGATCCAGTGGATGCTGGCAATTTGTTCTCTGGTTCCTCTGCCTTTTCTAAATCCAGCTTGAACACTTGAAAGTTCTCGGTTCACATACTGTTGAATCCTAGCTTGGAGAATTTTGAGTATTACTTTGCTAGTGTGTAAAATGAGTTTTATTGTGTGGTAGTTTGAACATTCTTTGGCATTGTCTTTCTTTGGGATTGGAATGAAAACTGACCTTTTCTAGTCCTGTGGCCACTACTGAGTTTTCTAAATTTGCTGGCATAGGAGATCAAGCCAGTTAATCCTAAAGGAAATCAGTCCTGAATATTCACTGGAAGGACTGATGCTGAAGCTGAATCTCCAATACTTTGGCCACCTGATGCGAAGAGCCGACAGCCGACTCATTAGAGAAGATCCTGATGTTGGCAAAGATTGAAGGTGGGAGGAGAAGGCGCCCAACAGAGGACGAGATGGTTGGATGGCATCACCGATTCAAGGGACATGAATTTGAGCAAGCTCCAGGAGATAGTGAAGGACAGGGAAGCCTGGCGTGCTGCAGTCCATAAAGTTACAAAGAGTCGGACAAGACTGAGTGACTGAACAACAACGACAACATAACTAGTAATTCCCCTGGACTGAATAATGCAGGTGAATTTCTTCATGTGCTCAGAGTAGGGACTTCTTAAAACAGGGTACAAAATGCATAGATATAAAGGGAAAGATTGATGAAAAACTGACATGAGAAATTGAAAAAGCATTTTCATTACCTAGGTCAATGATTAGCACACTTTTTTCTGTGAAGGGCCAGTTACTCTGGCGATACTGTCTTTTCCCAACTACTTACCTCTGCCTTTGCAGCATGAAAGCAAACAAAGGGATGGTATTTTAATGATGTATAATAAGTGAAACTTTATATACAAAAATAGAGAGTGGGACAGAATTAACATGTGGACCATAGTTTGTGCCTTCTTGATATAGATCATCAAATAATGAAAAGATATGCCTTACTATGAGAGAAAATATTTGTAATACATATAACTGACAAAGGAGTTTTATCCATGATGAACTGGCAAATCAGTGAAAAAGGTCAGCAACCCAGCTCAGAGAATTGGCAGGAGACTTAAACAGGTACTTTTCTAAAGAGGAAATACAGATGTCCAGTAAAGAGATGTTAATATGTTATGCTTTGTTAGTTATCAGGGATATGCAAATTAAACCACAGTACATGAATGTGTTAGTCAGTCACTCATATCCAACTCTTTGTGACCCCATGGACTAAAGCCCACCAGGCTCCTCTGTCCATGGAGTTCTCTAGGAAAGAGTACTGGAGTGGGTTACCATTCCCTCCTCCAGGGGATCTTCTCCACCCAGCCCAGTTCACTTAAAGATGGAGAAAACTAAGCATTTATGAGGGCAGCAGGGGCTTCATGCCCTATGTTGATGACACGCATGCTCTGACAGAGCCATTCTCCCAGGTTTATTCTGTGTATGAACCAGAGAACGTGTGTAGTGACGTTCCTCAAACTCGTAATGTTCATAATTATCTTCAGCTAGAGACAGCAGAAGTGTCCTTTAACAATAGAATGGTTGAAACTGGTTAATTCACAAAGTGGAATAATTCATAAACTGAAATATTAGATGACAATGAAAAGAAGTATGCAGTTACATTCCACAGTATGTTTGAACCTCACGAATATAACTTTGAGTAACAGAAACCAGTAACAAAATAATGTACATTATATGATTCTACTTATATAAAATTCTGTAATAAGAAAAATGAAATAATGCTTAATGTAATATATGTTAATGCATTATATATAATATAATAAAATTTAATATAGTTATAAGGATGCTTAATTGAATGGTAAAAGTGAAAAGACAAGTAAAGAGATGATTTTCATGAAAATTAGGATGGAAAAGTCTCTTTTACCAACTTCAACTTTCAAGGAGGATGTAGTTAGTTGAGCCAGGCCAGTGATTCCACTGTAATAGGAAAGGTAAAACTGGAAAAGTTTCAAAGCTCTTGTTTTTAAAAGCATCAGAAAATGGAAGCAATTTTGGAACAGGAGGTGATTAATCTTATCTCTGTATCTCCTACAGCTCTTGGTTCCCTGCTTTTCACATGGCTAGTTCAATTAATATTGAATGAATAAAAACAGAGTGTGAGGGAAAAGGCACACACCTGGAGTGGAAGATGGAGAAAAACGTTTGCTGCTCCCCATAGTCAAAATTTTTCCAAATTTTGCTGCCGTATTGAGTGCAGCACTTTCACAGCATCATCTTTTAGGATTTGAAATAGCTCGACTGGAATGCCATCACCTCCACTAGCTTTGTTCATAGTGATGCTTTCTAAGGCCCACTTGACTTCACATTCCAGGATGTCTGGCTCTAGATGCGTGATCACACCATCGTGATTATTCGGGTTATGAAGCTCTTTTTTGTACCGTTCTTCTGTGTATTCTTGCCACCTCTTCTTAATATCTTCTGCTTCTGTTAGGTCCAGACCATTTCTGTCCTTTATCGAGCCCATCTTTGCATGAAATGTTCCCTTGGTATCTCTAATTTTCTTGAAGAGATCTCTAGTCTTTCCCATTCTGTTGTTTTCCTCTATTTCTTTGCATTGATCGCTGAAGAAGGCTTTCTTATCTCTTCTTGCTATTCTTTGGAACTCTGCATTCAG
>SJYT01081899.1:91354-143341 GCA_006410635.1 Cephalophus harveyi
TGAGGTGGCCAAAGTACTGGAGTTTCAGCTTTAGCATCATTCCTTCCAAAGAAATCCCAGGGTTGATCTCCTTCAGAATGGACTGGTTGGATCTCCTTGCAGTCCAAGGGACTCTCAAGAGTCTTCTCCAACACCACAGTTCAAAAGCATCAATTCTTCGGCGATCAGCCTTCTTCACAGTCCAACTCTCACATCCATACATGACCACAGGAAAAACCATAGCCTTGACTAGACGGACCTTAGTCGGCAAAGTAATGTCTCTGCTTTTGAAAATGCTATCTAGGTTGGACATAGCTTTTCTTCCAAGGAGTAAGCGTCTTCTAATTTCATGGCTGCAGTAAGGCACACCTATTATTTATAATGTTGTGGGGAATTAAATTTTTCTGTCTTCTAGTCTTACCTATAGTTATCTTTTATACTTTGCTCATAATGAAATTTTCGGGAAACTATTGATGCTGGCTCATTACCTTCAGAATCCTAGAAATTTAGCACAAGAAAAGACTGAATATAGAATTTGCTATTTCCTTGTGATTAGATTGAGTTTTATGTTTTTAACAAGAATGTCACAGAAGTGATCTTATGTCCTCCTCAGTGTATCATATTGGGAGGTGCATAATATTGCTGTGTCTTGTTACTAGTGGTTTAACCTTGATCTCTTGGTTAACCTGTTGGCTAGAGTTTCTTCACTTTGTATTTTCCCCTTGTAATTGATAAGTGTTTTGGAGATACTTTGAAGCTATGTCACTATGCTGTTTCTTCTCACTTCACATCTTGGGCATCCATTGGTGGATCTTGCCTTCAACAGTACTTAATATGATGTATGACTTCACTTTCACATTTCACTTTCATGCATTGGAGAAGGAAATGGCAACCCACTTCAGTGTTCTTGCCTGGAGAATCCCAGGGACGGGGGAGCCTGGTGGGCTGCCGTCTGTGGGGTTGCACAGAGTCGGACACAACTGAAGCGACTTAGCAGCAGCAGCATGCTGATTATGCTATTTGTATTTCCTTCATTGTTTCTACATTTA
The DNA here is from genome assembly GCA_006410635.1 of Cephalophus harveyi. Taxonomy (NCBI): domain Eukaryota; kingdom Metazoa; phylum Chordata; class Mammalia; order Artiodactyla; family Bovidae; genus Cephalophus; species Cephalophus harveyi. The sequence goes on from SJYT01081899.1 coordinate 92,383, forward strand.
TTAATTGGAATTCTGTAAAGAATTCTTCCTCTTTTATATATTCTTGCCAATAAGAAGTTCTTAGATATTTATTTTATTCTATGGGTCATACTCCAATGCTGTTATTACTTTGTTATTCAGATTGTTCCTCTATTAGCCATTGAGAGCTCCTTCTAGTTGGCTCCTGTGTCTTTTTGAAACATGCCTATCTTTTTTTGAGCACTTCCTTATTTTCTGCCATCATAAGTAGTTCCAGGATTGTTCTATTCTTCCTTTGGAGAGTGGTATTTAGAAACTCAGATCTGGGTGTTAGGTGTGCTCTCTGCTACTGAGGTGATGGATATTGTTGATGTAGCTTTTATTTGTGATTGTTGGATTTAACATTGTTTGTACATGTTTCTTGGTGCTTATGTGTGAGAGCTTTTCTAAGGCAGTGCTTCCCAGTCCTTTTCATGTCATGGCACACACTGAAAATGGTGTTTTTCCAGCATGTTGAAGTTAAACTGGAGGTGACTGGGAGCCCTGGGTAGAGCTGCTCAGATGAAAGGTTACCCTGAGGGCACAAGGGGAGAGTAGCTCCTACCAGTGCGTTCATCAGAGTAGAACTGCTGGTTTGGGGGAATGTATGTGACTCTCCATAGGGGTTGTAACAATTCACACTCCCACCTAGAGAGAGTTGCCAATAACATTTTATCCTGGAACTTGCCTTTGGAAACTTTAAATTATTTGCCAATAAACAGGTATGAAATCACTTTCAGTCATGATTCTGTCAGCTGTCAAGTTAGCTATCCTTCCCACTTTTAAATCACTTACATATTTGAAAAGCAAGTCCTCAGTATCTTTATAAAAGTAACCAATAAAAATGTCTAACAGGGTAGGATACAGATACAGAAGAAACCTGTAATACTTTATATCAGTGATTTTTTTCTTTTTTGGCCTGAGTCGAAAAACCGTATACTTTATGTTTTGATAGAGGATTGCCAATTTTTTTTCCAGCAAGACGTTCCTAATTTGAACACCCAATTCACTTTGTATAGTAGAAACAAACACTACATTGTAAAGCAGCTATACTCCATTGAAAGTCACTCAGTCATGTCTGACTCTTTGCGACCCCACAGACTATAAAGTCCATGGAATTCTCCAGGCTAGAATACTGGAGTGGGTAACCTTTCCCTTCTCCAGGGGATCTTCCCAAACCAGGGATCAAACTGGGGGGTCTCCTGCATTGCAGGCGGATTCTTTACCAACTGAGCTATGAGGGAAGCCCATACTCCAATAGAATTTCATTAAACATTTTTTCCCCCTAGACAAAGAAAGATAAGTCATTATTTTTTTTGTTAAGTTTATTGAAATACAGTTAATGTGCAGTAAAACATATCCTTTTTAGAATAGATTTTGATGAATTTGACATGAACTCATCACTGGAATCAAGAGATAGAACATTTCCCTTGCCTCAAAATGTTCCCTTGCGTCCTTTTTTTTTTTTCTTAATGTATATATTTTATTGAAGTATAGTTGACTTACAAGGTTTCAGGTTCACAACATGTTGATTCAGTTATACATATATACACATACATTCTTGAGATTATTTTCCATTATAGGTTATTACAAGATACTGACTATAGTTGTAGTAAACCTTTGTTGTTTGTTGCATATCTATTTTTTAAATTAGAAATCTAGCATTCTGTTCATACTAAGTCAAACAAGTGGAATCAAAATATCATACATTTTTTAGTGAGACACATCAGTGGTTTTAATGCTGGAATCTTGATGTATTATGATTATGGTGCTTTTGAGGTGTGGTGTTGGAGAAGACTCTTGAGAGTCCCTTGGACTGCATGGAGATCCAACCAGTCCATTCTGAAGGAGATCAACCCTGGGATTTCTTTGGAAGGAATGATGCTAAAGCTGAAACTCCAGTACTTTGGCCACCTCATGCGAAGAGTTGACTCATTGGAAAAGACTCTGATGCTGGGAGGGATTGGGGGCAGGAGGAGAAGGGGACGACCGAGGATGAGATGGCTGGATGGCATCACTGACTCAATGGATGTGAGTCTGAGTGAACTCCGAGAGATGGTGATGGACAGGGAGGCCTGGCGTGCTGCAATTCATGGGGTCGCAAAGAGTCGGACACGACTGAGCGACTGAACTGAACTGAACTGAATGTAGTAACCTTGTCAAAAAGCCAATGAAGTTAGATTGTTTTAGTTTGTTATTAGTAGCTCAGTCTGAGCTGGATACTAATTAGTACCACATCCCTTTTGGTAAACATTTTATAACAGGTTTATTGAGATATAATTTACTACATACCATAAAATTTATGATATAAAGATTCAAGATATTTCAGATGGCAATTCCTGATTATTAGTGAATTTACCAGTTGCGCCACCATCATCGCGATCCACTTCTAAAGCATATTTCCATCATCACCAAAACTTCCCTCACGCTTAATTGGAGTCAGTCCACTCTCACTCTGACACAACTTCTGACCTTCTTTCTGCCTCTCTTGTTTTGCTTTTTATAAGATTTCATATAAATGGAATCATACAATATAGAATTTTATGTCTGGGTACTTTCACTTAGTTTAATGTTTTTGAGGTTAATTCATGAAGTAGTGTGGAAGCAGGCACCATCTTCAGAAAAATGAAAATGAAAGAATAACCTATCAGAATTTATGGGATATAGCCAAAGAAGTTGCAAGAGGGAAGTTTATAGCAATAAATGCCTGCTCTAAAAACTAGGGAAGATCCTCCCAAAGCTTTAAGGAACTAGCAAATCAAAGGCAAACTGACCCTAAATTTAGCAGAAGAAAGGAAATAAAGATTAGAGCATATATAAATAAAATAGAGAACAACAACAAGCAATAGAGAAGATTAACCATACAAAGAGTTTGGCTCTTTGAAAAGAAAAATAAATTGACATACTCTTAGACTAACCAGGGGAAAAAGAAAAAAAAGACCCAAATCAACAAAATAATAGATGAAAAAGGAGACATTACAACTGATACCACAGAAGTTTAAAGGATCAGATGTTACTATGAACAGCTACATTCCAGCAAACTAGACAACCTAGAAGAACTGGGAAGAGTCTAAGAAACATACAACTTTCTAAGACTAAGGAAGAAATAGGAAATCTAGAAATGGACCAATTACTAGTAAGGAGATTGAATCAGTAATCAAATATCTCCCAACGAAGAAAAGCCTAGGATTAGATAGCCTCATTAGTGAATTTTACCAAATGTGTAAAGAAGAATTAACACTACTCCTTCTCAAGCTCTCTTAAAATATTGAAGAGGTGGGAACACTTCCAAACTTGATTTACAAGGACAGCATCATCCTTGATGACTGTAGGTGCAAAAATTATCAATAAAATATTAGCAAACTGAATTAAGCAGCATTAAAAGGATCACTCATTATGATCCAGTGGAATTTATCCCTGGGATGCACAGCTGGTTTCACATATCCAAATCAATCAGTGTGATTTATAACTTTACTAAAATGAAAGAGAAGAATCACTCAGGTCAGACAACCAGCAGGGAGAGAGGTCAACTTATAAGCTGCTTAAAGTCTTTCTAAATAAGCAGTTTACCAGTAAACATAATCCTTGCCTGCCCACCACAGGGACAAGACCCAGTTCTACCCACCAGTGAGCAGGAACCAGTCTCTCCCACCAGGAAGCCTGCACAAAACTCTCAGACAGCCTCATCCACCAGAGGGCAGACAGCAGAGGCAAAAATAGCCATACTCCTGCAGCTTAAGGAATGGAAACCACAATTACAGAAAGTCAGACAAAATGAGACAGCAGATTAAAGAGCAAAATAAAACCCTAGAAGAACAACTAAGTGAAGTGGAGATAGGCAATCTACCAAAAAAAAGAAAAATTTACAATAATGATACTAATAGTAAAGGTGATTCTCAAGACCTTGGAAGAAGAATGGAAGGATAGGTCGAAAAGATATAAGGAAAGTTTAACAGAGAGCTAGAAGACTAAAGAACAAACAGAGGTTAACAATATGATAACTGAAACGAAAAATAAATTAGAATGGCTCAATAGCAGAATAACTGAGGCAAAAGAATGGAAAAATCACCTAAAAGACAGAATGGTAGAAATCACTCCCTTAAAACAAGGATAGCAGGATGAAAAGAAATGAGGACAGTCTTACGAGACCTCTGGGACAACAATACATGCACAGACATGTATTGCACAACAATACAATGCACAGACATTCACATTATAGGGGTCCTAGAAGAAGAATAGTGAGAGAAAGGACCCAAGAAAGTATTTGAAGGGATAACTGAAAAATTTCCTAACATGGAAAAGAAAACAGTCACTCATGTACAGGAAGCAAAGAAAGTCCCAGGCAGGACAAACCCAAGAAGGAACACATCGGGACTTATAGTAATCAAATTGGTAAAAATTAAAGACAGAAAAAAAAAAATCAAAAGCATCAAGGGGAAAGCAACAAATAACATACAAGGGAGTTCCTGTAAGGTTATCAATTGCTTTCTCAGCAGAAACTGTGCAGGCCAGAGAGTGGCACAATATATTTAAAGTGCTGAAAGGGGAAAACCTACAACCAGTGAAGAATACTCCACTCAGCAGGGCTAATTCAGATTTGATGGAAAAATAAAAATTTTTATAGTGAAGCAAAAGCTAAGAGAATTCAGCACCACTGGAGAGCTTTGCAACAAATGCTAAAGGAACTTGAGATGGTACAGAAAACACCACAACTAGAAAAAGAAAATTACAAAATTACTCATCAGTAAAGGTAAACATACAATAAAGGTAGAAAATCATCCCTACACAGGTATGTCAAAAACTGCAATTGTGAGGAGAGTACAAATACAGGATATTGGAAATGCATTTGAAATTAAAAGACTAGCAACTTAAAACAATCTTTTTATATACTGACTGCTATATCAAGACCTTGTGGTAACCAAACCAAAAATCTATAATAGATACACATGAAAAAAAAAGGAATCCAAACATAGTACTGAAGTTAGATATGAAACCACAACAGAGAACAAAAGAGGAAGGAAAGAAAAAAGACCTTCAAAAACAAACCCAGAACAGTTAACAAAATGGAAGTAAGAACATGGTGGTGGTTTAGTCGCTAAGTCGTGTCCAACTCTTACGACTCCATGGACTGTAGCCTGCTGGGCTCCTCTGTTCATGGGATTCTCCAGCCAAGAATACTGGAATGGGTTGCCGTGCTGTCCTCCAGGGGATTTTGCTGACCAAGGGATCAAACCCCAGTCTCCTGCCTTGCAGGCAGATTCTTTACCCACTGAGCTACGAGGGAAGCCCAAGTAAGAACATCCATATAGATAATTACCTTAAACGTAAACATTAAATGCTCCAATAAAAAGACACAGACTAGCTGAATGTATACAAAAAGAAGGCAGACAAAAACAGATGTATACATGCTGTCTATAACAGATCCACTTCAAATCTAGGAACACATGCACACAAAGTGAAGGGATAGAAAAAAGGTATTCCATGCAAATGCAAACCAGAAGAAAGCTGGAGTAGCAATCCTCATATCAGATAAAATAGACTTTAAAGACTGTTACAAGAGACAAAGAAAAACACTACTTAATGATCAAAAGATCAACCCAAGAATAATCTATAATAATTGTAAATATATATGCACCCAACATAGGAGTACCTCAATATCTAAGACAGAGACTAATGGCCATAAAAAGAGAAATCAACAGTAACACAGTAATAGTGGGGGACAGTAGCACCCCAATTTCATCAATGAACAGATCATCCAGACGTAAAATCAATAAGTAAACACAGGCTTTAAATGATACGTTAAACCAGATGGACTTAATTGATATTTATAAAGCATTCCATCCAAAAGCAGTGGAATACACATTCTTCTGAAGTGCACATGAAACATTCTCCAGGATTGATCACATGCTAGGCCGCAAAGTGAGCCTTGCTAAATTTTAAAAAGTTTACATGATATCAAGCATATTTTCTAACCATAATGCTATGAGAATAGAAATCAGCTATAAGAAAAAAAGCTGTAAACATTAAACATGTGGAGGCTAAACAGTAGGCTGCTAAACAACTAATGGATCACTGCTAAACAACTAATGATCACTGAAGAAATCAAGGAGGAAATTAAAAAATACCTAGAGACAAATGAAAGTAAAAGCAAATGATCCAAAACCTATGGGATGCAGCAAAAGCAGTAATAAGAGGGTGGTTTATAGCAATAACATCTTAGGAAACAAGAAAGATCTCAAATAAACAATTTTATCTTGCACCTAAAGCAACTAGATAAAGAAGAACATACAAAATCCACAGTTACACTGAAAGAAATTATAAAGATCAGAGCATAAATAAATGAAATAGGGATGAAGAAAACAATAGAAAAGATCAATGAAACTAAAACCTGGTTATTTGAAAGCATAAATAAAATTGGTAAACCTTTAGCCAGACTCATCAAGAAAAATGGGAGAAGGCTCAAGTCAGAATTGAAAATGGAGAAGTTACACAGCACGAAAATACAAAGGATCATGAGAGAAGTCTAGGACCGGATGGCTCCACCGGTGAATTCTATCAAACATTTAGAGAAGAATACCTGTCCTTCTGAAACTCTTCCAAAAATCTGCAGAGGAAGGAACACTCCCACCATCACACTAATATCAAAAGCAGACAGTGATATCACAAAAAAGAAAATTATATACCAATATCAGTGATGAACATAGAGGCAAAATTCCTCAATTAAAAACTAGGAAACCAATTCCAACAAAACATTAGAAAGGTCATATACCATGTTCAGATGGGATTTATCCCAGGGACGCAAGAAGTTTTCAATATATACAAATCACAGTGCAATACACCACATCAACAAATCGAAGAATAAAAAACACATCATCTCAATAGATTAAAAAAAAAACTTTTGACAGAATTCAACACCTATTTATGGTTAAAACTCCATAAAGTGTATATAGAGGGAACATGTGCTGTGCTGTGCTTAGTCACTTCAGTCGTGTCTGACCACTTGTGACCCTCTGGACAGTAGTCTACCAGACTCCTCTGTCCATGAGATTCTCCAGGCAAGACTACTGGAGTGGGTTGCCATGCTCTCCTCCAGGGGATCTTCCTGACACAGGGATTGAACCCATATCTCCTGCGTCTCCTGCACTGCAGGTTACTGCTGAGCCAGTGGGGAAGCCCCATAGAGAGAGGATCAGTTCAGTTCAGTTCAGTCACTCAGTCGTGTCCAACTCTTTGTAACCCCATGAATCCCAGCATGCCTGTCCATCACCAACTCCCAGAGTTCACTCAAACTTATGTCCATCGAGTCGGTGATGCCATCCAGCCATCTCATCCTCTGTCATCCCCTTCTCCTCATGCCCCCAATCCCTCCCAACATCAGAGTCTTTTCCAGTGAGTCAACTCTTCGCATGAGGTGGCCAAAGTATTGGAGTTTCAGCTTTAGCATCATTCCTTCCAATGAACTCCCAGGACTGATCTCCTTTAGGATGGACTGGTTGAATCTCCTTGCAGTTAAGGGACTCTCAAGAGTCTTCTCCAACAAGACTCACCTGTCAGTGATGCTGACCATGCCCTGCTGAGTGATGACCACACTGCTCCTGTGATGTCAGGAGGGGCATGGCCCACCCAGGACTCTGTGCTCCCGGGGAGGACAGGACTCTTGATCCAAGTCTGTGCTGATGATAATGACGTGGTGCTGAGAGGCCCCTCCCTTGTCCACCTCTAGCCTCCTGTGCATGGAAGTGAGAGGGAGGAGGGGTAACAGAGGTGAAGCAGGCTCTGGCTGCAGGAACTCCTGGGTCTTGATAGAAGCAGAGAAGAGGATGGACTCAGTCACCTGACTCTCCACATTATCTGTCCTCTGGGCAATATGTCAGGTTCCTGCACCTAAGGGTCACTCTGCTCAGAAGATGCTACTTGTAGGTCTGGGACTTGAGGCCTCAAATGGCCAATTAGGTGAGACCTGGGCTTCTGAGTGCACTGGGACTCACAGCACCCTGGGTCTCGGGAGCTTCANGTCCTCTGGGCAATATGTCAGGTTCCTGCACCTAAGGGTCACTCTGCTCAGAAGATGCTACTTGTAGGTCTGGGACTTGAGGCCTCAAATGGCCAATTAGGTGAGACCTGGGCTTCTGAGTGCACTGGGACTCACAGCACCCTGGGTCTCGGGAGCTTCAATCCTGTGGCCAATCGTCCTTTGATGCATCTCAGTCCAGTACAGAGGGGCAGGAAGACTGAAGTCCATTAGGGACCCCTTAGTGTGGGTGGGGCAAACAGTAGAGGAACGCAGACAACTTACACGGACTCTATGGACGTCCTTGGAAAGATCTCCCTGGGCAGCAGGTGGAACCTCCTGGCCCACAGCCCTTTCTCCTCCTCTGCTCCATCCTCATCTGTTGCTGTGAGGAAAAGTGACAGGTGGGAGTCGGTAACCAGGGCAACAGCACAGCCCTTTCAATGACACCTATTACCATTATGATCCTTTTTCATGCTAAAATTGTCCTGTTTTTGGCTATTTGGATTCTCCTCAAGGCAGCCCTATACTCACTGAATATAGCATAAATATATCACATCCATTCATACAAAATATATGAATCCCATTGTTTTCCAGCTCAGCATTTCTTATGATGTACTCTGCATAGAAGTTAAATAAGCAGGGTGACAATATACAGCCTTGATGTACTCCTTTTCCTATTTGGAACCAGTCTGTTGTTCCATGTCCAGTTCTAACTGTTGCTTCCTGACCTGCATATAAGTTTCTCAAGAAGCAGGTCAGGTTGGTCTGGTAGGCCCATTTCTTTCAGAATTTTCCACATTTCATTGTGATCTACACAGTCAAAGGCTTTGGCATTGTCAATAAAGCAGAAATAGGTGTTTTTTTCTGGAACTCTCTTGCTGTTTCAATGATCCAGCGGATGTTGGCAATTTGATCTCTGGTTCCTCTGCCTTTCTAAAACCAGCTTGAACATCTGGAAGTTCATGGTTCATGTACTGCTGAAGCCTGGCTTGGAGAATTTTGAGCATTACTTTATTAGCATGTGAGATGAGTGCAATTGTGTGGTAGTTTGACCATTTTTTGGCATTGCCTTTCTTTGGGATTGGAATGAAAACTGACCTTTTGCAGTCCTGTGGCCACTGCTGAGTTTTCCAAATTTGCTGGCATATTGAGTGCAGCACTTTCACAGCATCATCTTTCAGGATTTAAAATAGCTCAACTGGAATTCCATCACCTCCACTAGCTTTGTTCATAGTGATGCTTTCTAAGGCCCACTTGACTTCACATTCCAAGATGTCTGGCTCTAGATGAGTGATTACACCACCTTGATTATCTGGGTCATGAAGAACTTTTTTGTACACTTCTTCCGTGTATTCTTGCCACCTCTTCTTAATATCTTCTGCTTCTGTTAGGTCCATACCATTTCTGTCCTTTATCGAGCCCATCCTTGCATGAAATGTTCCCTTGGTATCTCTAATTTTCTTGAAGAGATCTCTAGTCTTTCCCATTCTGTTGTTTTCCTCTATTTCTTTGCATTGATCACTGAAGAAGGCTTTCTTATCTCTTCTTGCTATTCTTTGGAACTCTGCATTCAGGTGCTTATATCACACTTGACTCCACATTCCAGGATGTCTGGCTCTAGGTGAGTGATCACACTGACAATTTCTTCATTACTGTAATTTGGCAATTAGTTCAAATTAACTATATTTTTATTTGCATGACAAACGTTAAACAAAGCCAAAGCCAAAATAATATTTAACACAAACAATAGCATGTGCCTCCAGGGATGGAAATGGCAACCCACTCCAGTATTCTCGCCTGGGAAATCCCATGGACAGAGGAGCCTAGTGGGCTACAGTCCACGGGGTCACAAAGAGTTGGACACGACTAAGCAACAATTTAAAAAGATGGTGAAGTCAACAGAATAAAGAAAAATAAATAAATCCATGGGTTTCAACAGATTATTTGGGTATGTTTCAAAGATATATAAGAACAAATTCCTCAGTGAGCTCTGAGCCCAAGTAGTCTGTTGCCACATCTTACTGGTCACCAAATTTTGCATATATTTCATCTAATAACTACTAAATGTTTGGCCTTGACTCTAATACAAATGTTTCAATTACGACTCTAATTCTTCGTCTTTTTTGTAAGTCTTATCTTCCTTAAAGGTCTTGATTCACTTCTTCAATGTGGTAGAGGAAACATGGGGTTGGAAAGAAATAATTATAAAACCTAATAAACACATATGTTTTCCAAGTTAAAAAGAACAATTGCATGTACCTCAAATATTTCTGGATGTAACTACTTCAATAATAATTTCATATATCTAAAAGAATGTGAATGAGGAGCAAGAAGAAAGTATCCTACTCGTGTCATTACAGCTTTAAAAAATAATTAGGAAGAGGAGAAATTGGATTGCTAACTCACTCTCAAGCTAAGTCAAAAGTGACTTAAGTTTTAAAAATTCTTCCTTCATCAATCCCATTTCTGAGTCACATGACAGCGTATCTTTCACTTTCCTTAAAAATTTTCAGTTCAGAGCCATTGTTATAGCAGTGATACATTTGCAGGCACAGAGAATTTTAACATATAAGACTTCTCTTTAAGAGATAAGAAACCTCTTTCCCAGAAAATTGATTAGGCCAGTAGGTGATGAGGTGGCTGTGATAATTATGATACTGTGCCATGCCCTTGATGATCTGAATTCTCAATTTGAATTTTTCACAAAGAACTTTTGGCAGTAATCTTTTAACTCTTGCCAAGAAGAGTTGTCCCTGGTGGCTATTCAAATTAGTGAGTTAAGCAAACTGAGGTATTAAATATTCAAGTTTCTTTAAAATACCTGCTTCAATGAATTCATGTATTTTCTTGACTCTTGAAATAGAAATCAGATTTTCCTTTTTGTGTGTTGCATAGCATGAAAAAGCCCTTCTCCACTTGTGCTTCTTGAAGCATGCTTCTTAATTCTGTATCAGTACCAGCTGAGACTTATTAGATACACAAACTCCCAGGCTCCATCTCACATCAGGCAAATTAGAACCTATGGAGGTTCGGCCTGAAAATCCACATTTCTTAAAGCCTGCCCCCTGAGGGATTCCCGTGAGAGGCAAACCCTTACTCTGTAAATATTGATCTTTTAATTTTAACTCTTTTATTATGTGTGATAGCGTCGGTCTTCCTCACGCTGGGGGTCTTGGTCGCATCGTGCAGGATCTTTCACGTGGCACACGGACTCTCTAGTCACGCTGCGTGGGCGCTGGAGGCTGTGGTTCACAGGGTCTCTGGCTGTGAAATGCAGGCCCCAGGGAGCATGGCTGTGGCACTCGGGCTTAGCTGCTCCGTCGCGTGTGGGATCCTAGTTCCCCGACCAAGGGCTGAACCCACATCCTCTGCATTGCAAGTGCAAAATCTTAGCCCTTAGATCACCAGGGAAGTCCCCGAGATTGATTTTAACTGCAGAATATTTTCCCCTCTCTAGATGACTTTAAGTTCAGGAATCTAACACATGTTGAAGTTTTTCAAATTTAAAAAGTATCAAAGAATACTTTCTCTGTGTCTCAGAAAGAAAGACTAGGGAAACAAATCTTTCGGGATATCCTCCTATTCCATGACACATGTTCCCTTCTCCGAGAAGTTTTCCCAGCTACCAACGGTGAGACCCTGGGAGCCATGCTGGTATGGTCTACCTTAATCTTCAGTCCTGTTTGATTGGGTCAGGGTAATACCTAACCCAGGTGGGCCAGTAAATCTCAGTCAACCTCTTTCTCTCAGTTGAACTGAGGAAGTAAAAGAACATAATAGCTGGCAACTGTCACCTTAAAGCTTAGAATGAAGTTCACTAACTCTTGACACCAATGTCCCTATTCCCAACCTTAATTTAGGCCTGAGACAAGAGAAGATATTTCAACTGTGAAACCAGAACAAAACAAAACATCTACAGTACACACACACAAATTTTTTTTGAACTTAAAAATAATATACATTAAGTCTCAGTATGAGTTGAAAGATACAGTTGAGGACATATTCAGAAAGTTGAGTAAATTGACAAAGATACAAAGAATAGGGAAATCAACATAAGGGGACACAAAAGTTTCAATATACAAATAAATGGCATTTCAGAAAAACAGAGATCATCAATGAAAAAATGTAGGAAATTCCTCATATCTGAAGGACATGATTTTAAGAACTGAAAGGGCCTCTGAGTGCCCAGGACACTTGATGAAAACAGAGCTACGTGAAAACACATCTCATGAATGTATGGAATACTAAGGACAGCTAGACGATCAGAAAACAGATGTATCATAAGGGTAAATACAGGACAATCTGATTTACATAATAGTTGCTCAATAAATTGAATCAGCTTGGCTTTGCTGATTTTGAAACAACAATCCTATAAATTACAAGGAACTAAAACAATGCCTTTGGAATTCTGCAGAAAAAATGTTTCCTAAACCTCTATATTCAACTAAGTTATAAACAAAGCAGAAAAGTAGAATAAAGATATTTTCAGATCTCTATGATCTCAAAAAAAAAATCCTACACCCTATGCACCCTTACTTGAATAATTATTTGAGACAGTTCTCCAACACAGTAGTGAACGAAACCAAAACAAAAAGGAAGACATGGATTATAGGAAAGAGGATCTCTAACATGAAAGAGAGAGTCTTAGATCCCAGGGGGATATCTGAACGAGCATAAAAGGCAATGAATTCTAACAGATCAAGTCAGAAAACTCCATTTGAAGATGAATTTGACAGAACACTTGAATTGCCTGAATATCCTGAGACGGTATTTAGACACTTGGACTTGAATTAGTGATGGATAGAAAATGAAGAAGTTTTGTTTTTTAAGTAAAAACAAGACAATGATCAACTTCAGTGTGCCAAAAAAAATGTAATCATTGTTTACTACATTGCTTATCTCTGAATAGCAATCATTTAGTCATCACAGTGTAAACAGTGAATATTGGTCTAGCCAAAGTATAATTTAACACTCTTGGAGTATAAAAACTAATAATAACCCAAGTCTCCTGTGTCTCCTGCATTAGCACTTGGATTCTTTACCACCGAGCCACCTGGGGGGCCCCTTATTATATTACAGAAGTCTTATATCATCTTTTAAAAAAAATCTCTGACTGCACTGGGCCTTCACTGGGGCAGACGGGGCTTCTCTTGGTGCAGTGCTCAGGCTTAATTGCCCCCACAGCATGTGGGATGCTAGTTCCCCAAGCAGGGATCGAACCCACATCCCCTGCATTGGAAGGAAGATTCTTAACTACTGGACCGCCAGGGAAGTCCCAGTCTTATATTCTCTTGATAATCAGGGTCAGTTACCCCTGACAGATGTTGACCCTCTTCTTTCCTGCTGATTCCTGGACACAGGAAGCCAAAGTACACAAGTGGCAGTTTTCACTTACAGTTCAAAGGCCCCTTTGGTGGGCCAAGGTCTGTAAACCTGCAAAGCCCAGAATTATGGGGGTAGGAACTGCAGAATCCCTCTGTGGGTCATGAGAAATGATGATCAGTGGGGCCATTTATGCTTCCACCCCTTCATTCCCAAGCCATAAACAGAAACCTGATTCAGTGAAGTATACGTATTGTATCTCCCAGGATGTCACTCCATCCTTGCAAACTGTTTCCAAGCTGGCACTTCGGTTGTAAATTCAGCGGGTCTTTCCAATGTGCTATCAGATCTGCTATTCCTGGATGATGTGAGAAGTGATTCAAGCAGTAGGTCCCGTTGTCTTGGGCCCCCTCCTGCAAGTTCCCTGCTGTGAAGTTGATCCTCTGGTTATTGGTATACTGTGAGTGATTCCATGCTTATGAGTCAGGCACTCCATAAACATCATAATGGTGCTGGCTGAGACTGCAGGCTGGAAAGGCAGAGCTGTACCTGGAATAAGTTTCTTTTCCTGAGGATGAGTCACTGGCCCTTCTTGGATAGAAAGGACCCAGTGTAATAAACTTGAAACCAAGCAACCAGTTGGTCTCTCAACGAATATTGCCACACTGTGAGCTCAACATTGTTCTCTGTTGCTGATAGACCAGACATTCAGAGGAAGCGACGATTATTGATTATATAGGCCTTGCATGTGGGACTCCATCCTACTGGGCTCACGCCTAGACTCTACCTCTGACACCATGATCACTGTATTCACACGCCCATCATGCCAGTTCTGGGATTGCTGATGGTAAAGGCTGGCTAATGTCGACTGGCTAAGTTGTTTTATCTACTTAGTCATTCAGTGCTTCTCCCACGCTGGATGGGCTGCACACGCCACAGTTGTAATGGAGGGGCCATGATGACCTTTTCGGTTTCTAGTTTAAGTTTCTTCATCCAACAGTTCTCAAAATATCTGGGCGTTCTCCTTTCTCCAGTGTACAGTCAGCAGAGTGAAGTGGCTGAAGGTCCCTTTGGGAAGGCACGAAAAGAATCTTTACCATACATTTCCCGTAGGGACCTATTCACCTTTTGAGTTAATAATAATTTGGGGGTCTGAAAATTGGCTTTGGTCAAATTGGCTTAGAAACTGAGCAAGGATCACAACTTTTTATTGGAGCAATTGCCCCGAGGCTTCTCTCATCTATTCTTGTATTCTTTTGATTGTATTAATATAAAGCAGCTTTGGGGCATCCCATTTATTTGTCCCTAGGGATGTCATTTCACTAAATTATCTCCCCAGCTCCCTTGTAGATTAAGTTCCCTTAGGGATCTCTCCAGATTTACCATCATGTTCTTACTTGTTTTCTCCTGGGTTCTGGCAGTCAGGTGCCACCAACTAGCCTCTATTGTTTCATCATCCCATCATCCCCACTGCTACTGATGAGCCCGGTTCTGTGATTGCATTTCCTACCATCAGCCCTGGTCTACAGAGAAGAGCCAGTACCGATCTTGGTGATGCTGACACCCATCTTATGAGCAAATTACCAATAGTTTGGTATTTTGTGATGTGACTTTTAGACCCTTCTGTGGAACAAAATCCTCTGGTAGGTCTTCTTACTTTACATATTATATATATTCCAACATGCTCATTTCCCTGATACTTTTTTTAAAACTAATTTTTATTAGAGTATGTTTGCTTTACAATGTTGTGTTAGTTTCTGCTGTACAGCAAAGTGAATTGACTATACACATACACATATCCCCTCTTTTTTGGATTTCCTTCCCGTTTAGGTCACCACATAGCACTGAGTAGAGTTCCCTGAGCTATACAGTGGGTTCTCATTAGCCATCTATTTTATACATAGAATCACTACTGTACATATGACAGTTTCAGTCTCCTAATTCATTCTGCCTTCCACTTCTCCCTCGGTGTCCATATGTTTTTCATAATTTCTGTGTCTCTATTTGTTTCATAAATAAGATCATCTTATTCCTCTGACGGGCTTCCCGGTGGTGCTAGTGATAAAGAACCTGCCTGCCAGTGCAGGAGATGTAAGAGATGTGGGTTCGATCCCCAGTTGGGAAGATCCCCTGGAGGAGGGCATGGCAACCCACTCCAGTATTCTGGCCTGGAGAATCCCATGGACAGAAGAGCTTGGTGGGCTGCAGTCCATGGGGTCACAAAGAGTCAGACATGACTGAAACGACTTAGCATGCATTCTCTTATAGTTTAAATCCCTTCTGTCACTTAGGCATTTCAACTCAACTAAGTATGAGCCATCACTTTCTCCAGGTTTCTAAGAACCAACCATTCTTCCATTTAGGAGTGTTCTCGGGTTAACGAAATCTTGCTTATTTTCTGGCTTCTGTGATCGAGCACCCCAGATCCTGCCAGATCTTGCTTATTTTCTGGCCTCTGTGATCGAGCACCCCAGATCCTGCCAGATCTTGCTTATTTTCTGGCCTCTGTGATCGAGCACCCCAGATCCTGCCAGATCCCCAGAATTCATGCTAGCTGAATTCTTGCAGCCTCTTTGGGGTATAACCTCTTTCCTGCCTTTGCAGGGACAGTATGTGCCACTGGACCTGCTAGAATATAAGCGTCGGGACTAACCTAGCATCAAGAAGAGGAAGGGGGAGTGCTCTTTGTTGCCTCACTGAGGCAAGGGCTCTGCACTCTCTTCTCACATGCGGCACAAGCTAGCTCTGAAGAGCTAGGATGGGTCGCTTTAGCAGGCCAAGCCACTTTTCAGTTCTCTTTATGAATTTTTTTCTGATAATGTTCTCTAGAATATTGATATTTCTGAAGTTCTTCCCATGAACTCACTTGATAACAAAACTTTTATTTAAAAAATTCTTAAAAACATCCTGAGGATAAGAGGAGAGGAAATAAAGTGGGACCTAAGTAACTGTCATTGCAAAATACATTAAAAGGTGTGTTCCTATTGATAAAGATTTTTCTGATTACCTCAATACTCTGCTACCTGTTGTTATCATATACCACAGTTGCCTAATTAAGCTACTCTTCTTGGATCTTTGTTTTTTAGCGATTTATACTATGACTGCAAGAAAAACAGATAGAATGTATTAGTACCAAGTATTCCCTTTCCTCCTCATTCTGCTAACTTGAACAGCTCTCTAGCAAACATGCATATAAATATACGACCTACAAATAGGTCTCTTTTTTTGCCATAGAAATAACGAACCAAAATCAACATTACTGTGTAGTCACAGGGAATTTTGATGACGTGTCTTCCAAATGTGTGCAAGTGTATTTTAAGATAAGGGTAAAATAATATAAAAGTTTCACATCGTATTCATTGGCCCTTTATCCCTGGTCCCTAAATTCTACTTTGCTTTTCAGTTTAAAGTCATTATGTCATTAGCCCTGCTATTGAGAACCAGGATAGCCATAGGTCATTAGCGCTCCTGTTAGTCACCATCCTTCTACTGGGGTAATCCCTGGGCCTTGTGGGGATGTGCTCTGAAATTTTAGTTCTCAGTTAGGTATAATAGTAGTTATTATTTATTGAACACCTGATATATATTACATCATTTAACTCTCAACACCACATAGATAATATTACATCAATGAGGAAATAGAGGATCAGAAAAACTAATAATAATTTACTTGTTCAAAGATGCTCAACTGGCAGGTAGCAATCTAACTGACCAAAAATGCATATGCTCTTAATTTTTTCAGAATATTGCTGCATATTATAAATGCTGCCAAAATAATCCAGCCTGGCCACTTCTTCGATTGGTTTCTGCCTGATGGGATTTAACGTTCCCCAGACCTACTATGGGCTTCCTTGGCGGCTCAGATGGTAAAGAATCTGCCTGCAGTGCCGGAGACCTGGGTTCGATCCCTGGGTTGGGAAGATCCCCTGGAGAAGGGAATGGCAACCCACTCTAGTATTCATGCCTGGAAAATTCCATGGACAGAGGTGCCTGGCAGGCTGCAGTCCATGGGGTCTCACAGAGTCGAACACAACTGATCAACTTCCAGACCTACTATGAATCAATTAGGGTCTCTTCCTTTCCCTCTACCACCTCTTAAGCATACACAGATAGAGAATAAAGAGATGGGGAAAGAACAATGATAAATAGTTACAGCTCAGTCTCATCTGATAAATGCCCGTATTGCATAAAACATCATGCATATGTTGTTGGCCATACAATATATAGAAATATACTGCATTTGCCATCAACAGCACGAAGGAAGTGAGAGCAAAGCTCTCGTGACAGAATGACTCCACAGGGTCATTTGAATCCACGGGAACAAATGAAGAGAGCCAGAAATTATAAGTAAGAAGGCTGATATAACAAAAGTTATCAATACACACTTTCTCTCTTTTATCTTAGTTTCATTTTGAAACATAAAATTATAAATTAAAAGCTATAACTATGTATTTCTGGGTTTACAACATTTATAGATGTAATATAGACTTATTATAATAATACCAAGAAAGGTATTATAACAATAAAAGGGAGGAAAGAGAATAGAGCTAAATAGGATACCCTTTCTATATCTCATTGAAATTGTTAGTATAAATTTGAAGCTGTTAAGATGTATATTGCAAGCCCTAGAGCAACCACTAAAAAATCCCTCAAAACAGTGTGGTGAAAATAAGTGAAATAAGCCAGGCACAAGAGAGCAAATAATATATGATTTCACTTATATGAGCCAAAAATAGTCATATAGATAGAGACAGAATAGTAGTTTCCAGAGGCCGGGGGAGGGGCAGAATTATTGCTTATGGATACAACGTTTCAGTTGGAGTGATGAAAATTTCTGGAAGTTGAAAGTAGTGATCGTTATAAAGTAATGTCAGTGTACTTGATGCCACAAAATTGACTTAAAAATGGTTTAACTGGCCAATTTTATGTTATGTGTATGCATGACCACAATTTTAAAAAATTAGACAAAAGAATGAAGTATCCGTGTGTGCTATAATCTGGAAGAAACTTGAAAACTTTATGCTAAGAAAAGGAGGCCAGTCATGAAAGACCAAATATTCTATCATTCCATTCACACACAATCCCAGAATAGGGAAATATATTTCTGAATGAGACAAAAAGTAGATTCAGTGGTTCTTAGGGCTGCGGAGGATGGGGAAGTAGGAGGATAACAGATAAAGGAGCTTCTTTTAGAGGCAATGAAATGTTCTAAAATGGACTTTAGTGAACATTCCATATGTCTGTGAATATACTAAAATCTATTCAATGGTACACTTTAAATTGGTGAACTTTAAGGTGTATGGATTCAGTTCAGTTCACTTCAGTTCAGTCGCTCAGTCATGTCAGACTCTCTGCGACTCCATGAATAGCAGCACGCCAGGCCTCCCTGTCCATCACCAACTCCCGAAGTTCAGTCAGACTCACATCCATCGAGTCGGTGATGCCATCCAGCCATCTCATCCTCTGTCGTCCCCTTCTCCTCCTGCCCCCAATCCCTCCCAGCATCAGTGTCTTTTCCAATGAGTCAACTCTTCTCATGAGGTGGCCAAAGTACTGGAGTTTCAGCTTTAGCATCATTCCTTCCAAAGAACACCCAGGACTGATCTCCTTTAAGATGGACTGGTTGGATCTCTTTGCAGTCCAAGGGACTCAAGAGTCTTCTCCAACACCACAGTTCAAAAGCATCAATTCTCGGCGCTCAGCTTTCTTCACAGTCCAACTCACACATCCATACGTGACCGCTGGAAAAACCATAGCCTTGACTAGACAGAACTTTGTTGGCAAAGTAATGTCTCTGCTTTTGAAAATGCTATCTAGGTTGGTCATAGCTTTTCTTCCAAGGAGTAAGCGTCTTTTAATTTCATGGCTGCAGTCACCATCTGCAGTGATTTTGGAGCTCAAAAAATAAAGTCTGACGCTGTTTCCACTGTTTCCCCATCTATTTCCCATGAAGTGATGGGACCAGATGCCATGATCTTCGGAATGTGGATTATGTCTCAATAAAGCTGCTATTTTAGAAGCTAGCAGTAAGAAGAACGTCTGCTGTCACTGCTTCTGTGTGGCACTGCACTGGGGGACCTGGTGGCGGTGGCGGTTTAGATGCTCAGTCGTGTCTGACTCTTGTGACCCCATGGACCACAGCCCTCCAGGCTCCTCCGTCCATGGCATTCTCCAGGCAATAATACTGGAGTGGGTTGCCATTTCCTTCTTCAGGGGATCTGCCCGACCCAGGGATCGAACCTGGGTCTCCCGCACTGCAGGCAGGTTCTTTCCCAACTGAGCTATAAGGGAAGCCAGGGAACCTGGCATAAAGATTGAAATGGGGGGACTTTCCTGGTGGTCCAGTGGTGAAGAATCCGCCTGCCAGTGCAGGGTACACGGCTTTGATCCCTGGTCCAGGAAGATTTCACACGCTGTGGGGCAACGAAGCCTGTTCACCTAACTACTGACCCCACGTGCTGCAACGGCTGAAGCCCATGCCCTCAGCCCATGCTCTGCAGCGAGAGAAGCCGCTGCAACAAAAGGCCCGCACGCCGCGACTAGAGTGCAGCTCCGGCTTGCTGCAACTAGAGAAAGCCCGGGTGCAGCAGTGAAGACCCAGCACAGCCAAAAATAAATAAATAAATACTTAAAAAAAAAAAGATTTAAAGGAAAATATACTGAACTACTCTATAAAATTGCAACCTTCTTGAGGACTCTGTTTTAATCTTCTTTGTATCCTTGGAAGTGCCTAGAATTCAACAACTTGTAAGGTAAGCCTCAAAAAGATTTGTGTTTAACTCAACTGAAATTGAAACCAATTTGCAGTAGATTGTCTAAGCTAGACAGTCTCTCACTTTTAACATTACTCTGTAGCCAAAGATGACCAGATATGAGATGCGTCCAAGATACAAGGGAGACCCGAGGGAGCAGTGAAAGGAGCACCGGGCAGAAAGCAGGGGTTTAATTCTTACAATTAATGTCTCAGAGAGGAAAGACATGATATTTATCTATAGGGGAAAAAATAGATTCCTATGTAAAAAGTAGACCCGAAAAACGAGACAGAACTCTTAGAAGTTAAATATCTGATAGCTAAAATAAAAAAATTCAGTATCATAACTGGAAGACAAATAGAAAAAAAATGATGAACAAAAGGAAAAAAAATTCGAAAATCAATCCAGGAGATCCAGTTTGTCTCCTACAGGATTCCAAAACACAGAACAGAGAAAATGAAGAGAAAGAAATTGTCAAGGAAAGATTACCTTTCTTTAATTTCACACAATTAAAATGATTTTTTTTTAATTGAAAAGGATCACTAAGTGCCTGGAGGGAAGGAAGGAAGGAGAAAAGGAAAAGTAAAGTAAAGGAATAAAATGATGTTAACAAAACTTCACCAGGAATAACAGATGCTAAATTTCTCAAGAAAAAGAAAAGGTCCACATACAAGGGACCAAGTACCAGTGTTGCAGTTACCTGCTGTTGCGTTATAAACCACCCGACAACTTAGTGGCTTGAAATCACAACAAAAATTTATTTAATAAATGAATTGGCTGAAGAACTCACTTCCAAGATGGTCACTGATGTGAATGGCGAGTTGGTGCTAGCTGTCTGACTGGAACTGAGGGCCAGAGCCCTGGATTCCTCTCTGGGGTTGGTTTCCTCGTGGGCTGATTGGCAGCCAAACAGAGCAGTGGATAAAACGATCTCTATGTGATGTGATTGGAAAAGTCTTTGTACTTAATTAAAGATAATACCAAGTGATTAATTAAAAAAAAAAAAAAAGGATGGTGCTGTGCTCCCAAAGCAAGTGTCCCAAGAAATAGGGAGTAAAGATTTCCAGTTTCTACTATCGTAAATGTCAACACTACCACATTCTATTTGTTCAGAAGTCAAAGAGCTTGGATTCAAAGAGACGAAACACAGATTCTAACTCTTAATGGGAGGGCTGTCAGAGGATTTGGGGCCCATGTTTTAAAACTGCCAAAGGGTCCTATATCCATACCTGTGAACAAGGGAATGCCATTGATTGTTACAAGATAGATGACATGGCCCTAACTAATTTAGATTAATCAATTTGCATCTGGAAGTGGGGTCAATTTTTACAAAGTCAAATGAGTGAGGAGGTAGGAAGAGACTGGTTGCTATATAGTCAGCAAATGCCACCACACTGGGGCGGGGGGAGGTTTGTATTAAGTTGACTTTCCTATTTAAAAAATTTTTTTTATTTGCATTTATTTTTTGTGGCATTTATTCCTGGACCAGAAGTTTTGTTTCTTCAGTTTCTTATGGAATATCTTTTTCTTCTGTGCAGCCTCCTCTTCTGGTTTAGGAACAATCTGTTCTTTTTCAGTAAGGGTCATCTCCATGGGGCAGGGAGAGCCCACGTACGGGTCGATTCGACCATGAGCTCTGCAAATCCTGCACCGCATCTGAGGGGCTTTGTTCACCTGGATATGTTCAATGACCAGAGAATTGACCTCTAAGCCCTTAAATTCAGCATTACTCTGCCTTTTCGAGCACATGCAGTAGAAATTCAGCACTGTTTTTGTGCCACCGACCCTGTGTCCAGCCCCGCTGTTTGGCTTGTGCACATGAGCCACCTCCACCATTATAATGACGGAATGGCACACATCGCTTCTTTAAAGTGACATCCTTCAGATACTTGGTGGCTTTTCAGATATGCCTACCCTTCATGGCTTGGGAAGTTTCACGAGTGTTCTTAGAGTGAACATGAAGATTTGAACCTCTTGATTTGCATGATTTTATGGGGTTTTCTGGGTCAAGTGAATAGCATACCATTTTCAGAGGTCACCTGGGGAATATTTATAATCTAATTTAAAGTAGAAAACTGCAGGGAGTATAATCCATTGTATAGACAGGCTTATGCAAAATATATTCAAACAAAATGCAGATTTTATAAAAAATATACAGACTAGATTGTGTAATAGCACTATTTCAAGGCCTTAAGAATGACTCTAGTCATACCATATCATTATATTATAAAGCATGAGAATTTATCATCATATCCAGGATTTAACTGAGACTTCTTTCCAGTCACTGATTTTAAGTGACATATTAAATATTCTTCATCCTGAATTTGTTCAGATAATTAAACTTCTAATAGCCAGATATTTAGTTGCTATAAACTTTTATCTCCCCCCAAAAAAATGTAGTTATAGTCAAAGGCTGTCTCTTATACACATCTGTCTCAAAGAGGCTTTATTCATTGCTTGATGTATAATTCAGCCTATTAATTGAAGACTATTTTATCTTCTTTGTATAAATTTCCTTTCATTAAAAACTAATTGAATATTGTACAAAACTGCAGGATATAACTTTATATGACATTTATGAACACTTACATTTATTTGCAGACTAAGAAAAGTAGTCCATGAATAAACCTTTGAAAAACTGAAGTAGCAACTTTTAAAAATACAGAATGCTTCGCAAGATGACTATTTTGTTCATTAGCATTTTAAGCATTTTAATAAATTAAAATGATTCCTTTTCAGAAAAAGTTAGTGTTTTTCTATATAATGTGAATTAAAGGATAAACAGCAATTTCATACATCATTTTTTCTTTTATTTATAGAATTACCGGCAATGGAAAAGAAAAATTAAGATATGCTGTTTTGTGGTGCCAATTTGGCATATGCATTCCGGATTGGCCTCAGGGTAGTGAGGCAATTTGGCTTGTTAAAGCTAAAAAATTAATGAAAATACAGAACAACAAAAATATCCTGAGAGTACTGCTAGAGAGCAACTCCCCACACCGTCCCTGCACTGGGCTATTTTTTAGGAATTGTAATCCTGTATGTACTCTCTTTTTATTTTGCTTTGTGTTTATGGCAATGAAGATTATGAACTGTCCCTGTGGTTATAGTTATATTTTATTTGTTTGTTTTTCAGTATTTGCCTTCCACCACTCTAAGCTCAAGACTTCCCTGGAGGCTCAGTGGTTAAGAATCCGCTTGCCAATGCGGGAGATGCAGGTTCAGTCCCTGGTTCTGGAAGATCCCCTGGAGAAGGAAATGGCAACCCATTCCAGCATTCTTGCCTGGACAGTCCCTTGGACAGAGGAGCCTGGCAGGCTATAGTCCGTGGGGTCACAAAAGAATCAGACACAACTTAGCCCCTAAACAACAAAAAACTCCGAGTTCAATCATAGTGCCCGTCTAAATCTCTGCAGGCCCCAGAGCCAGGCGACACTGACTTAGATTGGCCTGTTGGTGGTGGCGGTTTAGTTGCTAAGTTGTATCTAACTCTTGCAACCTCATGGACTGTAACCTGCCAGGCTCCTCTGTCCATGGGATTTCCCAGGCAAGACTACTGGAGTGGGTTGCCATTTCCTTCTCCAGGGGATCTTCCAGAACCAGGGACTGAACCTGATCCCTGACACAGGGATCGAACTCAGGTCTCCTGCATTGCAGGCGGATTCTTTACTGACTGAGTCACCAGGGAAGCCCTGGCCTCCTGGGAATACCTGGGAAGAAACCCAGGACGGACAGTTGACTCCAGAAGGCTTATCTGAATACACACCCCTAAAGGAACTGAGGAAGGCAGAAAAGCTGAGGGAGAAGGTGACCCCTGGGGTCTCAGCTGATACCAGCAGGGAACCTGGATCCCAAATCAAGGCACAGGAGGGTGTCTTTATACCCCCTCACTCAGCCAGTCACTGGCGGTGCGCCACTGTAGCAAGTGATGGACCCTTGGATGAGGTACTTGTCTGCAGCTCAGGGTACTTCCCCAGTTCAGACAGTTCCGAGATAGCAGCAGCTAGTACACTCAGAAGCTGGAAGATGAATCCCTCTGCCTTGGAGAGAGGATCCAGATGGAAAACGCAGTATCCAGCACACTTCACTCCTTGCTTCACTCACATTCTTAGAGGAGGTTCTCCCTGGCAGCCGCTTCTCTAGAACCGATGAGGTATGAAGTTGTTGACTACGTACCAGAAAGGGTAAGTGATCTCTGAGGCACCATGAAGTTAGCAAGAGCAGGAAGCACTACCACCCGAGGGCTGAGCAAACAAGTGGAATATTTGAAATTATGAAACCTTAGAAACTCAGGAAGAGCGGCTCTGAGGATCTGAAGCTCAGACCTGGAGGAGACTTACTGCTTGACTAGCGCCGGGGTCTCTGACTTGGGGGAGGCTCCGTGGGGCTTGGATCCGAGCTTGAGGAATCTGACTGACGCTGGTGTCTCTGAGACAGCTGTGATAAAAGTTATTCCCCAATTGTTGGAAAACCTGCAAACTGGGTATGTACACACACACACACACACTGGAATATTCAGTTCAGTCGCTCAGTCGTGTCCGACTCTTTGCGACCCTATGAATCGCAGCACGCCAGGCCTCCCTGTCCATCACCAACTCCCGGAGTTCACTCAAACTCATGTCCATTGAGTTGGTGATGCCATCCAGCCATCATCCTCTGTCGTCCCCTTCTCCTCCTGGCGGTTGTGAAGTTTAGTGATTATCTTAATTTTCTGTGTTTCAGCTTCCTCATCTGTAAGACGGAGCTAATGGTATCTGCCTCATGGAGTTGTCTTGCGAGATAATGCCTATAAATCATCTGGTTTTACGGCAGTTTGCCTGGCTGGTGGTAGTTGCTTAGTAAATGAGTTGTGATTATTACCCTGGAAAAGTCTGCAGGCAGAGACCCCTGTGGGATACAGTTGTTGCAGCACAGGATTTAGCACTAAAAACTGAACAAAACTTGTGGTAATGGGAATAAAATAATGAGATAGGCGGAAGAGCCCTTTGAGATAAAGAATAAAAAGAATTCAATGACTGGATGTCAACACATTTGATATTGATTCCTATGGAGGATGAAAGAAGGGAGAAATCTCAAAATAGGTGACCTATTCAGAGAGTCTCCTTATTGAAATGGAAATGCCCATGTCTCCTCAAGAAAACCTTGTGTTGCTTTGTGCCAGCCTAAAGAGATAACCTCAGTAATCAGAGAAATACTTATGAAGCCAACGTGGAGGTACTGTTTTAATTATACTGAACCATCAATTATTTACTCAGCAGCTTACTTCTGTTAAGGGTAGTCAAAGTTGTGGTGAATTTGGTCTATATTGATATGTACATGGTAAAATTAATACAGCTCATTTGAAAAGCAATATAGGATAGTTATCAAAAATAGTTTAAATGTTTATTGGTTTTGCACTCCAGGAGTCTTGTTTGAAAAATCTCATGGACAGAAGAGCCCGGCAGGCTACAATCCACGGGAACGCACAGAGCCAGACACAGCTGGGCAGGCACAGATGCATGCACGCTGTTGACAGTACTTTAAACATTAAAATTCATCAAAAGAAGTTAGGAAGGTGCAGAGCACGTTGATCACCTTGGATGGTAATCTTAAGGGCAGCTACTACCGATCCATGAAGTGTCCTTCGGCAATGAAACTGGTTTGACCCACGATGCCATGTTTAATGTGCCCTTATCCTTACTTTTGACCCCAAGTCCTGCAAAGGAACTGATGGCAAGCAAGTTACACAGCCAGGCTCCAACGGCAGGCACCCTTCCTCCAGCTTCTTGTCTGTACGGTTAATCATTGCCCTGTAATTAATAAGTTTACGGGTTCTCTTAGTTAAACTGTACGCTCTCCTAGAAATTATCATGATGGATCCACTTTTTAAGAATCCCTGGATTGATGATTGGTTCAAGAAGGTGTGGTAGGGAATTCCCTGGTGGTCCAGTGCTTAGGATGCAGTGCTTTCACTGTCGAGCACCTGGGTTTGATCCCTGGTTGGGAAACTAAGATCCTGCGAGCTGTGAAGCACAGCTGCCCCCCAAACCCAGAAGATGTGGATGATACATACAATGGAATATTACTCAATTACTCAGCCATAAAAAAGAACAAAATATTGCTATTTGCCACAACATGGATGGACCTAAAGACATCATACTAAGCAAAGTAAATCAGACATAGACAAATATATGATACCACATGAGCTAGAATTGAAAGAATAATACAAATGAATCTGTATACAGAACAGAAACATATTTACAGACATGGGAAACAAGCTGATGGTTAGCAAAGGGGAAAGGGAAGAGGGGATAAATTAGGAGTACTGGATCAACAGATACAAAGTACTATATAGAAAACAAACAAGGATTTACCATATAACACAGGGAAATATTTTCAATAATATTTGTAATAACCTATAATAGAAAATAACCTGAAAAATATATATATAACTGAATTGCTTTGCTATATACCTGAAACTAACACAATACTGTAAATCAATTATACATCAATTAAAAATGTCCCTGAATGACCCAGGCCCCAGCCCTCACAAGCCAGTAGCATGAGGTCCACTCTGGGCTACTTCCTCCTTTTGCCCTCCTGGGGTTGCTTCTGCTTCTCTCATAGCAACGTGGCCTTTTTTTTTTTTTCAGCTTACAAGACCATCAGCTTCAGCACAGCCTGGAAGCCTTTAATCAAAACTTCATCCTGACACCTTATTATAACCATTCTTTCAGCTGTTGCTCACAAATCGGTTGACACTTATGAAAATGTAGGTCAAAGGTGTAGAAAGGGTGCAGTTATCATCCAAGGCGGCCAAAGAATTGCCACTGAAAAGTTTGTTCGTGGAATTTTAAGTGTTTCTCAAATTATAGTGAGCGTATGGTGGAAATCTGGAAAACCTGCTTCTCTTTTAAGACATGCCCCCAATCCATGCCCTCTTAGCCCTGGCACCCTGTCCTCTTCAGACGGTGAGGGGCACTGTCACGCTCTTCCCCGAGTGTGTTTAAGTTTGCACAGACCTTTGTTAGAGCAGTTCTTCTGTAATAATGCTGTTTCTATATTTCTGTTCCCTTCTATACTATGAGCATCTCAAGGCACTGTCAAGGAGTAAAATGTTACCTCTACCCGCTCAGGGCCAGCTGAGTCTAAGAAGTAAGTTGACATGCCAGGTTAACAGGAGTAAAGTGTACATGTTTTATTTAATATGTTTACATGTACATGGGAGTCTTCATAGGAAAATGAAGACCCACAAAGCAGTTAGGCTTAAGTGTTTATATACTAGGTTGAACAAAGAGTAGCAACCATGGGAAAGTAACCGAAATACATGGGAAGACTAAGGAAGATGAGCGTTACTTTAAGAAGGGCTGTTGGTAAAGCTTTCTCTTGGCCTCACCTCCCCATCTCTGGGGATAAGAATGTTCTTTTCCTCCTGGTATAGGAAGGGCATCTTTCCTATGGAGTTTCATCTACTGCTTTGAAGGAAGAAAAAAAGGAAGCCAGAGCACCTTTCTTCCATCTGCTCTTTTAAACCATCTGAGCCACCAGGGAAGTCCTCGAGTACCTTTAGCTCACTATAATCAATATGTTAAAGTGGCATATTTTTCTACCCTTCAGTGGCATCCATTAGGTACTGAATAAGTGCTTGCTGAATGTTTGTTTATTCCATTTATCTCCTTGTGCAACTCTAATACTCAATCAGCTTCCAGTTATCCATGCTAGTGGAGGAGAGAGGAGGCTTAGGATAAAATAAAATTATTGACAGTTCTGAGATCCAGATCCCTGAGTTGACAGGCTCTGTATATTCAGTGATGCAGTCACACCTCAGCACACAAACAGCTAGACAGCTAGGAAGATTCGAGAGGAAGTCAACTGATTCAGACTCTACAGGGTGGCTTAGCTATTCACGGGAAACAGTGAAATCAGCAAGGTGGAATTTGCTCTGCCAGAACGCCTTTGCAGCAAATCCCAGTGGTCAAATGTCTCTTCCTGTCACAGCTCCAGGCCAGCAGCTTCACTTCATTAAAACTGCAGATGATGCGTTTTATCCTGTATGCCTTGATGCCAGTTTCAGCCTAGGAGACGTGGAAAGTAAGGTTGAAGAAGTAAGCTGGCCTTGCCTGTGGGGAGGACTTGGAGTTGGAGTGGAACTACTGAAGAGCAGGAGAGGAACGTGCAGAGAGGTGGCTTACGGAGCACCCATCCGTGGACAGCATGAACAGGGCAGAGGGAGGCAGGGCAAAGTCATTTGGGGAGGGGCTGAGACAAGTGAGGAAAAAAAGGTCTTTGAATGGAAGTAGGGTATTAGTTCAGTTTAGTTCAGTCACTCAGTCGTGGCTGACTCTCTGCAACCCCATGGACTGCAGCACGCCAGGCTTCCCTGTCCATCACCATCTCCTGGAGCTTGCTCAAACTGATGTCCATTTAGTTGATGATGCCATCCAACCATCTCATCCTCTGTTGTCCCCTTCTCCTCCCGCCTTCAATCTTTCCCAACATCAGGGTCTTTTCTAATGAGTCAGTTCTTTGCATCAGGTGGCAAAGTATTGGAGTCTCAGCTTCAGCATAAGTCCTTCCAATGGATATTCAGGACTGATTTCCTTTAGGATGGACTGGTTGGATCTTCTTGCTATCCAAGGGACTCTCAAGAGTCTTCTCCAATACCACAGTTCAAAAGCATCAATTCTAAAGCAGAAAGGGAAAAGTGATAAAGGACAATAAATTAAAGCAAGACTCGGAAGCAAAGAGAGTCCATTTTAGATGACCTCCAATTTCTCAGGTATGGGGGAAATGTGAGGAGAGGAGCATAGGTTTCACCTTTGGATGGCAGTTTGGATTGACATGGGCATTGTGGGTTATTTGAGGGATCGACTGAAGTTAGTCCTCTGAGGCCTTTTTTTAGCCAGCAAGACCCACCACCTCCCAGTGCAACCCAGAGGCATCTGCTTTGGGGAAGAAGTGAAACAAGGCAAAGAGCAAGTCTCTGGGACCAGACAGGACGACTGTGTACCTCGCTGGGCCCCATGCATGTGTCTCTTTGGATGTCTTTCCCCCTTTCAAGCACTCAGCAAAGACATACTGAGATCTTTGCAGATACTGTGTTTTTTTTCTCTTTTCACAAACTGGAGATTTGTGGCAACCCTGCAATGAGCAAGTCTATTTTTTTTTTTTTTTTTACCAGCAGCTTTGTTTTTAATTGAGGAATGTACTTTGTGTTTGAGACATAATGCTATTGTGCACTTAACCGCCTACAGTAGACTGTGAACCTAGTGTTGCCGGGCACAGGGAAACCAGGTGATTTGTGTGGCTTGCTTTGTTGCGATTTTCGCTTTAGTGCGGTGGTCTGGAGCCCAACCTGCAGGTCTCCCAGCTCTGCCTGTGTTCGACATTCATTCATTCAGCTTGTGTTTATCCGTTCATTCGTTCGTTCAGGTTGTGCTAACAGAGTGCCTAGTATACACTGTCCGAGGTGCTGGAGTTAAAGCAGTGAACAAATCACACGGGTGAACTAATCTTGTTGTCTAATGTTTCAGCTGGGGAGACAAGTGAGAAGTAGAAAAAAAGTCCCAGTTCCTCATCTCTCTCTTTTTTTTTGACCGTGCTGCACAACATGTGGGATCTTAGTCTCTGACGAGAGAGCGAACCCACGCCCCTGCCCTGGAAGCAGAGAGTCTCAGCTGCTCGACCCCCAGGGGAGTCCCTGCTCATCCGGATAAAGCTATAAAGGGAGGCAGTCAGGGCTATTAGGGGAAAGGTTGGGAGGAGGCTTCGTTTGAGCTGGGAGGTAGGGGGTGGCCTCTCTGAGAGACAGTCACTGAGCCGAGATTTAAGACAGAAAGCTCCAGCTGTGAAAACCCAAGGCCCAGCCCTGCTGGGTGGCGGGGAGCGAGTCCGCCAGCTTTGAGGTGGAAATGCATCCAGAGCCGGCAGACAGCCTCAGCAGCGCGGCTGGGATGCCGGCAGGGGTGGGGTGGGAGGGGCGGGGAGGAGAGGAGGTGGGTCTGAAGCAGCAGGAAGCAGACAGGTGCGCTCACCAAGGCCCCAGCTGAGGCCTTGAAGGGCTGCTTCCTCCTCTGCGCTCTGCCACCGATTTCCTGTGTGGCTAAGGACAGTCACCCTGGGTCTCAGCTTGCTTGCTGCAAGATGAGAGGCTTGGCTAAGCTGATGTGGCCGGCCACAGCGGAGCACTTCCTGTTGTTTGTTTCAGAGGAAGAATCTTTAACGTTCTTGGCGGTGTGTTCTAGGCCCAGCGCTGCTCGGGGCTGATGATCACTCTCTTGTCAGCTGGCTCCAGGTTCCCTTTCGAACAGCGTTTCCCCAAAGGGCGGCCCTTAGGACGCCTTCACTGGGTGCTCCCCCTGTCACCAGAACACAGCATCCTGCCCACCTCCCGGATCTGCTTATGCTCAACACCCTCCTTTCTGTTGTCCCTTTGTTCATCCCTCAGCTACTTTTGAATTGATGCTTTTGAACTGTGGTGTTGGAGAAGACTCTTGAGAGTCCCTTGGACTTCAAGGAGATCCAACCAGTCCATCCTAAAGGAGGTCAGTCCTGAGTGTTCATTGGAAGGGCTGATGTTGAAGCTGAAACCCCAATACTTTGACCACCAGATGCGAAGAACTGACTCATTGGAAAAGACTCTGATGCTGGGAAAGATTGAAGGCGGGAGGAGAAGGGGACAACAGAGGATGAGATGGTTGGATGGCATCACAGACTCAATGGACAGGAGTGAGTACACTTCGGGGGTTGGTGATGCACAGGGAAGCCTGGCGTGCTGCAGTCCATGGGGTTGTGAAGAGTAGGACACGACTGAGTGACTGAACTGAACTGAACAGCTACTTTTTGGGCTTCTAAGGTGGCGCTAATGTTAAAGAACCCACCTGCCAATGCAGGAGACACAAGAGACACGGGTTCAATCCCTGGATCAGGAAGATCCCCTGGAGGAGGGCATGGCAACCCACTCCGGTATTCTTGCCTGGAAAATCCCATGGACAGAGGAGCCTGGTAGGCTGTAGTCCATAGGGTCCCACAGAGTCAGATGCCACTGAAGTGACTTAGCACACACCACACATCTACTTTTAAACTCTAGATTAAACCCCACCCTGTTCATAAAGCCTTCTTTGAGCATGCATCCTCCTTGGAGACCCAGGTTCAATTCCTTGCTAGGGAAGATCCCCTGGAGAAGGAAATGGCAACCCACTCCAGTATTCTTGCCTGGAGAATCCCATGGACAGGGGACCCTGCAGGCTACATGGTCTTGGTGTCATGAGTCAGATATGACTTAGCAATTAAACCACCAACCACCTCCTTAAATCCAAGACAGCTGATTCCCTCCATTTATGAGCAGTCACATGTTATTGGTTGTTTTCCTTTATACACATTTTAATCTTTCCAACATTATTCATTATTTTAACCTCTGGGTGGTGTATTAGTCAGGGTTATCCAGAGAAATGGAACCAACCAATAAGGTGTGTGTATATGATGTGTGTCTGTGTGTACTGAAAGATACTTATTTTAAAGAATTGGCCCACACAATCTGGGGGGCTGGCAAGTCTGAAATCTGCAAGGCTGTTGGCAGACTGGAGACCCATAGAAGAGTTGATGTTCCAATCTTGAGTTTGAAGACACCCTGGAGATATTAACAGAACTGTCTTTGTTCTTAAGCCCATCAACTAATTGAATGAGGCCCACCCATGTTAGGGAAAATTATTTGCTTGACTCAATATCTACTGATTTAAATGTTAATCACATCTAAAAAATACTTGCACAACAATGTTTAGACTAGAGCTTGACCAAACAACTAGGTGCCATAGCCTAGTCAATCCTAAAGGAAATCAATCCTGAATATTCATTAGAAGGACTGATGCTAAAGTTCCAACCCTTGGGCCACCCGATGTGAAGAGCTGACTCATTAGAAAAGACCCTAATGCTGAGAGAGATTGAAGGCAGGAGAAGGGGGCGACAGAGGACGAGATGGTTGGATGGCATCACTGACTCAACGGACACGAGTTTGAGTGAACAGCAAATAGCCTAGCCAAACTGACACATGAAATTAGCCATCACAGGTGAGGGTGTAGCCCTATAAATGTATGTATTCTTCAGTAAACTCAGCATAAATGCATTGTGTGCAGTAAATACTTGATAAAGAGATAACTAAAGGGCTCTAGGTAGTGTATGTACTCCTTCATTCCACAAACACTATGTTTAATGAGCACCTACTTTGTGCCAGGGAAGATCCCCTGGAGGAGGGCATGGCAAGCCACTCCAGTTCTGTTGCCTGGAGAACCCCATGGACAGAGGAGGCTGGCAGGCTACGTCTGGTGGCAAAGAATTGGGACTGAAGCAACTTCGCGCCCATGCACTTTGTGCAAGGTACAGTTGTAAGGGTTAGGGAAATACCAATGAGCAGAACTGAAAATAATTAGATCTTGTTCTTTTTTGTTCATACGTTTTGACATCTTGTAGACCCAGTCTGAGAGGGTTTTTATTTCTCTGCTTTTCAGTTTTTGTTTTGTGCTTAGTTAGCTGATGCTGTAAAGTTATAGAAAGTGAAATAAAGTGACCCTTTAAAGTGACCCTTTAAAGTGACCCTTTAAAGCTCTGGTCATCAAAGCTAACAGAGTAGGATCCTAAAAAGCTTATAGAAGTCAGGTAATTTGCTTAATTGTGTTAGGTGTGACAGGCAGAATTGTAAAAATGGCCCCTCAACATTCTTATCCTCTGGTAATTCAGTCAAACACTTGTCTAGGAAATGCTGAGAAAAGATTTTGCAGATATCATTAAAATCCCAAGTCAGTTGACCTTGAGATATAGATATTATCCAGGTGAGCCTGACCCAAAAGATGCATCCTTTAAAAGCAGAGCTACAGAAGAGAAAGTCAGAGATTCAAAGCATTCAGGGGATTCGATAAACCATTGCTGGCTTGTAGAAGAAAGGGCCTGTTTTCCAAGGATGGGGGCAACCTTAAGGACCTAAGAGCTGCCTGCCAATAGTAGCAAGGGAATTGGACCTCGGTCCTACAACCACAAGGAACGGAGTCTGGTCAACAACCTAAATGAACTTGGGAGCAAATTCGTCCCCAGAGCCTCCCGAGAAGAGTCTGTTGGCCAATTCCTTGGTGTTGATCTTGTCAGACTCCACACAGAAAACCTGGTTAGCTCGCACAGACTTCAGACCTACAGAAATAATAAACAGATGTTACTTTAAGCAGCTAAGGTTAGGCAGCAATAGAAAACGAATACAGAGTGCCTTGCTAAGTACTGATTTAGCCTGTTTTAAAATCTTATTTTTTAAGTGGTGGAGAAAGTAAAAATTTTTCTCATTTAAATAATCCTTGTATTTGTATAAATGAAGGATATTCTCTTATGTGGTCAGTGGTATTTATTTACAAAAATACCACAAATCTAAGACTTACCAGTGCTGCTTTGGGTGGGGGGGGGGAAAGTCTATGGCTAAAGTATTAAGCTATTATGCTAAAAGCAAAATAAATTAATGAGGATCCATAATCCATATCTACTCATTTGCGTAAAATATTTAGTATCATCTTTATCACGTGTTATGAGAATAAGTAATAACATGGTCAAACTCCTGGTGTTAAACACCCTAAGGACTAAAGAACTTATGAAGGAAATGAATAATTTGTTAATGCTTTGGAAATGAAGGCTTTAGGCAAGCAAAGCTGAGTTTCCTGTTCTTAATAAATGTAGATGGAAGTGTTTCATGATAATTTAATATGTCTGGAATAAACTCCCACTTTGCATCTGGCAAGTTTCTCCATTTTTATTTATTAGATTTTTTCTCTCTCTCTCTCTAGACTCACTCATCTCCCAAAACCTCTTAGAACCACCAACACACCCTGAAGGCAATCCAAGCCCAAATACTGACTTTGGACTATAAATAGAATATGGGAACAGGAAGGGTGTCAGGAATGATCCGGATCAAAACATCCACAGTTCAGGTGAGGAAATTGGGCCCAGAAAAGGGCCTTGTCCAAGTCAGGGACTTGGGTTGTGAGGTTGGCGCTAAAACTATTTTTAAGATGGCAAGTAGAAATCCAGGGAAAACTGTCTAGATCGATACTTGTCAGATTTAACTTGGTTAACATGTACAAGCTACCTGGGCAGTTTCAGTTTTGAATTCTGGGTCCCTAAACAAAAATAACCAAAAAGTCTCCATCCTCCTTATATTTGTTAACTGTAAAAGGAATAGACTTCCTGTACTAGGTCATCTTTGAGGACTGTTAGATAGTATTTATGTATATGTACATTTAAAATTACTGAAGAGTCCCACAGTTTAGCTGATCTATGAAAATAAGGTTAGCTTTGATATGCAACAGACAAAGAAGCAGAGGGCAATGCAGAAAGCCCCTGATCTAATATTGGAGCCAGGAGTCCTGGCTCCACAATGACTTCTGAACTAGGACTGTTAGATAACATGTATAAGAACCACTAGCCAAAAGGGGACAAGAATATCAGCTTTATTAACAACTTGGCAAGGGTCCGATAATCTCCCCAATGTGGGGGAAATCTATGGTGCCACTTAGACTAGAAAATCTACTTAGAACTGATGCCCTTCACTCTGCCCTGGACTCTGAGCCTTGGGAGAAGCAAGAGGATCCCAGGGTGCGCTGGGATGGGGGCTCTGGGTCTGAAGGAACCCACTGAAGCAAGGCTGCCAGGCGGAGGCCCGGATCACACACAGGACCACAGGCAGGGTAGACAGTACTCTTTGCTGCACAGACAAGGGCCAGGCCCTGGGCTCCGCTTCACCTCTGAGAACAGACGTGGGGCCTGCACTCCGCAGAGGACTTCCTGGACCCATTCTTGTTTTGGAGGCCAATAACCCTGCCCTCTATTAAGAGTCAGGAATTAACCATTTTTTTCCTATCTGGGATCGAGCCAGTTGAGAGTTGGAGATTTGAACAGTTGGTGGCAGTTTCCTCCTCTGGGAAGAGGTGAGAAGGGAGGGAGTGAACTAGAGAGTCTCCCTCCAACTGAAAATGGTGATTCCTCTTTAGACAGCGTTTGAAATCAACTTTGTTTCAATATTTTAGAGACCTCTGAAGCAGAATTATTGACTGAAACTTCTGAGAAATTGACAGAGCAGATAATTGCTCCTCACCTTGGCCTGGCGTTTAAGATGCTTTGCCAGCAGAATTAGGGCCTGTGGAAAGTGATGGTGGGAGGAATCCGCTACTTGCGGGCTGTATGGCCCTTGGCAAGTTCTATCCCCTCTGAGTCTCATAAAATGGAGACCAGCTAATCTGTCATAAAGGGTTGTTAGAAGATTAATAGCCCATCAGTTCAGTTCAGTCACTCAGTTGTGTCCGACTCTTTGCGACCCCATGAATCCTAGCACGCCAGGCCTCCCTGTCCATCACCATCTCCCGGAGTTCACTCAGACTCACGTCCATCGAGTCAGTGATGCCATCCAGCCATCTCATCCTCGGTCGTCCCCTTCTCCTCCTGCCCCCAATCCCTCCCAGCATCAGAGTCTTTTCCAAAGAGTCAACTCTTCACATGAGGTGGCCAAAGTACTGGAGTTTCAGCTTTAGCATCATTCCTTCCAAAGAAATCCCAGGGTTGATCTCCTTCAGAATGGACTGGTTGGATCTCCTTGCAGTCCAAGGGACTCTCAAGAGTCTTCTCCAACACCACAGTTCAAAAGCATCAATTCTTTGGCACTCAGCCTTCTTCACAGTCCAACTCTCACATCCATACATGACCACTGGAAAAACCATAGCCTTGACTAGACCATAGTAGACACTTAATAAATAGCATTACTAACAGCTCCTAATTTTTCCACAGGTAGGGATACTAAGAGAATGAAAGGAGGAAATACATTCAAGCTAACTGGAGAAGAGAACATTCTAGCTAAAGAATAAGATTAGGCTTCCCTCTGTCCAGATTTTAAAATAAAGACTCTTAGTTGAGATCTACAGGTCTCTCTCTGTCTATATGTACATGTATGTGTGAGAGAAGCTGCTCTAATATTGCTCTGATTGGTCTAATGTGAAATACTTAACATATAAAAATATTCAATATGTACCAGGTACAGCAGTAAACACTATATGTATATTATTTTATTTCTACCAGAAACTTGGCACATAGGGAAGACTCTGTAAATACATGTTGATGAAATAAATAAATGATCCTCACAAGAACATTATACGTATCTCTCTTTTGCAAATGAGAAAATAAAGTAGGCAGAGTAACTTTTCTGAGGTCACATACCCATCAAGCATTAGAGCTAGGATTGGAAACCAGTTCTGTATGATTTCAGGACCTTGCACCACTGTATCACACTGCCCCCCCCCCACCCACCAACACACATGCATGCAAACCCCCCCCCCCCCCCCCACCCACCCACCCCCATGCATGCTTACACGCGTGTTCATATGACCGAAACTCCTGACTTGCATATATGTCTTTACTCACACAAAGGGACTCTTCATGCTGCTGTGGTATGCTAGCATTGGTTTGCTTTTTTAAACCACTGCCAAGTTTAGTAGACAGACACATAAGGGATAAATAAGCATGACAGTTAATGTCATTTTTATCACCAGGTAGATATTTATTGTATTAGGCCCCATGGAAGATACAAAGATAAACAGCCTGTACATATTGGATCTTCAAGGAACCTCCAGTTTAGTGGAGGAAATGATACCTAGGTATTTATGGCACAAGGTGGAAAGACATCAATGCCATAGAACAGACACAGATAAAGTATCATAGAAGAAGAAAGAAACAATGCAAGTTAGCCAGGAAGGTGAGATTAGAATTTGTGAAGGAAGTTAGGTGAAGTGGGCCTGGAGGATGTGTGGATTTAGGAAGGGAATTCCAAGACGGTGAACAGCGTGAGCAAAGGGCAGAGGTAGAAAAGCACGAGGTCTGTCTAAAAAAGTGCGCTTTCAGAAGGGACTTCCCTTGTGGCTCAGATAGTAAAGCGTCTGCCTACAATGCAGGAGACCCGGGTTCGATCCCTGGGTCAGGAAGTTCCCTGGAGAAGGAAATGAACCCACTCCACTACTCTTGCCTGGAAAATCCCATGGATGGAGGAGCCCGGTAGGCTACAGGCCATGGGGTTGCAAAGAGTCAGACATGACTGAGTGACTTCACTTCAAGAAGGAAACTAGAGAAAGAAAATTAGGGAGATGGGGCCATATTGTGGGGAGGAATGATGTTAAATAGTAGGCCAAGAAGTTTCAATTTGGTGATGGGAAACTGGTGAAAGATTTTTAAAAACGAGAGCTACTTGATCCTAATGCTGTCATAGGACATCAGCCTGACAGCGATGTGTAGGATGAACGTCCCAGGGAGAGCCTAGAGCCAAGAGTCCAGCTAGGAGGTTCTCACGGGGCACTCGGTGGGCAGTCTCGAGGGCTGGGCACGAATGGGGCAGCGTCAGGGGACAGAATGATGGGGTCAAGTGGACAGGACCACGATCCGGGGGTAGACTGAGGAGGAAGAGCGCCGGGTTCCAACCTATAACTGACATGAGACAAGGTATACAGAGTGATGGGTCCGGACGCAGGTATACAGAGTGATAGATCCAGACGCAGGTATACGGAGTGATAGGTCTGGACGCAGCAGCCCCGTGAGGTGCATGGTGTTATTCCTGGTTTACACTCAAGGAAAGCAGACTCAGAGCGATCTGTCCCAGGTCATGCCCTAGACCTCCCCAAGGTCATGGCCTAGAGCTCCGGGGGCTTCAGTTTCCTCATCCATGAAATAAATGAGTGATGGGCTAGGTTGAAGATTCTTTTGAAGATTCTTTCTGCTCTCACATTAGGAGGAAGTATGGCTCTGACCCTGAGGGCGGTGGTTTAGTCGCTCAGTCCTGTCCAACTCTTGCGATTCCATGGACTGTGGCCCACCAGACTTCTGTCTATGCGATTCTCTGAGCAAGAATACTGGAGTGGGTTGCCACTTCCTTCTCCAGGGGATCTTCCTGACCCAGGGATTGGACCCGGGTCTCCTGCATGGCAGGCAGATTCTTTACTGGCTGAGCTACAAGGGAAGCCCCTGACCCTGAGGGAGGTAACACGTAGAATCAGCAAACCTTAGAACTAATTAGGTGTTAGAGTGGGGAGGGTTGGAAGGAGGTCCCCTTTTAAGAAGACACACATTTCCAGACCTGGGTGACTGGGCGAATGGTGAGGTCAGTAACAGAAACTTCAGCAACAAAGAAGGCTCATGTCTGCGGGGGACCTGCTGCGTCTTCCGATTTGAACATGTTGAATTTGGAGTGGTAGCGGGACATGCAGGCGTGCACACACTAGTGGGAGATTGCGTAAGAGCACATACCTGCAAACAGGCTCATCTGTGCTGCTGGCAGGGCAGGGACAGAGACCGAGATGTAGAGAACGGGCATGCGGACACAAGCGGGGAAGGGGAGGGTGAGACAAACTGGGAAATCAGGATTAACATATATACACTATGGGGCCTCCCTGGAGGCCCAGACTGTAAAGAATCTGCCTGCAGTGCAGGAGACCCAGGTTCGATCCCTGGCTCAGGAAGATCCCCTGGAGAGGGGAATGGCAACCCGCTCCAGTATTCTTGCCTGGAGAATCCCATGGACAGAGGAGCCTGGCGGGCTACAGTCCATAGGGTGGCTAAGAGTCAGACACGGCTGAGTGACTAAAGTTTCACTGTGCACACGGCCACGTGTAAGAGATGGCAGGTGGGAAGCAGCTGCACAGCACGGGAAGCTCGGCTCAGCGCTCCGTGACTGCCTGGATGTGCGGGTGAGTGTGCGGGCAGGAAGGAGATCCAAGAGGCGGGGATATGTGTTACACTTAGAGCTGGCGCACTTCATTAGACAGCAGAAACTAACACAGCGTGTGACGCAACTGCACGCCAATGGAAAGGTTCACACCTGCTCATAACTCCTTTGTTGGGTGACCGTCTCCCTTTCTTCATCTCTTCAGACTCCTTGCATTCACTCCTTCCCCTTTCTCCCTCCCTTCTTTCTGTTCTTTTAATTTCCCCTCTCACTTCCTCTTCTAATCTTTTTAATCCTTTCCCTCTTTTTCTCAACTGAGTTAAAACATGCAGAAGTCTTTTTAAACTGAAAAGCTACAAAACTATAAGGGACTAATATTAATATTCTCTTTCTTCTCTAACAGTGGTTCTCAACGGGGGACCATTTTCCTCTCGGGGGACTCCTGGCAATGACTGAAGACATTTTTGTTTGTCATCCACGGGAAGGGGGTGATTCTGGCACCTCATGAGCCGAGGCCAGGAACACTGCTCTCCTACAATGCACGCTCGCCTCCCGCCAGATGTCAGCAGTGGCACGGGTGAGAAATTCCACTCTGTACCCTAGGTCTGGACTGACCACTGCAGCCTGGCTGAGTTCCTCCCGTGGCTCTAGTTCAAGGCGGGGAGGATTGGCTTATGCAGTCAGAAGTCCGGCCATTGTAATGGAGGCATAGGAGAATCTGAAATTTGTGTGATGGATTGTTTTCCAAATGTGAAAATAAGAACTAACCTTTATTGAGCACTTACTATGTGCTAGGCATTTTTGAAAATGGTTTACGTATATTAACACAGCTATTCTTTCCAACCATCCTTTCAGGTAGGAACTAACTAATTCACACAGGCAGTAGGTAGCCAAGCCAGGAAACAAATCCAGCCTAGTTCCTGAACCGCACTCTTAAACACGTCACCGTGTTGCTCGGTGTAGCAAAAACGAGACTCTTAAGATGCTTGGCCTATTCCTTTAATGGTTTTCCTAATAGAGGCCTAGATTATAAAACTCCATTCATATTTTCTCACTAAGGCTTGCTTTTCTTAAGCTACTTTTAATTTTACAGTGACTAGGTGGGCTACGCTTCCATGGTCATAAAATAGAGATTTTCCTCTCTGCAAAGCTAATTAATTCCTCTCCGCAAATACTGAAGGATCTGATTCAGCCTCATTAGCAAGACAATTGCTTTGTGCCTCAGTTTCCTCATCTGTAGATAGAAATATTAACTGCATCATAGGATTTTTCATGAGGGTTAAATGAGATAATAAAACCTCTTTAGCATAGCATATGTGCTCTTCAACATATGATCCTTAGGTGGGTGCCAGTTACTGGTACATAGGAAGATAAGTATAGAAATTAAGAGTAAGAACTGAGAAACTTTGATAGCAGTTTGCCAGAGTGATTTTATCTCTGTTAAATCTAGCAGTTAAAAAAAGCTTCATTTTGCAATTTTTAATAAAAATTTCACTTTTCTAATAATATATTTTTATTTTACAAAACTGTCTGCCCATAACAGGTAGGAAATTAAAAAAAAAAATACTGGTTCATCATCACAGATAGTATGCCAAGAAGTGAATTAACATGTGTTGAACACTTAAAATGCTCCTGACATTGAGGAAGCACTTAATAAATGTTAGTGAATAGTAATAATAGCATTAGATTCTAACAAAATGAGCTATCTATCCCAAAGATGTATGTTCCTGAGATTTATCTTCCATGTCATTGTGAGTTCATCCTCAGTTCTATTAAATCTCTTTTCTATAGTGTGAGCCATTAAAGAAAGTGCTCCTGTACTCCTCACTCATTTATCCTATATTATCAGACACTAAATATTTCACCAGCTGGTGTCTGCCATTGGTCCCAAGGGGAGTATCACCAGCATCCTACACAGCTTTCCCGCTGCTGTTCTGCCACAAAAGGCGCCATAATCTTACGCGGAACCCCAGCTGCCCAGGGACCCGTCTCCCTGGCTCATCGTCAGGCTGCTGTCAGGCAGACCGGGCTAGACAGCAGTCTGCTCTTGTTGAGCCGCGCAGTCATGTCAGACTCTTCTGTGACTCCCCTGGAATGCAGCTCACCAGGCTCATCTGTCCGTGGGCTGCCATTTCCTTTTCCAGGGGATCTTCCCGACCCAGGGATAGAACCCAAGTCTCCTGCATTGGCGGGCAGGTTCTTTGCTGCTGAGTCACCAGGGAAGCCCCTGTGTTGTGCTGTTCTTGGTCGCTCACTCATGTACTACTCTTTAAGATCCCATGCCAGGCCCCTCTGTACCTGGGGATGCTCCAGGCAAGAATACTGGAGTGGATTGCCATGCTCTCCTCCAGGGGATCTTCCCAACCCAGGGATCGAACCCAGGTCTCCAGCATTGCAGGCAGATTACTGACCATCTGAGCCACCAGGGACAGAAGCCCCTAGACAGTAGTCAAAATAGATTCTACTCAGGATTATTGCAAAGTGAGAAAAGAGACCTTGGTATAGAAATGGGCAGCCTTTCAAATGCAGCGAGGACAAGAGGGGATTTATAGCTGAGGAGCATGGTGGGGGTCAGTGGATGGGAAATTACTAAGAGCAAACAGCAGGGGTCAGGAGATTCTGCTAAGATGACCTAACAGGATTCTTGCTGAAGACAAGTTACGTGATCAGCTATTACCTGTGAAAGCTGGGGAACACCCCCTCCATCAGATATCAAAGGTGATCAGATATTAAGGGCCAGGGGTTCTTGGTAAAACTGGATTTTAGAAGGAAGTGCACAGGCGAGCCTGGGCTTTCCTGGTGGCTCAGCAGTACAGAATCTTCCTGCCAGCGCAGGAGAGGTGGGTTCGATCTCTGGGTCGGGAAGATCCCTGGGTTGGGAGGATCCCCTGGAAAAAGGAAACGGCAACCCACTCTGGTATTCTTGCCTGCGACATCCCATGGGCTTACAGTCCATGTGGTCCCAAAAGAGTCTGACATGACTTAGTGACTAAACAACAGCAAGCACAGACAAGCGTAGGGAGGAGGTCCAGGATCCTGACTGAGGTTTGGTGGAGCGAAAAGTCTTGGTCAAAGGGAGACCACTGACTCTCCCTTCCTTCATCATCCTTGCATGGCCTGGTATCCCCTCCGTGAGGAGCTACAGTCTCATCAGCCCAGGCACTGTTAGATCAGTGTTCCTCAATTTCCTTCAATACGGCGTCAGAGGCACATTTCAAATTCCTGAGTTATAGAAATATTGCTGTGGAATGGTTAGTTACACCTCTCCCTGTTACTGTTGATTGCCTAACCTATTTTCATTTTGAAAGGGGCGTGAGAAGTAAAAAGAGAAAAATCCATTGCATGCAAGTGGTCCAGCTCATCTGAGCAGAGTGCACATTGACTTCTTCGAATTGTTTGCTTCCTTCCCTGTGGCCGACTCCGTGCAGCCCATTTTCTCTGTCCTCTCTTAAACCATTACAGGCGTATTGCCTGCTCCTCTGAAAGCCCCAGTGGTTTTACAAGGTCACAGACAGGCAGGTCCTGACTCTCTCCAGCCTCATTGTTCTTCCAAATTAATGGTGCCTGATACCCTCTGATTCAAGAATCTCTTGAGAATTTGGTGATGCCCATTAGGATAACCAAAAGTGGGATGACTTATTGGATATCAACACAAAGGTCTAAAACAATTTTCCTGGAGACTCTTGCGGCTCACCAGGCCAGGTGCCAAAATGAAACTTCTTAAGGAAGTGTTATATGAGCCCTGTTCTCCAAGAGTTTTTCCTCTGGAGTGGGAGTCAGAGCCCGTGGAGAAGCAGGACGCAGGGCTCACATTTTCCTCTTTATTGAAGCTCCCAGGGAGGGCTTCTTCCCCGCTTAATCATTCACATCATAATAAAATCTCTTTGCCCCAGAGGAACGTGACTAGATTTCTTTTGTTAAAATCTCATTAAAGCCTGCCTCGGCCTGTAATAATTTGTTAATAGGTGGCAGTGCTACTTGGCTGCCATCGGGTTTCCTTTCATTTCTTCTCAGGCCTCATAATTGCTGCCTTATCTCCAAGGCATTTGGTTGTCACTGAAGTGTAAACGACGCTACAGCCGTTGCAGCCCAGGCGGGGAGCCCACGTTATCTGGGAGGAGAGGGGTGTCTCATTAGTTTCCTTCGCTCCTCTTTTTCCCTTTTTAAGAGCCTTCCTCTCCAGTTGGAAAATGTGACTCTTCTCATACAACTAGGCCAGATGCCTGGATATTTCCCTTGTTCAGTGGTGTGAGTTAAGCTTACCCACGGAGGGTCTCTCCCTTGGGTTATGTCTTCATAAAACCATCACATGGCGGTAGTTTAGATTTTTTTAAAAGGTGCTTTCTTAAAAAATGCTTTTTAAAAAGTGTGCCTCCAAATGGCAGCGATGAATGCATTTCCAGAGGCATGTGACAGATCCTGTCTGTGGGTGGGGAGGTTAAATCCTCAGGGGGGCACGGTGGAAGTCACAGAGGGTTGTAGAGGTGGATATGCTTTATAAAATCCAGCCCCTGGAGATGGAGGGCCATGAAGTGATTTGGAGTACCTGGCCTCTGGTTGAATTGTGGGAGGCTCTGGTGCAGTAAGTTTAAGTAGAGGCACGAGGTACTTGTACCCAACACTAGATCTACTGGGCTAAGAATTCCTTCGTATTTTATAAAGCAGGGTGAGTGAGGAGGGATGGGTTGGTGTTTTCATTTGTACTGCTGTATCTGTTGATCAGTTCCTGCCATGAATGAGAACATAAACATGATGGCTGAGTCACACAGCCGTTCCCCTAATCTCTCCAGTAGTTATAAGGGTAAAAATTCTTCTGATGATTTAGGGAATATGGAATTCCACCTGGAAGGAAATGGCGACCCACTCCAGTATTCTTGCCTAGAGAATCCAAGGGACGGAGGAGTCTGGTGGGCTGTTGTCCGTAGGGTCACACGGAGTTGGACACGACTGAAGCGACTTAGCATGCATGCATGCATTGGAGAAGGAAAAGGCAACCCACTCCAGGGTTCTTGCCTGGAGAATCCCAGGGACGGCGGAGCCTGGTGGGCTGCCGTCTATGGGGCCTCACAGAGTCGGACACAACGGAAGCGACTTAGCGGCAACAGCAGCAGCGTGGAATTCCATTGCTACTACTAACAACATCAATAGCTGACATTTGCTGAACACTTCCTCTCCACCAGGCACTGTTCCCAGATCAGATATCTTCACTTGTATTTATTCCTTTACTCGGGCTTCCCAGGGAGCAGTAGTGGTAAAAGAATCCGCCTGCCAATGCAGGAGACACAGGAGATGCGGGTTCGATCCCTGGTTCAGGAAGATCCCCTGGAGTAGGAAATGGCAATTTGCTCCAGTTTTCGTGGCTGGAAAATTCCGTGGACAGAGGAGCCTGGCAGGCTACAGTCCTTGGGGTTGCAGAGTCAGACAGGACACACCACACACACACACACACACACACACACACACACACACCACACACACACACACACATGGAGGTGGGGGGGGCATGGGGATGAAGCAGAAGAAACTGTCCGGAAAGGTTTCCAGGTTTGGCGTTTAAAGTGATTGGGTGGATGCTGGAGCCAGTATAACTAATTCAGGTGGAAGAACAGAAGACTCTTACTGCACTTTGGTTTGCACGTGCTGAGTGGGTCTTGAGTGGAGAACTCTGAACTAAGACTGTTGAACCTGCCACTGGAGGTGAGGATTTCTTGCTCAGAGCAAGAGCTGAGACCAGAGACAAGGACTTGGGAGGTTTCAGCCTAAAGACGGTAGAAGACTGTGTGATCATCCAGAT
This sequence comes from Cephalophus harveyi, assembly GCA_006410635.1. Lineage (NCBI taxonomy): Eukaryota > Metazoa > Chordata > Mammalia > Artiodactyla > Bovidae > Cephalophus > Cephalophus harveyi. The sequence goes on from SJYT01081899.1 coordinate 136,965, forward strand.
CTGAGGCGGAAAGGGCCCAAGGCCTGAGCCTGAGGGAGGACAGTGTGTGGGGCAGTGTGTGGAAGAGCTCATACAGCCCCGGGACCCCTCCGCTCACGCCCTGCTGGGAACGTCTTGGTGCCCTGGCTCTTTCTTCCTGGCGGCAACCGGATAAAAACAGACAAAAGAGCCCTCCTCCGAAATTAGTCCTGAGGAGGAAAGAGGCCTGAGAGGACTATGTATGAAGGACAGCTGGCGACGCATGGAGGGGCTGCTGGGGGATGAAGGACGGGGACGCAAGGCCCCTGGAGCTGGGCTGAGAGAGTGCTTGCCTGGCGGGAGACCTCCGTGCTTCCTGACCTGGTGGTCTGAGCTGAACGGCCTTATTGTCTTCCAGGGAACGTGGATAATGTTGCCAGATCACGAGAAGCTGACCGCTATAAATGCCAAGTTGGTGCCAAAGGGACTTGTTCCCTGGTAGACATGGCTTGAAAGGCCCACAGAGGAATGGGCAGTCATTCAACAAGATCACTTCGGGTCCTCTGTGTTGAGAAAGAAGAGGTGGGTTTGTCTCACCTCAGAGTCTTCACCTTCGTGTATGCTTTTTCTTTTTCCTTCCCAAACAGAAGAAAATATACCGTGAAGACACTCTGAAGCCTGTTAACGTGGTTTCGTGGAGACCAGCTGTCTGGGCTGCGTGAGCTGTACTATTCAAAGTGTCCCAGGTTTGTAAGCTCCTTAATGACAAGGATTGGGACTTTTACTTACTATATTTTCCGTTGTCAGACTATGAACTAGGCAATATTGTCTTCAAACCCACTTTTTCTTGACTTTCTGGAACCACACTCATCCTAACTACCACATCTATATTCTATTTTCACTGGGTCCCAGGGCCTCCATCCAAACTCATTTGTGAGAAAGTCTCAAATCTCTCATGCTGATAAGCGCTTAACAGAACTGCCATATACAACCTTGCGGACTGGCGCTGTGCAATTCTAAGAGGCTTAATGGGTGACACTTCCTGGTGATACCTTGCACTGGGGAAAGACAAATCTCCAGCCAAGGAACAAATCTGAAATGTGGTATCTTAATCATCACTTGAGCAGAAGAGGGGCTTCTGAGAAGGACCAGGGACACCTTCCCCAGTCCCTGAAATCAAGTAAGTAGCTACTTCTTCCAGTGACAGAAGACTGTTCTTGCTCCCAGCATAACCTCAGAGGCCATTAAGTCAATCTCCTGTTGCCAATTTAAAAAAAACCAATTGACATTATGTTGAAAGACAGCGTGTGTCAGCCATTTGCCTTCTCCGTAGACCTCCAGCGTTTCTCCTCCACTAAGGCTAACTTTCCCACAGAGATTTTTATATAAGGCAAAGTCATTTTTGCTCATTGAGCCTGTGGGATTTTTCTACTTCTCAAGTAAATACTTTGAGTGAAATAGGTCCAGCTCTTTGGAATACAAATCCTTAGCTCGAGGTTGCTTGAGTGGAAATTTTTAACAAGCCATTCCCTTAGCTCCAGAGCCATGCAAAATGTGATTTGTCTTAATGTGTGTGTTCTCACAGAAGCTAATAAATGGACATTCCTCTGGTAGGGACACATCCTGTTACTCAGCTTGATCCTAATATCACTGGCAAAAACTCATTTGCTGCACTAGCAAACAGCTGAATTCATTATGTCCAGCCACATGAATAATCCCCAGACAGATTCTTGTTGACATAGACAGGACGCCTGTCGCTGAGGGATGCCAAGGCTGCCAGGTGGGGCAGTTGGTGTTGCCACGGTCCCTCCTGCTGCTCCCGAGGTATCCCACTAATAAGAAGTCACCACTTGCTGCTGATACAGTGATGGATGGCAGACTCATGACATCTCATTATTTCTGAGACAAAGGGGCGGGGGAAAGCACACCAGGAAGGAAGGAATAATCTCCAGGCTTGGGCTGGGGGGTGGGGATTGATGATCAGCAGAGGATGAAGGAGTTGAGTTAACCATACGTGCCATCACTCGGGGAGCTGAAAAACAGGCCTTCAGTATGCAGCTAGTTGCACAAGGTAATCCTGGATTTTCAGGTTGAATGGGCTCCCTGAAGGACATCTGGTCTCCTCTCTGCCTTGGGGCTGAATCATCCTCACACTCACACCTGCCTGGGTTGGGAAGACTCACTGAAAGGAGACTGCGTGGTCACCCCATCACTCATTCTGGTAGCACGTCCCATAGAACAAATTTGAGAAGGACTGCTGGATTCAAGCATGACAACCCTTGAGACAGAAAGCACCCATCATGGCCTGGGAGAATCCAGTGGTCAACTGAGCCTTGCCTCGTGGAGCATGAACAACACTGCAAGCTACCAGGCACTCTTCTCAGAAACCCTTTCTTGGCCCGAAGCCACCTCTGTTTTCCAGACGATTCCCAGACTGTTCCGGGGAAGGTAAAAGCATACCACCAGTCCACACCAGCACATCTGATTGTACTTCCCATTGTATTCAGGAAGGAGTTCATTACTGGCGTGTTCATTCTCCTAAGTGTTAGTGTCCCAAATGACTGTGTCCCTTGTTGGTTCTCAGCAAAGTTATTTTCTTCTTGGGTTGTCCTTGAACGTCAGGCGTCTAGTCCCCTAGCTCTTCATTGAAAAATCTTCTCCATGAAGCTCTGTCCAAAACAAGCCTTCAGCCCGATGTGGTTTCCTTACAGCAGTTTGTGTGCTACTGCCACTCCACTCAAATCCCGTGGACAGAGGAGCCTGGTGGGCTATAGTCTATGAGATTGCAAAGAGGTGGACAAGACTGAGCATGCGTGCACCACTGTTACTCCACTCATTCATTCATTCATCCAACTAGTACCTATCGGACACTTACTATTCGTAGACCAGGCATTGTTCTACACCAAGGGGACATAGTTATGACTAAGACAGACGACATCCTTATCTCATGGAGCTTACAGTCTAGTGGGGGAGATCTTCAGTAAACAAGTTCCACTGACCGTTGCTGAGAGTCAACCATTTTTACAGCCAAAGAAATAAAAATTATAAGCCCTCCAAATTCTCTGATTCAGTCCTGGTTCAAATCAAAACAACAGTTCACAGCAATGTTTGACAAGCCTTGGTTTGAAACAAATGTCTATCTTAATAAACAGCGTCTTTACACTGCTTGAAGTGCTTTCCTGAAGCTGCCAATCTCCAAAATTATTTTATGATCCCAAATTCCCCACTTCTCCTTCTCCGACCAGAATCTTTATTCTTATAGGGCAGCTGCTTAACTAAGTATGAGAAAGAAAGCAATTTTATTGAATTAATTCATACTAATGTGTGAATGACTAATTCACACATAGCTCTCTAAGTGTTTCTGACATTTTGTGATAATCTTTGCTGACCCTAAATAATATCTAGACTTTTTCAGTCCTTATTATAAATTGGAAAAAGGAAGGCAATATAGGAAAAGTTTCTACTAGATTGTAAGCTGTGGGTTTTCTAGAGGACAGAAGCCGTCTCATTTTGGGGTGCTCAGTTATCTAGCCCAAATGATTGGGAATTAATCAACATTTACTGAATTGAAAAGAATGGAGAAACACAGAGAAAGATGATAGGAAGAGAAAGGCAGAGGGTAGGAGAGCAAGAAAAGTGAAGAGAAGGAGAAAAAGAGGGAAGGAAAGAGAGGAAGGCAGGAAACCCGGAAGGAGGGAGAAAGAACTAACAGAGACCAGATTATTTCTTCTGTGGTCAAGGCCCTCAGAGAAACTGTAGCAAGGAGGAGTCTATTCCAATAGAAAAGGAAAAAAACTGCTGCTGCTTCAGAGCGCCAGCAAGAGAATGGAGCCAGGAAATGTCGAGCCCTAAGGATAGATATTGATCAGAGCCATAAATTTCTCTTTTCCAGCACGATTGAAATGACTCATGACAGATGACTGGCCACTGTCAGTTAGCCTCCCTGAGGGGCCCCTGGACCCAGAGGAATGGATCCATTATTAGCTAACAAGCGCAGGAACTCAGGAACTAACCCTGTTAGGGGTATAAAAATTGATCTCTGTAAATTCAATGTAATTAAAGAGTCTGCATTCATCCATAGAGGGCCACAGTGGAATTTTCCACTGAAGCTGAACTAAAAGGGAAACTTGAGAGAGAAGTGGAGGTAAGGAGGCAGGGAGCCAGGACCACCAACTTTCTTTTGGATCTTAGGAAATAAGAGGATAAATCATTTTAGACATGAGAGAAAGAAGTGAAGCGGCAGACTCTGGATACAGGGCACCCAAGAGAGCAAATCCTCCAGCATTCAGAGAGCAATGGGCTCAGGCACTCTGCACAAGGCAGTCCTGGAGCAAGACGGGCCTAAGAACCAAAGGGAGTTGCCATTGTCTTTGCTAAGATACACCTCTCGAAGTATAATCTGTATGGTCTGTGATGGGTCTTCTCTAGACAGGTATATAAGAATAGGTCTGCTCAGTTCACAGCCAATGAAGGTATATGCCTTTAAATGTTCACTTCGATAGGCACCAAGACCGAAACCATGATGCCTGGATTTGGAGTCAAGTAGAATCCGGATCTGAGCGCTCACTAGTTTTATGACTAAAAATTTCATAAAATTTCTCTATTCCTTAATTTCTCTACTCCTCCATTTCCTCATCTGTAAAATGGAGAAAATGGCCTCTCTGTCTACCATTTAATGAGTTTTCTATTGCCAGATACCACGCAGTCTAATAATCTTCTTTACTCATCACTACCACCCCAAGAGGTAAATATTATTATCATCTGTAGACAGGCGAGGAAAACAAGGTTTAAAGAGATCACAGCAACTTGTCCAAGGTCACAGAGCTGGGAAGTGTTGGAACCGACAGTCTAACTTCAGGGTCCACAGCCTCACACTGGGTGGCATTGCCCGTCCAGTTGTCCCAAGACCGTGGAATGAAGAGGGAGGTTATCCACATTTCTATTCAAACACAGCTGAAGGAGTACCCCCTTTCCCCATCCCAGCAAGATCTATAGAAAACAGGGGTCCTCTCCTGCTTCTCTCTCAGTTGACAGATGGCACGGAGGCTTTTCTGCTAGCTTGGCTCTGTTTTGGCTTAGTGGCATAGACTCGTTCTAAACTTATGGGCTGGGAAACATGAATCTCAGCCCCAAGGTCTCCAGTGAACAGAATTATTACAAGGAGTTGCCATTTCTCAGGCTTCCTCGTTACCCTCCACGGGGCAAGGGCACCGCTAAAGCATGGACCCCGTTTCTATGGACCATCGGCAGCTACAACCTTGGAATTCAACCTCTCCAGCTTATTAGGACAACAAATTACCCAGGACGAGAACTGTAGTGCATTCAGATGGAAAATGGTGTCTTCTTTTTAATGAAGTGATTTAATTAGGAGCCATTTCCCATCAGCTGCGGTGTCAGAGAACAGCTCGGGCAGCCACTGAGAAAAGCACCAGGCCTCTGCCTTGCCGGCTCCCTCCTTTCTGCTGCCGCCTCTCGGAGAAGGAGGAAATTGAAATCACTTTAGGAAAGCACAGTTCAAGCTGGGAAAGGGGGCAGATCAGGCCTGAGGGCCATGTTGCACGATCTTCGAGAGAGTCGATTGTCTCAGGCTGTGCTCTCCAATCTGTAGCACCTTTCTCCAGCACAAGGATTTTTCAAGCTGTTTCGCTTCTTGTGCTTCTGCATTCTGCTCCTTGCCCCTAGTCATGACCTCCTGCAGCTCTGGTGGCTGAGAAAGCAAAACAATTCACAAGGAATCCTTGCTGAAAGCGTATGACTCTGAAGGATGTTCTGGGTGGAGAACTGTGGGAGGTTGAATCAAGTTTGGTCTGCGCTGTCCAGAGCCTGAAAAGTCTCGAACGGCACTGGCAATCTAATTATAAATACATATAAAAGCCCATTTTCCGGGGCTTCCCTGGCAGTCCAGTGGGCAGGGATCTGTGCTTCCACTGCAGGGGGTCACAGGTTTGATGTCTGGTTGGGGAGCTCAGATCCTACATGCCTTGTGATGCCCCCCACCCCCGGCCCCAAAGAAAGCCCATGTTCCATTCTGGACAAGCTTGATTTGCACATTTTTGGTGCGCTGCCATTGTATTTTCAGCGCTCAAATATGCAGAATTTGTATCTTTAGAGAGGCTACGTCACTCTGCATCATCCATCAGAGCCTCCAGCCCTCTCTCACAGAGCTGGGAATAAGCAGGGTGAGAATCTCCCAAACCCCAGTGGGAATTTTGTTTTCTTTGCAAATTCCTAGAAGGAAGGGGATAAAGATGAGGTTTAGGGTTAGCGACCGCAAAAATGTACAACAGTGCTGAGAGGATCAGAGCTCCATGAGTTTAGTCTGGAAAGAACTCATGGAGAAAGAGAGCTTTGAACATGGTTTGAAAATCTTTGACAGATCTGTGGCTCCCTTTATGCATATTTAAACTTTTTTTTTTTTT
>SJYT01081899.1:144399-188192 GCA_006410635.1 Cephalophus harveyi
GGCATACAGTAAGCTCTGGATGAATGGCGGCTATTAATATTATTGCCACAATTATTGTTATTAAAAAATAAGTACAGAATAGGACATCTTATTACTTTGCCGACTAAGGTCTGTCTAGTCAAGGCTATGGTTTTTCCAGTGGTCATGTATGGATGTGAGAGTTGGACTGTGAAGAAGGCTGAGTGCCAAAGAATTGATGTTTTTGAACTGTGGTGTTGGAGAAGACTCTTGAGAGTCCCTTGGACTGCAAGGAGATCCAACCAGTCCATTCTGAAGGAGATCAGCCCTGGGATTTCTTTGGAAGGAATGATGCTGAAGCTGAAACTCCAGTACTTTGGCCACCTCATGTGAAGAGTTGACTCATTGGAAAAGACTCTGATGCTGGGAGGGATTGGGGGCAGGAGGAGAAGGGGATGACAGAGGATGAGATGGCTGGATGGCATCACTGACTCGATGAACGTGAATCTGAGTGAACTCTGGGAGTTGGGGATGGACAGGGAGGCCTGGTGTGCTGCGATTCATGGGGTTGCAAAGAGTCAGACACGACTGAGCGACTGAACTGAACTGAAGGTCAACTGAGTGGGTCATGACCAGCACTTTTTAAAAGGAGATAATCAAATGGAGGAGAAAAGAATAGCAAATAGTTTAGGACTGTAGGTGTGCTTTTGCATATATACTGAGTCACACTATAAAATGCATTTCTTACAGCCTAAATTTGGCATCAGAAGACCTAGGTTCTAATTTTGGTTCTTCTATTAACTGGGCTTTCTTGGTGGCTCAGCTGGTAAAGAATCTGCCTGCAATGCAGGAGATCCTGGTTCAATTCCTGGGTCAGGAAGCTCCCCTGGAAAAGGGCATGGCAACCCACTCCAGTATTCTTGCCTGGAGAATCCCATTGATAGAGGAGCCTGGCATGCTACAGTCCAGAGGGTTGCAAAGAGTTGGACACGACTGAGTGACTAAGCACAGCATTAACTATGTGACCAGAAGCAAGTACCTAACATCCCTTCCCTAAACTTGACTTTCAGGATCTGTAAAATGAAGGGTAAAATTCTATGCTTCAGTAATTCCATAAAATAGGAAGAATAGAAATTTATTCCTGCACAAATGTACTACAGCCCAAAGTCAAGTAGAAATGGGTTGAGGGTTTTTTTTTGGAGTACAGTTGCTTTACATGTTGTGTTTGTTTCTACCATACGGCAAAGTGAATCAGCTATATGTATACATATCCCCTCTTTCTTGGGTTTCCTTCCCATTTAAGTCGCCACACAGCCCCGAGTAGAGTTCCCTGTGCTGCACAGAAGCTTCTCATCAGTTATCTATTCCATACGTAGCAGCAATAGGCATATATGTCAATCTCAATTCTCCCAGTTCATCCCACTTCCCTCTCCCCCTTGGTATCCATATGTTTGTTCTCTTTATCTGTGTCTCTATTTCTTCTTTGCAAATCGGTTCATCTGTACCATTTTTTCTATGTTTCACATATATGCATTAATATACAATATTTGTTTTTTTCTTTCTGACTTACTTCACTCTATATGCCAATCTCTAGGTCCATCCATGGCTGCAAATGGCACAATTTCATTCCTTTTTATACTGAGCAATAGTCCATTGTATATATGTACCACATTATGTTTTATCCATTCATCTTTTGACAGACCTTTAGGTTGCTTCCATGTCCTGGCTATTGTAAATAGTGCTGTAATGAACATTGGGGAGCATATATCTTTTTGAATTATTATTTTCTCTGGGTACATGCCCAGGAGTCAGATTACTGGGTCATATGGTAGTTCTCTTTTCAGTGTTTTAAGGAAGCTCCATCCTGTTCTCCATAGTAGCTGTACCAACTTACATTCCTGCCAACACTGTAGGGGGGTTCTCTTTTCAGTAGTGAGTGTTTTTAATTATCTGCACTGTCGCTCCTCCAATGACATCTATGTGGCCACTCAAGACTTGGCTAAGATAAGCCTTCGGATCCATCTAGCCACACTGTCCAAGGAACACTAAGCTTACTGCAGGTTTTATGGAAAGATATCAAATTATGATAACATTTTAAAAATAAGTATGTCAAAGACAGAAATCCTGGTACAGGATTGCTTGTGGTCTAAGCCTCTCCTCTACCAGAAGTTCATGTCCCTGAACAAAGAAGTATAACAAGAAATACAAAGCTTTGTGGAGCTGGAGACCATGCCGCGTGAGGGCTGATACACTCCCTGTTTGTCTCCTTCCACATGCAGTGTCACGGACGCGTTCCAGAATGAGAGCTTCCCTTTACATGTTCTGCACTCTGGGCTCCTCCCCACTTCTCTGCAATTGACAGGAGTCTGACTTCCACCTTCACTGGCGACCCCCAGGCCACAGTTTGTCAACCCCAGGTCTAGGTGATCCCGAAAGACTCTTTAAGTTTCACCAGTTCCTTTGGGTTAGAAGTGAATTACTTGGATACCAGATACACAATACATTAAATGTAAGATCCCAGATGTAAGAACGCCAGCAGTTTACCTGTTTTTTAGATCGCCTTTTTCTCTGGCTGTCCGTCAGGCCTCAAGTGCAATCCGCCACGGCGTTGCTCTGTGGGTCAGTCCTAGCCTGAGTCAGGATTTTGCTGAGAATTCACGACCATCAGTTCTCACAGGCACACATTTCAGATGGCCCAGCCAATTTCCTGTACATCCTACATATAGAGCCTGTCTCTTATACACATCTCGATGTGTATAAGAGACAGGATTATTTCTTCACAGACTTGATACTGGACCTTAATTCACTTAAATTTAATGGTAAGCTTATGATGTTCACAGGGTGCTATTTACTCACTGAATTTAAAACTACACTAGAGGTGAAGTTTAATTTGAATGAGTAATACATTAACTCTTGGTAAATAATTTAGTCATCCCCCTTGAGAATGATCTAAAATGCCAGCACCCACTTGTACTATATGTATGGTCAATATTATTTTCTGTTTGAGACTCATGATGAGATTATAGGAAAATTAGAAACTAATTAAGCATATAGGACCAAACTTTTCACTCCCTAGTCCATTATATGCAGCCTATTACTCCTCCAGGAGCTTCTTAAACTTCACTTTAACAAGCTGGAAACACATTATGAAGATGAATGTATCAAGGTTCTAATACATATTTGCATATGATTAACAAAGCCAGAATAAAACACTCGCAGAACTATATTTGGTAGCATGTGGTCCTTTTCCTTCTGAGATATCTCTTCCATGCATATTTATTGTTAATAATTATTATTAACAATATATTGATAATTTAAAATATATCAAAAAAATTATATTGATAATATAGCTTTGTACATTAAACTATCTTTAATATTATTGAAAAATTAGTTTAAGAAACTGAATGAAAATAGGAAACTGTATTATGTCAATTTTACATATTTAAAAGACACACTTTTTTTCTTTCAAAAACATTCAATAATGAATTGTCTAACACACTAAGACCTCCTTTTGAGCTTGGGCCAATGAGTGGATCAAATTCATGTGTGATTGGCATTTATTTGTTCATTAATAATTAAAGTGCTAGCATTTTTTGAGAATTCATAAGTTAAGGTCTAGTAGAACCAGGACTGCATTGATTGTAAAATGAAAGTTAATTTTTGTCTTGCTCACGTTTACATTTTTCCTTTTCATCCCATGTAGTAGAGGATGACAAACATAGTATAGGACTCTGAGCCAGGATATTAATATTGGAGTGGGGAACACAGAGCAAATGGGCTAAACCAGGCTGTTACTAAGTCCTGGAATTTCCACTGCCTTCTGGGATGCCTCCGATGCACCCCTCTTCTCCATCCTCACAACCTCTACGAGAATTCCAGAAGTATTAAAATAGTCACTTCTCACTGGTCCGTCTCCAGGTCCTTTCCATCACCATCTCTTTTCCACATTAACAACAAAGGATATTTCTAAAACCAGATAAAATCAAATTTAATTCCCCTTTCTAAAAACCACACACTGATTGAGTAAATGCCCAGTTTCAAAGTACCTAATCTCCACTTTCACCTTTCAACTTTCACCACCAGTATCCCTCTCCACCATGCGTGGCTTGGTTCACATATCCTCTGATCTATTTTCTCTTCTTACATCTTTCCTCCTCTTCTCCAGTGCTCCCTATGTTCCATAGCCCTGAACATTCTCTTTCCAGTGTTTAGGATGTGACTAAACCTCTTTCCCCCCTCCACATTATTAAATTTTAATATCTTTATTTCATTTATTTATTTTTAAAATTTATTATTATTTTATTTTTTTTAATTTTATTTTTACTTTATTTTACTTTACAATACCATATTGGTTTTGCCATACATTGACATGAATCCACCATGGGTGTATATGAGATCCCAATCCTGAATCCCCCTCTCACCTCCCACCCCATATCATCTCTCTGGATCAGCCCCGTTCACCAGCCCCAAGCATCCTGTATCCTGTATCAAACATAGGCTGGTGCTTCGTTCTTACATGATAGTATACACGTTTCAATGCCATTCTCCCAAATCATCCCACCCTCTCTCTCTCCCACAGAGTCCAAAAGTCCATTCTATACATCTGTGTCTCTTTTGCTGTCTCGCATACAGGGTCATCATCGCCATCTTTCTAAATTCCATATATATGTGTCAGTATACTGTATTGGTGTTTTTCTTTTTTGCTTACTTCACTGTGTATAATAGGTTCCTTTAAAATGTAGAAATGATTCCTTGTTTTTGAAGATTTTTTAACCTTGGGTAAAATTAATCTTTTATTTCTCTGTACCTTTATTTCTCTCTCCCTCCTTCTCCCCCTTCCTCCTTGTCATCGGATCCATCTAGCCACACTGTCCAAGGAACACTAAGCTTACTGCAGGTTTTATGGAAAGATATCAAATTATGATAACATTTTAAAAATAAGTATGCCAAAGACAGAAATCCTGGTACAGGATTGCTTGTGGTCTAAGCCTCTCCTCTACCAAAAGTTCATGTCCCTGAACAAAGAAGTATAACAAGAAATACAAAGCTTTGTGGAGCTGGAGACCATGCCGCGTGAGGGCTGATACACTCCCTGTTTGTCTCCTTCCACATGCAATGTCACGGACACATTCCGGAATGAGAGCTTCCCTTTACATGTTCTGCACCCTGGGCTCCTCCCCACTTCTCTGCAATTGACCAAGAGTCTGACTTCCACCTTCACTGGCGACCCCCAGGCCACAGTTTGTCAACCCCAAGTCTAGGTGATCCCCAAAGACTCTTTAAGTTTCAACAGTTCTTTTAGGTTAGAAGTGAATTACTTGGATATCAGATACACAATACATTAAATGTAAGATCCCAGATGTAAGAACGCCAGCAGTTTACCTGTTTTTTAGATCGCCTTTTTCTCTGGCTGTCCGTCAGGCCTCAAGTGCAATCCGCCACGGCGTTGCTCTGTGGATCAGTCCTAGCCTGAGTCAGGATTTTGCTGAGAATTCACGACCATCAGTTCTCACAGGCACACATTTCAGATGGCCCAGCCAATTTCCTGTACATCCTACACATAGAGCATTGCAATGTCCTTGAACCCGTTCCCCTCTAACCTCTGGAAATGTAATGGAACTTTATTTAAGTCCCCGTAGTTGATTATAGCACAATAATTGGAATGTTTTGTAATCATGTAATTGTTTATCTCTTTCATTACACGGTGAATCACTTGAGGGGTACAATTTTGTCACTCTATGGTGAGATTCCCCCTCCACCAAAAGCAGCTCTGGGCACATTCCAGGCTGTCAACAAATGCAACTGAAACTCAGCTCATCACTGGGAAAAATGTGATCTGAAAGAACAAGACTACTGGAGTTCCTACATCTGGGATCTTATGTTTAAATGCATTGTGTATCTGGTATCCAAGTGATTCACTTCTAACCTAAAGGAACTGTTGAAACTTAAAGAGACTTTGGAGATCACCTAGACCTGGGGTTGACTACGGCCTGGGCGTCCAATTCAGTCTACCACTTGTTTCTGTAAATCAGGTTTTGTTGGAACACAGCCACGCATTGTCCACGGCTGTTTTGTCCTACAACTGCAGAGTTGAATCATTACAACATTATGACCCACCAAGCCTGAAACACTTATCTGGCCCTTTACAGAAAAGGTTTGCTGGCCCCTGATCTAGACAGAGCGCCACTCTAATTTTACACGCAAGGGCACTGAGGTCAGGGAGAGGAAGTGACTCACTAACAGCACGCTCTGTGTCTCCACACCCCTGAGTCATCTTCTTCATCATCTCACTCTTCCTTCACCTGAGTAACAAGAACTCGCTGTGGAGATTTGATTCAGAAGAGCCAGAAGGCTGTCATGAGCGCCTCCGCTTTGCCAGGGACACATCCCTGAGCCTCTCAGAGCTGTCACGTGATGTCCTCTTTTCCCACGCGTGTCCATCTGAAGCAGTGGCAGGGTTTCCACCTGAACCTGCTCTCTGTCCACCCTGGATCCAGACAATGTGAGCATGTTTGGAGAATCACAGCACTGGGCCTCCTAAGAGGGCTTAGAGTTTGGAGAATCATAGCATGGCCTCCCAGATAAGAGTTCACCTCATGGGCTTCCCAGATGGCGCTAGTGGTAAAGAACCTGCCTGCCAGTGCAGGAGATGTAAGGGTCGTGGGTTCCATCCCCGGGTCGGGGAGATCCCCTGGAGGAGGGCATGGCAATCCACTCCAGTATTCTTGCCTGGAGAATCGCACGGACAGAGGAGCCTGCCAGGCTACAGACCATAGGGTTGCACGGAGTCGAACACGACTGAAGCAACTTACCATGCATGCATAAGGAGCAAAGGGTAGAGTTGCACAAATCTGGGTCCACGTGGGAGGAAGAGAAAACACAGGTGTTCTTCCCTCCAGGTACTCAGGACACCTGCCCGAGCTCCAGGGAGAAAGGCTGCAATAAGGAAAGAATTAAAACTAAGTGAGCAAGATTTCCTTGGTGGTCCAGTGCTTAAGACTCCATGTTTCTGTTGCAGGGGGCACAAGTTCGATCCCTGGTCTGGGAACTAAGATCCCATATGCCACCTGGTGCAGTCAAAACAATAACAACAAAAAAAAGCCTAAGTGAGTGGTTCCACCGCACCTGGCATGGCACCAAGGGTGTAGGACAGACGGGCTTTGTGACCCCACTGAGGAGGCTTTGGCACAGTGAGTGTTGGTGTGGCTGCCTCCGGGCAGCTTCATGGGCAGCTTCTCACAGAACCCAGCCCAGCAGGCTGGGGCAGGACCAGAGAAAAACGATGGACGTTAGTGATCACCCAGCGGACTCTTCTACCTGTGCACGTGAAACGTCCCTTGGGGACCCCTAGAACCACGGAGCGGGGGGACTCTGATGAGGTTGGAGGGTTCATAGTAGCAAATGGGGCTAAAAAGGTGAACTGCTATTGTTTCTATCCCTGGCCAGGAGAGCAGGAGGCACTGAGCGTGACCACTGCCAACCCCCCACCAGCCTCAGCTGGTGTGAGAGCACCTTAGAGGGCGAGTCTGGACTCTCCCCAAGCCATATCTCCGGATGTGGGCATTAAGCCTCCCAAGCTCTGCTGTTGAGTTCATTAACCCTGTTTCAATAGGGCAGGGATAAACTCCAGGTCATCTAACAAGCAGTTCCCTCACTGTCAGTGGCCGCTGCCTGTAAATACAGTCAGTGTAGCTGATGCTGTTGGCACAGCCAACCTACACTTGAGTGGGATCCAAAGGAAATGCTCTTGGCCTGTGAGGGGAAAAGCGAGAGAGAACAAGCATTTGCTTAACAACCGTGATTCCCATTTATAGTAGGACATACTGGCTCATAAATAGGGCTTAAAATAAGTTATTCACTCCACTTGAGATTTTACTGCCACAAACTAAAGACCACGGAGGGAGGCGTGAAAATGGCAAAAGACTGAGGGCAGGGAAAGCAGGCAGTGTCTGCAGTTTGGGTTAGATTTAATTTCTTTATATAACGCCTTGGTATACATACATATGGGTTTCCCTGGTGGCTGAGCTGGTAAAGACTCTGCCTGCAATGTGGGAGACCTGGGTTCAATCCCTGGGTTAGGAACATCCTCTGGAGAAGGGAAAGGCTACCCACTCCAGTATTCTGGCCTGGAGAATTCCATGGACTGTATAGTCCGTGGGGTCATAAAGAGTCACACACGACTGAGAGACTTTCATTCACTTCACTTATATATACATATATATTCTTTATATATAAAGAATATATTCTTTAGATATTCTTTATATATACATTTTATATTAGGTAAAATATTTATTTAAAATATAGACTATGTATTTGGCTGCGCCTGGCCTTAGTTGCAGCACACGGGATCTTTGTGGCATGTCCAGATGGTCTAGTTCCCTGGCCAAGGGTTGAAAGTGGACCCCCTCCATTGGGAGCATAGAGTCTTAGCCATTGGACCACCAGGGATGTTCCTTGGGTTGGATAACTTCCGGGAACGATTTTCTAGGCTTACCCATGATCATATGTGGTGAGCTTATTTGTATGCAAATGATATGAAGAAAAATTACCTAAAAGTTGGAAATAAGACAAAAAATATTACATGTGTCCTTTAGTGTCATGCCATCACACTGTCTCACAAGCCAACTTAAGGGTCTTCTGATGTTCAAAGTGAAGTAACCTAGTTAGACTTACGAATTATTAATGATCCAGGCCCAGATTCTCTAGGAGACATTAACTTCAGAATATAGCCAGGCTACAAATGGCTTGTATTCAGTAGAAATGCAAATGAATTCTGTCAGGTATAAAATGTAACCCCAAAAGGTCTGATCTTATTGCCACATGTGACATTAACTAGCTTTATCTTCTGTGCAAACTTACTTCCACATCCTTTCTTTTAAGGATCATATGAAACAGTCCCTTGTATTGCCCTGTGATTGGGCTTTGTCATCCTGCTGATTCTCTAACTAATTAGATAAATCTTTGACTATATGTCTGTATGAGAATCTTGGTTTTTAATTTATTTATTTTAATTGCAGGCTAATTATTTACAATATTGTAGTGGTTTTTGCCATACATTTTATAGAACCTGCCCCCCAAAAAAATTTCACCATGGGCTTCCCTGTTTGTAATTATCCATCTTCCTCTCGGTGCATCATGAATTGGACTCATCTGGCTTTCATTTCTCAGCTGGCAGTTTAGACAAACTTTTCTTTTTTTTTTTTTAATGAAAGTTCCTTTATTTCTGCTATGAAGCTCATTCACTTCAGCAGCTTCCTTAGTGACCTTTCGGGTCCAGCGTTGTACTGGTTACTCCATGAATTACAGAAGAAGGGTCAGAGCCCTCTCCTTAGGTATCTCACAGATCAGTTGAAGAGATGAATCTTATGCATTTTTAAATAGTCATCAGCGTTGAGACATGCCTGTGATAAGCTCAGACCAGCTAGCTACTTTGAGCTATGAGGCTAATCTAATTTTACTCAAGGATCCAGAAAAAAAAGGCAGCAAGAAAGATGAGTGTGGCTGTGACAAGTTTCTGCCTCTCTTGGCTCTCATCCAACTCATCGGCCTGGGAGATTGAATTCCCCTCCAGCCAGCATCTTGTTCAGCATTTCTGCTCATCATGCCCCTGGCACTGCTTCCTCAGAGGACTGTCCATCATCCCTAAACCGTCGCTGGTCCTCTTGATAGATCAGCAGACGGATGCTGGGGATACAGATGGAAATTCAGAAAATATCACCTGATTCACAGGCTCATTCCTTCCTTCTTGTTACCTTGCTTGGCTTCTGACATCAGAGAAAATCATCAGGCAGTCTGGCAGTGAGTCAGGAGGAGCGTGTGTGTGTGTGTGTGTGAAAGATAGGGATGGGGGCACCTGGACTAAACGGGAGAAGATTCCTGGTATGAATTTGAAGGAAGAAAGCTTCTAAATGGGGTGTCCTCTAACCTCTCTGAATTTTTATAAGTCCCTCTTTCAGAACGGTTTCAGAGAAAGAAGATGAGGTACAGTCTCTTCAAGGTCAGAAACAAAGGCCAATGTGTTCATTGTTGAATCAAACAGAGAAGGGGCGGAGAATGGGCTTCGGCACCCACATGTCCATTGGGATGAAAGGCTAAGAACTGGGTGGGGTTAAGTGGGGAGGAGGCAGAGATACCACAGACACTTTTGGCCATACTTCCATTAAACAACTTTATCAATGAAACCTAGCTGGGGTCTCCCAGTCCCTTCAGATCCAGATAAGGTCTGCTTGAAATGTCTGCATTATTCCAAAGTGGGAGCCCCCTCCCAGACTTCTGTGAACTGTTAGGGGCTGTATATGATCTTGTCCATCTCTGGCTCTCACTTTCTGCCCCTGCTGAGTTCGTGTTATCTGCCCTATGTCTTTTGACGATTCCTTCATTTTCACCCAGCTTTAACCCAAACATGGAAGAAGAACTTGGCCCCCTTTCCATAAAATAACCATTCACACAAGGAGATGAAAGAGATTTACAGGCAGCAATAGAAACTATTCAAAATTGAACAGTGGATATTCCTCTTCTTAAAAGTCCCTTGGCCACTCTGCCCTATTGCCCTGCTATCTCCTAAATCCTCTTGCTCTTTTATGCAAAGGCAGTGTGGTATAGTGGTTTTAGGGACATGAAGGCTGCCTGCTGGAGTTCATATCGTAGTCTAACCCTCACCAGCTGTATACGTTAGGTAAGTCCCTTCACCTCACTGTGCCTCAGTCTTATCATCTGTAAAATGGAGATAATAATCCACTTACTTCATAAAGTAGTGGGAGCATGAAGGAAGATATATACGCGAATAAGCTCACTGAAGAGTGTATGGCATCACTGGGTCCAAGATAAATGCAAATCCAAACCACAGGGAGCTACTCCTTCATACCTGGATGGCTAGAATTGAAAGTTCAGATAATGACAACTGTTGGTGAAGATGCAGAGAAATCTGATCACGTTACATCCGAATGTGATGTGAGATGGGTTAGCTGTTTTGGAAACCAGTCTGACAGTTCTTCAAATGGTTAAATATAGATTTATCACGTCTCAGAAATTCGACTCTAAGAGAAATGAAAACACAATAACTTGTACCTGACTATTTGCTGTTTAGTTGCTAACTCTTTGCAACCACATGGACTGTAGCCCTCCAGGCTCCCTTTGTCTGTGGGATTTCCAGGCAAGAATACTCGAGTGGGCTGCCATTTCCCTCTCCAGGGGATTTACAGAAGCACCATTCATAATAGCAAAACGTGTAAACTATCCAAATGTCTATCAGCTGACAAGTGGCTAAACAAAATATGGTATAGCCACATAATGAGGTATTATTCAGCCACAAAAAGGAATGGAGTACTGACACATGCTGTAATGTGGAAGAATCTTGAAAACATTATGCTACACAAAAGAAGTCAATCACAAAAGCCCACATGCTG
The DNA here is from genome assembly GCA_006410635.1 of Cephalophus harveyi. Classification (NCBI taxonomy): domain Eukaryota; kingdom Metazoa; phylum Chordata; class Mammalia; order Artiodactyla; family Bovidae; genus Cephalophus; species Cephalophus harveyi. The sequence continues at coordinate 155,763 of SJYT01081899.1, forward strand.
TATAATCGTTTCATATGAAATGTCCAGAATAGGGAAATGTACAGAGAGTAGATTAGTAGTTGCTTGGGGCTGAGAAGTGGTGGTTGCTAAAGGAGTTTGTAGCTAAAGGATATGGGTCTTTTTTGTTAAGTTGATGAAATGTACTAAGATGACCACGGTGATGTTTCCATATAATCGTGACTATTCTAAAAAACAACTGAATTGTATACTTTAAGTGAGTGAATTGTATGGTATGTGAACTATATCTCAATAAAGTTTTTTTTAAAAGAAAAGAGAGAGGATGTACGTTTATATTTACAGCAGTACCTAGCACATAGGAGGGGCTTCCCTGGTGGCTCAGATGTTAAAGAATCTGCCTGTAATGTGGGAGACTTGGGTTCGATCCCTGGGTTTGGAAGATCCCCTGGAGGAGGGCATGGCAACCCACTCCAGTATTCTTGCCAGGAGAATCCCATGGACAGAGGAGACTGCTGGGCTACAGTCCAAACAGTTGCAAAGAGTCAGACATGACTGAGCGACTAAGCTCAGCACATAGGTGAGTTCTGAGTCCTGAGAGGAAACCGTGCAATATTTAGATGAGTCGTGTGTGTGTGTGTGTCTGTGTGTTTGTGTGCGCGCACGCACTTGGAATTTTCCAGCTAAGAATACTGGAGGGGGCTGCCCTTTCCTTCTCCCATGGATCTTTCTGACTCAGGGATCGAACCCATGTCTCTTGCTTCTCCTGCACTGGCAGGCGCATTCTTTACCACTGCACCACCTGGGAAGCCCTAGATTAGTCCTGAAGGAGAGATTAATGAAAGGTCTATTCCCAAAGATGTGGAAGGGGAAACTAACAAGGTGGAGTGTCCCGTGGGCAAGAGGAGGGAATCCAGAGAGCGCGGTGCAGCAGCAGAGGGTGGCCAACAGGAGCTGTGGTTTTCAGAGCCGAACGAGCCCCGGCCTCGCGACAGCCCGCCGGGGAGGAGCCGGGAGAGGGGATGCTTTCTCACGGTCACTTCCCATCTGCTGAGCCTCCCGTCATCGGCACCCACGGGAAAGCCTGAGACGCCCACTGAGGAGACCACAGATGCTGTCCATCCAGACTCAACCATGTGGACCAATTTATTCTTTCCCCCTTTCCTGGTACGCTCGTAACAACGCCACCCTAGGACCCATCTTTTAGGACCCAGCTTTTCCCACTATTGGCTTAATAAGGTAGTTTCTTAATGATTGGTTTTCTTACTTGGTTACTTTTCTGCAGCAAAATACTTGCTGCCTTTTGCAACCACAAACTTGCTCTTAGAAGAGTTAGAGAAAGGAAAGGAAAACATGAGAATGCTTCTCCCAGGCTAGTCATGAAGAGCGGGGTGGAGGTGGGCGGACGGAGACACACAGGGCTGGCTGCTCGCCCTCACCTGAGACTTGCTAAGTCGCCTGGGCCGTGCCCAACTCTCTGCGACCCCGTGGACTGTAGCCCGCCAGGCTCCTCCATCCGTGGGATTCTCCAGGCAAGAATGCTGGAGTGGGTTGCCACGCCTTCCTCCAGGGGATCTTCCCCACCCAGGGATTGAACCTGCATCTCTTACGTCTCCAGCACTGGCAGATGCATTCTTTACCACTAGCGCCACCTGGGAAGCCCATGGCCCAGTGCAGGAAGTAGCAAGAGTACCTGTTGAAAAGAAACAGGTTCTCAGCTTCCCCTTGTAGTAAGGATACCCAGGGGCTATTTTCTCCCGGAGGTGTGGCCCCTTCCAGGTAGTCTGGTGAATCTATGTGTGGATTAAGGTCTGGGCAGAAAGTGGGTATGACTACCTGCTATTGCTGTGGGCTGAATTGTGTTTCCCCTCTAATCTATATGTTGAAGTCCTAACCCCCTGTCCTTTAAAATGTAACTAACTTGGAGGCAGAGACTTTAGAAAGCTGGTGAAGGTAAAATGGGTTTTGTCAGAGTGGGCCCTAATCTACTACGATTTATGTCCTTACAGGAGAAGGCAATGGCACCCCACTCCAGTACTCTTGCTTGGAAAATCCCATGGATGGAGGAGCCTGGTAGGCTGCAGTCCATGGGGTCGCGAAGAGTCGGACATGACTGAGCGACTTCCCTTTCAATTTTTACTTTCATGCATTGGAGAAGGAAATGGCAACTCACTCCAGTGCTCTTGCCTGGAGAATCCCGGGGATGGGGGAGCCTGGTGGGCTGCTGTCTATGGGGTCACACAGAATCGGACACGACTGAAGTGACTCAGCAGCAGCAGCAGCAGGAAGATTAGGACATAGGCACAGGTGGGCCATATGAAGTCATAGAGAGGAAAAACAGTCACCCACAAGCCAAACACAGAGGCCTCAGAAGAAATCAACGCTGCAAACACCTTGATTTTGGATGTTCAGCTTCCAGAATGGAAAATAAATGTCTGGGCTTTTCTGCTGGGCTTGTTTTTTTGGCTGTGGTGGGTCTTCACTGCAGCGCGCAGGCTCTCTAGCTGCGGCACATGGACTCAGTAGTTGCATCACGCAGGCTTAGGTGCCCCATGGAGTGTGGAATCTTAGTTCCCTGACCAGGGATGGAACCTGCTTCCCTGGCAGAAGGCAGATTCCTAGCCACTGTGGGCCCCTCCTGTCGGCCTTCATCCCTGCCTCTAACACACGCACAGTGTGGATACCTCATTATGTCATCTGTTTGGAAGCGTGTTCCTTTGGCCCCTGTATATCTGCTCCCCTTCTCTTCCCTCTCTCCAAGCCCACCCGAGGATCTGCCACTCTCAGGCTGGCACGTACGGTAGCTACTCGGAGTGACAGGATCAACTTTACTCTGCGGAATATCCAAGGAGCTTTTCTTGGGGGTGGGTGGTGGTTTGGAAAATGCAACGAGGAATAAGGTGGTGGTTGTCCTCAGCCTCACAGAGAGGCCATGATTGAGTCTGATAGTGAATCGTGACGATTTCACTGAGATGATCACTTGAAGGGGGCCTTCAAAGACGAGTACGAATTCAACAGTGATGACCAGGCATTCTGTGCAAAGAAAACAGGATGGCCAAAAAGATCTCAGCGCTGTGACCTTGCTCTATTTTCTTCCAGCATTTAGCACCACCTGAAATTATATTTTTATCTAGCTTCTAGTTGCTTATTTTCTGTCTCCCTCATGCCCTCTAATTCCCTGAATGTAGGAAGCAGGTCTGTCCTATGTGCCCCAAAGAATTCCTGGCACATGGTGGTTGCACGGTGCACATGTGTAGCATGGATGAATCAACAGGCAGTCCAAGCAAAAGGGCAGGAAGAGGACTTTGATGAGATCTCAAGTACTTACATAATTTCATTTCATCTGCGTAATTCTACTCCCGAAGAGACAGCATTATCTCCACACTACAAATAAGGAAACGGAGGGGAGACAATGGCAAGCAACTTGCCAAAGGTCACACACCCAGTAAAAGGTAAATCTGGGATTGAAGCCTAAGCTAGCAGGTTCCAAAGTCTGGGCTGTACCAGGAGGAGGCTAACAGAGGCCGGAGCTAAGTCACACTGTGGGAAGGGAGCTGCTTTCACGCCTGCGAGGCGTTGTGCTGACAGGGTGGGCCAGACATGGCCACAGGCTGGAAGAGAGGATCCTCGGCAGTTTCGTCTCTGTCTGAGCCGCTGGCCCTGGCCTTCTCAGTCGCATGGGATGACAGAGAAAACCCGTGCCATTGGCCTCTCAGGAGCTGGTTCGCTTCGCAAGACTTAGATATCTACCTTCTCAATGAATGTTTCCCCACAATCCGGGTACAGATGCCAGCTTGAGCTGTGAGATGATGGGGGTAAAGCACCCAGGCCAGTTCCTGGCCAATAGGGGGTGCTCCATAAAGATTAACTCCCTTCTCTTTCCCCATGGCCTCCTGCCGTCTTTCATCTGGGAAATACGGTTCCTGAGAAGAGGACCAAAGAGGGAGGAAGCGTAAAGGGGACATCTGCTCTGGGGGTGCGGCGGGTAGGGAAGCGGACAGTCTCAAGAAGGAAGGCAGGGACAAGCCAGGCCTGGAAGAGGTAGGTGGATAAGAGAGCAGGAAAATACCCCGTGGTTTTTCTCTCCAAGGAAAACTCTGACCCTCTAGAAGGAAGATTTCGACAAGCCACCAGAACCCTAAATCTTGTGCTCAGTCCTCCAGAGCCTGCTGCAGGAGAAGCAGAGGACCACGTGACTTGGGCCTCATATATACACATTTGGTTGTATTTCCAAAGGAAGTTATTTGCCGAGTTATAGTTTGGGGTTTGTGTTTAAACCGTTAATTTTTAACAGGTATTTGTGAGTTTAATTATGGATTGCACCTGGCGGTGATTTTCCATTTCTTAAAGCATAATGTGCACTGCTCTATAAAGCCCAGTTCCTGACATAAATATGCCATTTGTGGGATCATTTTTAAAAGGTGTTAACTCATAAACAATTAAATTATAGCACAAGATTTTGTAAAATTGTTTTTGAATTTCCATATTTCCTCTGTGTTAGAAATGTTTTCCTTTTTTTTTTTTTTTAAAGAGGCCTAGGTTTTCCCGTCTTACAGGACAGCAGCCTCTGAGGCCTTCAGAGGGGAGGGAGGCCAAGAGCCTGTTTCTGAGCTTGTTTACAGCGCCCCCTGGTGTTTATAACTCATTAAACTTGTCAGACTTTATTTTTCTGGGCTCCAAAATCACTGCAGATGGTCATTGCAGCCATGAAATTAGAAGACGCTTACTCCTTGGAAGAAAAGTTATGTCCAACCTAGATAGCATATTCAAAAGCAGAGACATTACTTTGCCAACTAAGGTCTGTCTAATCAAGGCTATGGTTTTTCCTGTGGTCATGCATGGATGTGAGAGTTGGACTGTGAAGAAGGCTGAGCGCCGAAGAATTGATGCTTTTGAACTGTGGTGTTGGAGAAGACTCTTGAGAGTCCCTTGGACTGCAAGGAGATCCAACCCGTCCATTCTGAAGGAGATCAACCCTGGGATTTCTTTGGAAGGAATGATGCTAAAGCTGAAACTCCAGTACTTTGGCCACCTCATGCAAAGAGTTGACTCATTGGAGAAGACTTTGATGCTGGGAGGGATTGGGGGCAGGAGGAGAAGGGGACGACCGAGGATGAGATGGCTGGATGGCATCACAGACTCGATGGACGTGAGTCTGAGTGAACTCCGAGAGATGGTGATGAACAGGGAGGCCTGGCGTGCTGCGATTCATGGGGTCTCAAAGAGTCGGACATGACTGAGCGACTGAACTGAACTGAACTGAAACTCTAACGCCTCGTCCTTAAGCCCTGAAATTTGCTGAGTAAAATCCCCACAGAGACTTTTTGAAGCACTCCTTCTCTCAAAAGTTCTCATTTACTTAAAAAGAGTAAGGGTTGTAAACCAAAACGACAGCTGACGTACGACTTTTGTTTCCTTCTAGCTTCGTATAAATGTGGGAGGGCAGGTCTGCTTGTAATACAAGTTAAGACTGACTGAGCAGTGACTATGTGCCAGGGAGTGTTCTAAGTGTGCTGCATGGATTAAGTAACTTCACTACTGTAACAATTCTAGAGACAGGTATTATTATTAACATGCCCATTTTACAGATGCAGCAACTGAGACACAGAGCATTTAAGGAATTTGCCAAAAATCACACAACTAGAAATCAGCAAAGATTTCAGGCGAGGCAGCCTTGTTCCACTGCCCATGATTTTAACCACTTTTCCATGCAAGTGCATGTTTCAAGAAAAGGTGTCTTCTTAACTTTTATTTGGCCTGATATTAAAAATTTAATTTCTCTGGGTAAAGTTTGATGGACCAAGGATAAACAGAGCAACAAACAAGGTAAAAAACAATGCCTTCAATAATCCTCTGCTATATGAGATATTAAGCTTCTCAGAAGCATAGATTGCCCTTTAGAATGTCATGCAGTCTGGAAGGATGGTACACAGAACAAGTTCATTAGTGTTTGTTTATAACACCTCCCTGCACCCCTGTCAGGAAAGCATTATATTCTCCTCAGTCTTTTTAAGAGTTCAACAAATTTCAAATCTCTCCTTTAAAAGGGTAATAATAACAATAACAATAGATATAGTGTATTGAGTGCTTTTTCTTGGTTTTTGCTTGAGAGAAGCAATGATCTAGTGAAAAATAATGTGGATTTGAAGGAATCGTACTATCTGGGCTCAAATCTTAGCTGCTATTGACTGCACAAGTTCCTTCACATAGCTAGGCCTTAATTTCCCCTGTAGAACAGGGAAAATGATGATGCCTGTTTCAGAAGAGTGTGTGAGGATGAACTGATTTAATTCACGTAGAGTTCAGAAGAGTTTCCAGCACGTAGCAAGTTCTTCTGAGAATCTTACCTTGTCTTGTAATGTGCCAGGCGCCATGCTAAGCAGACAGGTGACAAAACCACGTTTTAATGCAAGGGTCTCTCTGTATAGACTGCTGGCTGTTAAAATTATTAATGCAGAAAGGAATCCGAGAGGAAACATCAGTTCAGTTCAGTCGCTCAGTCGTGTCCGACTCTTTGTGACCTCATGAATCGCAGCACGCCAGGCCTCCCTGTTCATCACCATCTCCCGGAGTTCACTCAGACCCACATCCATCGAGTCCGTGATGCCATCCAGCCATCTCATCCTCGGTCGTCCCCCTCTCCTCCTGCCCCCAATCCCTCCCAGCATCACAGTCTTTTCCAGTGAGTCAACTCTTCGCATGAGGTGGCCAAAGTACTGGAGTTTCAGCTTTAGCATCATTCCTTCCAAAGAAATCCCAGGGCTTATCTCCTTCAGAAGGGACTGGTTGGATCTCCTTGCAGTCCAAGAGACTCTCAAGAGTCTTCTCCAACACCACAGCTCAAAAGTATCAATTCTTCGGCGCTCAGCCTTCTTCACAGTCCAACTCTCACATCCATACATGACCACAGGAAAAACCATAGCCTTGACTAGATGGACCTTAGTCGGCAAAGTAATTACCATACCAAGATGGTAATCGCTGCCACCGAGTAGGCGTACTTTCGTTGTTTTTCACTGTTTGACTTGTCTGCCAAATAAGCATGGGTTGTTTTCTAAAAAGAAGACCAAAACTAAAGATTAACAGAAAAAAAAAATTTCATTGAAGGAACTAAGGATAATTGACTGGGAAAAAGAAGTCTCATGGAGGACACAGCATATGTCTTCAATTGTCATTTCACTTCAGACTGAAATGTCTTCAAGTTGCTGAGAGATAACAAGTGGAAGAGAAAGACCTGCACTTCAGAGCGAGGCCCGATGGATGGGAGCTTCAGTCTCTCGTGAGCAACGGTGACCGAAAAGCCACAGAGTAGCTCATCCTTGAAACGTTCATCCAAGGCTGAGAACGCCTCTGAGAGACAAGGAATAGGCAGGCAACTCACAGGTCAAGTGGCAGGCTGGGTCATAAGACCTCTCTAGTCCTGATTTTTCATTTCCCAATTTTGCTCTGAAATCCACCTGAAGAAATGAAAAATCAGGTGATCCCCAGCTTGCAGAGAGCTGAAGTCTGTGTTCTTGCCAGGTATTTTTGTCCTACGCTGTTTCCATAAACCCTATGAGAAGACACGTGTCTTCCTTCATTCTTAAGGACCCAGTTGGATTGAAGAAGATGGAAGCAATGGCCCAAAACCAGCGACACCTTAGCACCCATATCCCACCAAGTGCCAGACACCAGCCCTGAAGCACGGTGCCTATGCTGGTTACTGCAGAGACGAGATGAAGGGAAGCACAGGCAGGGCCTTTGGCCCCCGGGACTCGTGATCCCACTGCTGTCCTCTGCAGCCGTTAGGAGCTGTGGACGATAGAGCCTGGCCTCAGCGGCTGAAACACGAGGGTTCAGGTTTTCACAGCGGAGGGTGCAGGGACACGCAGAGCTGCGACGGCAGCCTCGGGACGCGGCCGGGGAGCCGGGCTCCTGCTGCCTTTCGGCGCCACCATCTGCTGGGCACAGAAGATGGGCACAGGACATCTTCCCGGGGAGCTTCGAGCGTCACTTCTGTGCTCCAGGCAGGAAACAGGAAGCCCGAGAGGCGAAAGAGGGGCTCCTCTCAAACTGCTCTCCTAAGAATCTGCTCCAAAGTTGAGCGCCTGCTCCTCTGGCCGCAGCTTACCGCCACGGGGCTCGGGCCCTCCGGCCACCCGTAAAACCCAGGGTCCCATTACGAGGGGCGGAGGAGGCGCGTGCAGGACGAATAGAAGCAGTGCCTGCCACGGTCTCACGCCCCTCTGTCAGGATGGCAGGGCTTGTCCCCACTTTACAAAGACGAGACAGCTGGGAGGCGGCCAGGAGGACCTGTGCAGGGCCACAGCGGGGCGGTGGTGGTGACGGTGCCAACACCCAACTCGGGGCTGCTTTTGGAAAATGGCAAACACAGAAGGCAGAGACTCACGAACATCTGTGGACCAAGAGCAGGTGTGAGCCCGGGGCCATCTCCCTGCGGGGAGTCCAACTGGCAGATGAGAGGGGCTGCAGAGGGCAGCGAGGACAGGGGCCGCAGGACTCCACGCTCCGTGCCATCCCCTGGTTGGCGAGAGCTAGACGGCTCTGGCCTTGGCTCAGCTGGGAGAACAGATGGGCAAGGATTCAGGACAGCTTCCAGCGCAGCCAAGCGGCAAACCTGCCTTCCCTCCCTGTGTCAGCCGAGGCTACGGTTCCCACTGGGTCCCAGCCAGCAGCAGAGGCTCAAGTCTGAAGTCCCTGACAGCTGGGCCAGGGCTGGGCCATTCCCCGCCCACCATGGAGGCCAGGACGAGGGCCAGCGAGTGCAGGGGTTCCTCCGGCAGCGAGGGGGACGCTCCTGGGCGGAGAGGCCCACCAGATTCACATTTCCCTGTGCAGGGCGAGCAAGCCTATGGCGACCCGATCTCGGCCCTAACCTTTGGGGCCTGGGACTCCAACCATGGAGATGGCAGCCCGTTTGTGTGGCAGAGGCCTGGAGTTGTTCTTCCACGGGTCCTGGTGTTCCACAGGAAAGACGGCCACGTGGCCAGAGGAGTAAAGGTGAATGCAGGAAATTAGTCTGAAAAGCCAGCAGCGCGCATCTAAAGAAAGGCGGGTCCTCAGGGAAAGAAGGAAAACCATGAGGGGATAGGAACACATGTCCAGCTTCAGAAAAAAAAAAAAAAAGGACATAAAATGCATTACATAGAATTTTATTGCAGCTCTGGCAGGAGCGTATCGTATAAGAGGAAGAGACACAAATCTTTAGAAAGACATGAACTTCCTGCTGTCAGCTGGACATGGTGGATGCACGTGGAAGGAATGACTAGGGACGAAAATAGGTGTGTGTGGGGGGTCCTTTCAGCTTCCACAGACTACATCAATGTTGGATTATCTGTGTTACCTACTCCCGGTTCACCGGCTCTGACATTAAAAGCGGACTGAAACTTGCTTAGCATTCCGTTTAGCTGGAAAAGCTTTTTTGCATGAGACTGAAGTTTGTTTAGATTTCTATTTAGCTAGAAAAGTCAGAAAGGCTTTTTTGAATGGTATGAAGATGACGAGCAGAACGCCTTTGAAGAGAGAAGCTGGGGAAGAAATGGGAAGGAGAGGGCCAGCGGCGAGCCCCACCCGAGAGGCGGCTCCCTGAAAGGACCCGGGTGTGCATTTCCACCACACTCTTCCTCCGGGAGGCTGGGCACCCCGCGGCCACCTGCAGACTGCACAGTGAGGCTCTTTGGATGGTTATAAAGAACTCCCAACCCTGTTCCCTTACCCCTGGCCTTCTGTCATCTCGAGATTCTGGACTCATCAAAGCTACGCCCTGCGGCCTGAAGGGCTGCTCGCGCGGCTGAGGGTGGGCTGGGCAGCAGGCGGCCAAGCGGGCTTCCACCCCGCCCGCCTCCCCCTCCGTCCTCAGCAGCCCCGATGAGGGCACCATCAGGGCGGAGGCTCCACGAACCCCCCCCTGGCCCTCTGGGGTGAGAGGAGTCAGCAGGGACACGTACCCGCCCTGCCGGGGCCATCTGCACTCAATTACAAGCCCTTTGGAAGCCGGCAGAGGGCTGTTTAGCTGCCGCTGGTTCTCTATGATTAGCTAGTTCTTGTCTTTTGAATACTGCATATGGTGCAGCCAGCTGTAGAGAGCATTCATGATTCAAAGCTCTTTTCCCCTCAAAAAGAAAAGTGCTAAGCTAGTTTTATTACCATGGGAAGAAGAAAAAAAAGTTTAAAACTCTTACTTTCGGGTTAAGTTCCTTTTCCTTCCTTAAAATTCTACCTCTTTCCAGGATTGGGACCATTCCATGTTCTCTTTACTACCAGCACTATACAGGTGCTTGTTGGCTCAAGGTGAGCCTTGCGAGGAAATATCAAGATTGTGTGTTAATTCCAGCTTAGGTGTTTTTATCCATAGTTCAGCAGACTCTCTCCTCTCCTTTTTTATGGGAGACCTGATGTGAAGAAGGCTGAGCACTGAAGAATTGATGCTTCTGAACTGTGGTGTTGGAGACGACTCTTAAGAGGCCCTTGAACTGCAAGGAGATCCAACCAGTCCATTCTGAAGGAGATCAGCCCTGGGATTTCTTTGGAAGGAATGATGCTGAAGCTGAAACTCCAGTACTTTGGCCACCTCATGCGAAGAGTTGACTCATTGGAAAAGACTCTGATGTTGGGAGGGATTGGGGGCAGGGGGAGAAGGGGATGACAGAGGATGAGATGGCTGGATGGCATCACTGATTCGATGGGCGTGAGTCTGAGTGAACTCCGGGAGTTGGTGATGGACAGGGAGGCCTGGCGTGCTGCAATTCATGGGGTCGCAAAGAGTCGGACACGACTGAGCGACTGAACTGAACTGACCTGATGGGAAGGTATCCCTGTAGTGAAACCCCTCCAGATTCCGCCCTCTGCAATCAGCTGGGAGCCAGGGCCACTGCACAGGCTTACTCACCTTCTCTCGCAGGTGCTGAGCCAAGAACAGAAGCAACACGGGTTCGTTCACACTTGATACTCTCGGTGTTCTCTGTGGGTAAGAAGCAGCTGGCTAGAACCCAGCATTAAAGTCAGCAGGAAAGCTTAATAAAATGTGTATTCCTGGGGCTACATCACAGACTTGAAATCTGGGCTCACATGTGAGTGGAGGTCCAGAGAAGACGGAGATTTCGGAGTCTCATGACTAGTGATAACGAAAGTCATTGATCGGCTACAATTCACAGGGAAAAGAATGTGGAAATGGAAGACGAGGGTAATCAGAGTCTCTTCTTCCTCGTTTCTCTGAACCAGGCAAATAATTCTTTTCTCATAATACACAGGCTGTCTGGTAAACAGCGGCACAAATATGCCAAAACCACAGGGCACGCTGTGGATAAACAGCTCTGTGTAGATAAATGTGCATGTGTAGCTGATTCTCTCCGCCTGAAGCTAACAAAACGCGGTAAGTCAACCTTGGGGCTCCGCTGGTAAGGAATCCGCCTGCAGTGCGGAAGGCCTGGGTTGGGAAGATCTCCTGGAGAAGGGAAAGGCTACCCACTCCAGTATCCTGGCCTGGAGAATTCCATGGACTGTGTAGTCCACGGGGGTTGCAAGAAGTCGGACACAACTGAGTGACTCTCACTTTCACTTTTAAGTTAACTATACGCCAATAAAAATTTAAAATATATGTCTTAAAAAAAAGTTCTCTGTAGAATGAGCTTGGCTGGCTTAGGACTATAAATTTGCAAAACTTTAGGAACCCATCTATACATGGAATGAATAATTGTACTCTCCATACTAGGGAAAGAGAGACATAAAAATGCCTATATAAATATTTAGCAGAAAGAGTACCTCAGAAGTAATTTTACTTTTTTTTTTAATAAAAAATTTCAAGCATGTCCATGTCCAAGAGGAACAAAATCTGTTCCAATTATGGATTGTTCCACTGAGGATAATGGGAGCCACAAGTCTCACCATCTGAGAAGGAAATTATTACTATGGGAAGGGAGAAAACAAAAGGAACCCCCTGCTGTCAGTCTGAAATGGAGGTACGGATAAACTCGTGGTTTTCAAGATGGATACAGAAATAAATTTAGATGTCATGGGCACACAGGTATGTGCATACATGTACACACATGCAAATATTCCTAAACTCTGACCGCTGAGATGACCTGGGACCAGTGGCTCCACAATAGTATTGAGCAGACTTAGCCCTCAAATCTTAGTTTTAAAATAGTGTTCCACTAAGGAAAGTAGCGGGAAAGCATCTGTCTACAATGTGGGAGACCCAGGTTTGATCCCTGGGTGGGGAAGATCCTCTGGAAAAGGAAATGGCAACCCACTTCAGTACTCTTGCCTGGAAAATCCCACGGATGGAGCCTGGTAGACCCCAGTCCATGGGGTTGCGAAGAGTCGGATACAACTGAGCGACTTTACTTCAAGGAAAGTAGGGCTGGAGTAATGAAGAGTACAAGACAAAACTGGACTGTCCTACAGTGTCAGAAGATAAAGAAAAAGGCCAAGTAAAAGGAAGACATGTCAAGAAGACACAGCAGTCAGCTTGAAGGCGCTCCGACTGGCCGCCATACCTGAGATGATTTACGCACCTAAAGGAATAACTGCAATAATCAATTATAACTCACTGGATACAAAAATGATTCCATACTTGTAATATAATATAAACTAATAAATAAACGGGGAATGAGTGACCCCATAGTGAAAAAGGCTGGCAAGCACCTCTTTAAACAAGTGGTCCGTTAGTGTTACAGTGATGAGACAAGCAGAAATCACACGCCACACAGCGTATGGGATCTTAGTTCCCTAAACAGGACCGAACCCGGGCCACGCCAGTGAAAGTGCCGAGCCCTAACCACTGGACGAATCCCCTAAAGTCCAACTTCTCAGTGTAACAGACAAGTGTCTACGGCAATGACGAAGACAAGTGGTGAAGATGAATTTGTAGCATCAAGAGTGTCACAAAATTATTTCTTGAAATAGAGCAGAAATTGTTATTCTATATAATGTGATTTTTAGGTACATATTTTAACAAAAACACTTATTATGAGTTAAAGAAAGATCAGTGGATGAATATACTCTTCTAGGTTGGATTAAAATAGGATATGTAAGGTTTAAAAAAGTTTGGCTGAGGAAAAGTAACAGTTTTGCAAAACCTGTGCAATCCAAAAGATGATGTTCAACAGCAAGAAGGATTCCAGTTTCTCACCACCAGTTCTCGCAAGCATAGAAATGTATGCCTCAGTGTAAGAAGGTGTCAAACAGAAACAGGCAAATCTGACAGACTTTACCAAGCAGGATAAATCCGACGTAAAATCAAAGTAAAACAATTTACAGCTTACAAAAAGACTTGCAAGTTGAAGATTCCTTCTATCGACTACTCAGAGACCCCACGAGCTCCTCCTGTCCTCTCAAAGATAGGTTGTACCAAAATCTGGTCCACGCCGAACCTTTCATGGATGCACGACCTGGAAAGGAAGGAGTGTCTGAGAAGACGCTGCCTGGCGCCCTTCCGGCTGGCAGCCCTTCTTTGTAGAGGCGATCAGCATCGGGTCCGAGCAGCATCCCACGCCACGCCAACACCGTTTCCTGTCTGGCCAGCTCTCATCTTTCTCCGGTAATGAAGAGATGGACGTTCTTTTTGGATTGCAGCATCTGGGCGGCCCGCTCCACCCCGACCACAGCGGCCAAGCGCTGGGCGTCGTACTTAGAGTAGAGGACGGTGCAGGTCCAGGCGGCTTCCTCGCCTCTGCTGGTGGCTCGCAGCATGTTACAGACTTCACTGTAGAAATGCGGGTATGTTGGCAGTTCATAGAAAATCAGGTTCCTGATGCCTTTTATTGTGTATCTGCCAGAAGGAGAAAGAGAGGCTATGTCTACGGGAGAAATTTATGGAGAAGCCACCTTGGAATTTTACAGGGACACAGTCACTCATACCGCTTCGTGCTCAAGGAGGAACAATGACAGACAGACCAACGGTTACTCTAATTTGAGCTGGAAGGGCTCATTTTTTGTGACAACGTGTTTGAATTCCTAATGTTTGGTTTAAGATAATGATAAAATGAATTTGCCTTTCTTGAGCCTGCTCTGAGCAGAGAGAGGTAGGCTAAGGAAGAATAGAAGACAAGGGTTAAAAATCGGTCATCAAAAATTTAAAAAGCAGACAACTTCCGATTTAACACTATCCTTATAATCAGGGAAAACAACGTTCTGTAATGGAGATGAGGTCAGATCCAGTACATAAAATAAACTGCAAATGCTCTCCCATTAAGTCTTTTCTTAACACTCTGACAACATGTTAACTCCATGGCAGATGTTCCAAGTTCATGCATTTATGACACTGTGCCCAAGGACCCATCAGGCATTCTGGGAAGGCAATTAGTATCAGGAGCTTCCTCACTCTTTCCCTGCCCCACAGGGCTGCACCGCGGTGGTGGGAAGGCACACCCTAAGGACTCACCTGTGGTTAGGTTGAGGTCAAGCATTCCCTCCTAACAAAAGATTTCACAGGCTGACAAGGTTCTGATTTTTCCTGTCTGACACATCTGATGTTAGACTTCCTTGGGAATTCTATTTTATTCATGGAGGATAAGTTTTCCTTGTCTTTTTATCCCATGGCTCAGCCTTCTCTCTCTGGAGACCCTCCTCTTTCAGAATATAACTGCAGTCCATTACTTGGTTCATTTTTCCACATCCCCATTCTATACAGGAATTCTAACACTAACAAGTGAAGTTGACAAGACACAATTCTGCCTCAGCAGTTATCAAAACAGAAACACACAAACACGGATTTTCACTTCTGTTTAGTATGTAGAAAATTCAAGAGAATACTGCTTCCATGCTAACAAGAAAAAGACAATCTACAACATTCCTCTTCTTGAGCCTAGACAGCTGATGTAAGGACACCAGGTGAACTGATTCAGCGGTGCCCTGGTGGGTGTTTAACTGGTTTTCAGTGGGGGAGGGAAGGTGCTGATTTGAAGCACTTGCCAATTTTTGTGGTGTAAACCCTTCATTTCAAGCGACCAATGTCATGCTCCTGAACTTAGAAATGGGAAGAGATGTGTGACCAGATCTCAAGAGCAGGCATGAGCCAGCTTCAGCCCATCACTGACTGAATTCCAGAGCGACAAGCTCTTCTGAAGAATAAAAGGACACTTCACCATGGGAAAGGGGGTGCTGCCGGGAAAGGGGGAAGGAAGAAGCGGCTACACCTGCAACACGCTCTCAATGGGCCATTATGGGTTTGCATGAGAGTTCAGGATCCCTGGGATTTCCGGCTCATTTTCACGAGGTCCTTTCCAGAGGCCTTCACTGGGGGCCCTGAGGACAAGGCAGAAGACCTGAGAGACCCCGTGGGCGGCGCAGACAGGAAAACCCACTCTTTCCCCAGACCCATACTGTGTATGAAGCTAAAGCCTGAAGCCAATGAACAGGACAAAGGCCAACTGCTGGGGTGGAGTCAGAGGAAGCAAAAATCTGCTACCCTAAGGGAGCAGGGTTTCCCTTGTGGCTCAGCTGGTAAAGGATCTGCCTGCAATGCGGGAGACCTGGGTTCGATCCCTGGGTTGGGAAGATCCCCTGAAGAATACTTCAGTATTCTCGCCTGGAGAATTCTATGGACTGTACAGTCCATGGGGTTGCAAAGAGTTGGATGCGACTGAGAGACTTTCACTTTCAAGGGAGGGGCATTAGCCCCCTCACCCCGTCCCTCCCCACCACAAGACTCACACCCAGTAAAAAGCAAGAGCAGTCTGTCCCTAAGCAAAGGGCATGAAGCCTATGGAGCCCAAGAGTCTGCGCTGATGCAAGCAGAGGTTTGCTGCCAGTGGGGAGAAGCAGGAAACTCTTTCCAAGACCCTCACAGAACAAGGCAGAGAGAGGTTTGCCACCATGAGAAAGCCCAGAGTGGAGAGAACCTGCCTGCATCTGAGCTGGACGGGTCGGAGGGCCCCTGCCCCACCTCAAGCCTGTGCGGAGTGAGCAGGAGCGGCTGGAGCGCGGGGGGCAGCTCTCCCTGGGCTCTCCCTGCACAGGGGCGCAGGGTGGGGGAAGCTCTCCCTGGGCTCTCCCTGCACAGGGGCGCAGGGTGGGGGAAAGCTGAGAGGGGAGGCGGTCCTGAGACAAGACCCTCCAGCAGGGCCCCGCGCCAGGCCACTGTCTGCTGGAGGAACTGCAGTCTGTGGTAACTGGACGGTAACCATGGTAACAACCAGACCCTCACTAGGCTCCCAACTCCCACTCTAGTGGCCTGAGGCAAGAGGTGTGTCCAGGCCAACTACCCACCCAGGAACTCCATTCAACTATCACAAAAAACACACAAAAGTAAGAAAAAGACATTAAAACCATGAGGTATCATTCTATCAAACTACTGGCAACAGGTAGGGTTTTACAGAGATAGGTTAATGGAGGATAAGGTATTGTATGTGTTGGGGGGGGAGGGAGAAGATGGAAGCTGCAGCGTACAGCAAACATTAAACCGTATACAGTTTTGGAACAAACAAGTCTTCCCTTCCAAATTTATCCCAAGGAAATACCTAGGCAACTAGGCCATCAACTACACAGACAGATGCTCATGGCGTTATTGTACATAATAGCGGAAAATAACAGCATGCCTGTTAAAAGGAAACTGGGTTAATTATATCCCTATTAAAAGTACATAACACTAAATAACCACTAAAACGGATACCACGCACACCTCACAGGTTACTCATAATCAAACAGAAAAGGTATCGTTACAAGGCAGAGATCTAGCAGACCTACCTTGACCAGGTGATTACGTTTAGCATCACCCAAAATGGGATAAACTGACACCCCGTGCCTTCATGTAGACTTCTTACCAAAATAATGTTTAAATCTGTGATTCCCAAAGTTGGAAGCCTGTTGAATTACCTATTTGTTTTTAAAAAATATCTATTATATAATTGGTCCCCATCTCCAACACCATGATTTAATTGATACTGGGGTATGACACGGGCATTCAGATTTTTAAAAGCTCTACTAGGGGATTCCAATGTGTAGTAAAGTTTGGGGACACTGACCTAAATAATAAGCAAAGAGCCAAATCCAGACCGTGGGACATTCTACGGGAAACCGGACTAAACTTTTCAAAAAAATGTCAGTATCATGACAAAGAACAAAAGGAAGAGAATTATTCCAGATGAGGGTTTCTTAACCACAGTATTACGGACATTTTAAGCCCGATAATTCTTTGTTGTCGGGGCCACCCTGTGAACTCAAGGGTGACTAGCAGCACTCAGGCCTCGACCTGTGTGAACCACTAGAATAACCCTCCAGCTGCAACTACCAAAAATGTCTCCAGATACTTCTGAATGTCCCTTGGGGAGCAAACTATTCCCAGCTTGAGAACTGCTAAAATAAACTGAAGAAACATGTTAACCAAATGCAGTGTATGATCCTCAGCTAAACCCTAAGTCCGGGATTGCTGGTGGGGACGGCTGTGACGGTCACTGGAAAACGGCTAGGAAAGTCTGAACACAGACCAAACATCAGATGGTCCCATTGCAATCATGCCAAGTGGAATGTCAGCAAATGGCAGAGTTCTGGTTTTAGCCACTTTACATGCTGAAAGATCTAGAAGCTAAGCGTCATGAAGCCTCCTACAAGTTACTGTCAAATGGTTCAGGAAGAAAAAAAATAAGATGTGGGAGGAGAGAGAGGAGAGACAGAATGTGAGTGCATGTGAACGGGGCAAAACGCTAACGGCTGGCCAAGTCTACGTGGATGGAGTTAGAGACGTTCACTGGGAGAGCTTTACAATGTCTTTTGAAATGTAATCTTCCCAAATAAAAAGTTGGTGGGGGGAAGATGTGACAGAATCATATATAAACTTAAAAAGACTTAAAAATACATATCCATAACACACAAGCATGCACACCAAAATGCTAACTTGTTTTTTTTTCAATGAGCACATAAAACACGTAAGATAAAAGAAAAGAAGTCCCTATGTGTATATGGGGATCTCAACTTCGGTTTTTTTTTTTTTCTTCAAATTGCGTGTGTCTGTGTGCACGTACACAAGTTTTTTGACATTAAAAAGTCAGGGAAGAGATATACCAAAATGAGTATTTGTAGGATTATAGGTGGGATTATAGGTGATTCCATTTTTTTAACCTAGATTTTCCAGGTTTTCTAACAATAATACTCGTATAATGAGAGTATTTTTAAAACAAAATAAAACAACAAAACCGACTCTAATAGGTATTATACTTAAGAACTAAGAAGATCTCTTAGTGCCAATTTGTCTACAGTAGAGACACAGTAGAGACTAAGGCTTCCCAGGTGACTCAGCGGTAAAGAATCTTCCTGCAATGCAGGAGATGCAGGTTTGATTCCTGGGTGGGGAAGATCCCCTGGAGAAGGAAATGGCTACCCACTCCAGTATTCTTTCCTGGAAAATCCCACGGATAAATGAGCCTGGCAGACCACAGTCCATGGGGCCTAAGTCGGAACGACTTAGCGACTAAACAATGCAACAAAGAGAGGCGAGGATCATCTGGAAATAAGCGAGTGTGAGCAGGGCCTCTTCAGAGGGGCGGTCAGTACCAACTCCTGTAACTTCCTGCACCCCTTCCCCTGCCTTCCTCCTCTCCTGTACATGTTATGGGTCTTCAGTGACCCCAACAAATATGGCCTAACACTCTGACAGGACCTAAAATTAAGGACATTCCTGATATCTATGCTACCTGCCAACCGTCAGTGATAAATGAGGGACCCACAACTGACTTGAAAGGCTGGTTCCTCCACAGTCTATAAAGACTCGATCTGCTACTTCTATAGCTGGGGTTCTCCCTGGGGCAAGGAACACCTGGAAACACCCCAGGCGGCCTTTCCCAACTTTAGAAATCCCACCTCCAGAGCTTCTGAGTGCCAGTCCTTCATGCTGTGCTTACCCACTGATAATGCTCAGAGAAGAAGCTGTGAACTGTCCTCACCTCAGGAGTATCATGACCAAAGGCCCATCCAGCCCTAAGATTCTACTGGTTTCATCTCCCCAAAGAAAACAAATCTTCAGGTTGAAAATTTTTCATTAGCTCACAAATGAACTGCAGTATTTCTAACACTGTCTACTTCCTCAGAGAATACAGACACAGAATTTTAGAGTTGGTTACTAAAGTTGAAAACACATGTACTTTTCCCCACGGTCAAATTAAAAAAATAAATCACAAAGACAATGCAGATCAAAATACCTATCGTCACCTTCGTGACCTCTCAAGCAAAAAATTCTATAGCTGAGAACCTTGAGACAATTGGCAGTTGCAAATTACTTAGATTCACATTTAACACCCAATAACTGGATCCAGGGTATAAAGCAAATGGCACATGTCAGGTCTGTCTTTACCGTGACTTTGGGGACAAAACCGTCTGGTCAGTAAATGAACAGTGTAAGGCAGGAGACTGTCCCACCCACTTAAGAGAAGGGGCTCCTCTTAACACCACACCCTCTCCTTGAAGATCTGCTCTTTAAGAGAGGTCCTCATCCCAG
Source organism: Cephalophus harveyi (assembly GCA_006410635.1). Classification (NCBI taxonomy): domain Eukaryota; kingdom Metazoa; phylum Chordata; class Mammalia; order Artiodactyla; family Bovidae; genus Cephalophus; species Cephalophus harveyi. Next base: position 175,144 of record SJYT01081899.1, read on the forward strand.
CTTAACTCACAGCTGTGAGAGAAAATCACGTTGGGAAGTTTTCCGTCCATCCACTTCATTCAAAGGACTTGCTTTGATGTGTTAAGCTTTTGGAAAACTAAGGGCTCTTAAGACCTGCTGAATGCAAATTCCCCCCCAAATACCACTTTCCAATGCGAAAGAAAACAACTCCTCACTGGAAGGAAGCAAATAATGATGCTGGGAAGCAGGCATTTGTTAAAACTCTCGGGCCAAACAGCCAAGAATGAAGCCCCGTCAACACAGATACAGTCATGCCTCGGCTCTCCGCTGGCAGATAACCGTTGTCAGTAGAATGCCAGAGGTCATGCCGTGCCAGCCTGCTTCACCCGCCAGGCTGCTGGGTCTTCCTGGTGAGGAGAGGGTTTCTGAGGAACACCATCCAATACCAACATAAATGAAAAGGCAACGCAATGTGAAGGTGCACCAGTTAATAAGCTCTAAAGCCTAGAAGATTTCTGGCTTAGCTGTTAAAGATTCTCTGAAGAAATGGGTCCCTCAGTAGTATATGACTGAGAATTAATAAAACAGTAAAGTCAGAACTTAAACTCACTGAACATTACTGTGAATCCGGAAAGAAAAGGTTATAGGATGCGATTTCCATCTCTCTCTAGGTAAGGGCTTAAAGGAAGCTTTTACACTTGGCAGTAGAGAGAATTAGCCAAACAAGAAAATCACGAGCTCTGGGTGCACAAAGGGCTACAGCTATCCCAAACAGTAACAGAAGGATCAATATTACTAACACTCTAATTAAAAAAAAAAGGTCACCCCAACATTTCTGTCAAAGTCACATGGTGGGGAAGCTAAGCAAATGCTGAAGCTCTTAATATTCACCTTTAAGGCCCTCGCCTTTTGCTCTTCCTAAACATCAAGGGGCCCCTTAGTCCCTGTTCTCTTTGGTGAGGAAGTGTGTGCACACCATCTCTGGACACGTGAGAACTTCCTGAACACTGATACTGCACTCAGCTTCCATCTCCACACAGTCCCCAATATTTCATCTGTGCTTCTATGACAGGCTCCATCCACCCTTTGCTGTACTCGAGTTGTCCCTGTCAAGAGCTGCTCAACTCTGTAACATCTTCCTTGAGGGGCATATCCTCAAGAAAGCTACTTAGGAAGTACTCTAAGTATGGATCCACTCCACGTCTATATATGACATGCTGCAGTCACTCATTCATTTCTACAACCTTTTCCAGCAACACCCATTTTGCAAGAAAACCAAACAACCCATCAAGGAAAGCCTGACCAGCCCCTAGAACTCTGGCGTCTCTCCAGGAGGTGGAAGAGGGAGGACCACAGCACTGCAAAGCCCCCTGCACACTCAGAAGCAGGCCCTCCAGAGAGGACGCTTGAAGCCCGGCCCCACTTCTCACCTTTTGTAGAAATGGAAGCGCTCAGTGAGCAGCAGGAACTGCTTCTCCCCTTGAAGGAAGAAGTGTCTGGCCCTGGAGACCCCAGACTTCTGGGTGTACTCGCAGATATGAGTGAAGTTCAGTTCCTCCTTCTTGAAGTAATTTCGGAGACGCACAAAGTCAAAGTAGGAGGGGACATAGATAAGCGTGTGGGACATGACTGCATCCCGATACTGAGGCAGAATCTTGTTCACGAAAAAGTTGAACCTGATTTGGAAAGGCAAAGGGCAAAGTCAGCGGTCTGGAAGTGAGCCCGCAGGGTCACTGCTAACTGCATGGCCCTGGGCAAGTCACAGTCTCCCTCTAGCTCCGCTAAGAGGCCAATCTGGTCTACCGCGCTGCAAAGAGACTGAACTTGTTCAACATGTTAGAAAGTAAGTGCTGGCACTACTCATCATAAAGTATGGATGTGACACTGGTATATCCAGAGAATTATTCTAGGAAGTATACAACCGTATCACTCATTCATTCAGTTGTCAGTCAGTCAACAAATAATTACTGAACACCTACCATATACTAAGCACCATTCTGCTGCCAAGGGTCTCCTGACTAAACGCAATGAGCAAACAGAAGAAAATAACATAGAGAATTAGAAAAGGAGTTCTTGCCCTGAAGGGCTTACAATTAAGTTGCTGACATGCAGCATTAAGCAATTAATGTAATTTTAAAATGCCACCGTGTAGGGGAAAGTACTCCTGATTCAGCAGCTCTGCCATTAACTAGATATCAGAACGAGGGCGAGGCACTGCCTCTCTGGGCTTCAGTGTCCTCCCCTGTCAATGCCGTGACAGAGGGGAATCACCTCATTTCATCTTGCAAACGGTCATCGATAAAGTCAACATGGAGTCCAATTCTAAGTTTGAACGGCCAGGTAAAAGCCCTCTCTGTGACTCCCAGGGTCCAGTGGGAAGGGCGGGGAATGTGGGTACCTGGCATCAATCATGGAAGTGAGGCTTTCCGCTTCCATCCTCTGGAAGACATGCGGGAGCTGCACCAGGACCTGACTGATGGAGCCTGTCATCGGGACGTTCCTCACGGCCACCTGCCAGGGGACAGGGAGAGCATCAGGAGGCGCGGTATCCCCGCTGCTGACCAGAGGTAATCCTCCCCTTCTGCCTCGTGACCCAAACAACACCTGACACTTCCCGAAGGTCAGAGAAAGGGGAGACCCCACCTGGCCTTGCACATTGACGCAGTACTTGTTGAACACGGAGTTGATCTGGGCATCCTGCAGGGCCCCGAAGAGCAGGGTCTGGCGATAGTACTTGGACCAATTGTTGAGGCTCCACATCCGCACTCGAGAAAAGTCCACCCCATGTGAGTCCAAGGGCAGCAGGTTCATGTGGTTCATCAAATGCTGCGAGCAGAAATAATACTCTATTAATACTTATCGAGCACTCACCTGGAAGGCATTGCTAAGCGTTCCATAAGCCTTTGGTCTTACTTAACCCTGAGAAATGCACACTATCGCCTCCCAGGTTACAGCAAGACAACTGCGGCTCAGGTGGGAGCGTGACTTGTCCATAGTCGGGTAAACATTCCCAACATGAAAATAAAGCTCAAACTGGCTACCTCGTGGATCTTTCAAAAAGGATGGAGATAGTATCTATACAGTGTCTTTCTGAAATGCCCCCTGGTCACTCTATAAGCAACAGGGCTTCAGACTTGGACAAGAAGGGAAATGACACAGAAGACAGAACTGCTGTCCTCCATGACCCGGCTCCCAAAACATCGGCGATTCCCCGAGTGGCTCCACGCCAACCAATTAAATATGACTCAACCATTAGCTTCCTCGCAGCTCAGTCGGTAAAGAACCTGCCTGCAATGCAGAAGACCTGGGCTCAATTCCTGGGAAGATCCCCTGGAGAAGGAAATGGCAACCCACTCCAGTATTCTTGCCTGGGAAATCCCATGGACAGAGGAGCCTGGCGGGCTACAGTCCATGGGATCGCAAGAACTGCACACAACTTCGCAACTAAACCACCACCACAACTATCAACATGCCTTTTCCATGTTAATCATATCTTTACCTTGTATACTGAAGGGTTACAAATACTATAAATTTACTCCTTACTTCATAAGTACTCCCCCTTATTTGCTGCAAACTTTAAGTCCTGGAGTTGTAGAAAAGGTAAATTCTCACTTGCCTTATACTGTCAAAATAAACCTATGGTTCCATGATGAGGACTGTTCCAAAGCACAATCCTAAACTCAAAGACATTGCAGACTATGTGGAGAGGGAGAAAAAAAAAATCACAGCACTAATTACGGGAGGAGGACAAAAACATCTCACGTTTATCAGTAAAACATGAGCAACCTTTCCCCAAACTCTACCAAACACTGAACAAAAGCGAACGCGCATAAACTGCAGGTGGAATTATTTTAGATAAAGACATCCTCGGTGAGGAGGGACTTCAACCAACCAACCACATGAAAGCAGTCTATTAGGAGAAGCCACCTTTATAAGGGGAAGAACTCTTATCTGGTGATTTGAGAAGATCCACAGGAGTTTTTATCTTTCTGGATACTGAGCAACCTGCGGCTAGCAGAGGGGACACTTCTCGTTTGCAAACTGGAAACTGTGGAACATTTCCATCTCCAAACTAACTGAGTTTTAATCTGGACTTGAATAATCCTTACAGACTCAACCCACTGAGCTTCTTGTCTCTAAATGTGAATGACCAACATTACCAGGACATGCTCCCAGTTCTGCATCAAGTAAATGTCAGCTTGATCAATGATGAGCAGTTCGATAGAAGATAGGAAGTCAAAATCTCTCTTCTTCTCTCCTTCTCCACCAATGATGGTCCTCAAGCCCAGAGGGGAGGCGATGAGGATGTCCGAGGAGTAGAAGGGGGCATAAAGTCGGATGCTCCTCTGCAGAATCGCCACTCCTACACACGAAACAGCCAAGGACACGTCAGTTCTTGAATCACCACCAAGCCACCAGCTTCCACCTTCTCAAAGTGCCGCCTGCCCTTGTACCTTCCAGTTTCCCCCTTAGCATATAACTGAACTCAAACTGCTTTCATTATTAAAATCATCATCACCCCTCCTTGCTTTGATGGTCCCTTCTAGCCCCCACTCTCTTCCTTTTCTTCATTGGCAAATCTTCCCAGAAAATCGTTCTACTTTAAAATCTCCGCTTCACTCCTCAACGCACTGCAGTCTGCCTCTGATCCTCAGGACGCCACTGACATGACTCTTGCTCAGGTCACCAAAAGCTCTCGTTACCAACGCAACGGCTCTTCGGTGTTTCCTGTCATTAATGCATAAGCACATCCTCCTTGAAATGTTTTTTTCCTTACTGGTGGTTTCCATGACTTCAACACTTACTTTTTTTTTTTATCACTGACCTGGTCCTTATCTATCTTTCCAGATTCAGACAGCTCTTCTACAAATCCCTGGATTCACCTGCAAGTTCTCTTTGCATAAAGCTCTGGATAAATCTATTCACTAATGATGGTTTTAACACTGATGTCACAAAATTTTATATTTCCTGCTCACATCTCATTCCTAAGCAAAAAGCAGCAATTTGTAAAGAGACCAAAGCGTACGTGAAGGAGACTGACTGACTTATCTGAAAGCATGTACCAGAGGGCAGAAGACTGCTGGGGACTCTCTCTGGGGGTAGAATGCTGGTGGAAACCACTTTTACCAACGCCCGTTGATGACACTGGTGGGCACCATTTCTGCACGCTCAGTCTAAGCTGCTCACAGTGGCGGGTGAGCGCCCCCTACCCCACCGCCCTGCACTGCTGGCAGGCAGCGCTGGCAGACACGGACAGCGAGCAGCCCCACCGACCCCCTCCCAAGCCACTCGCAGGGCACCACCAAAGCCAACGATCGCGTGCAGCCCACACAGGGGACACCCCTTGAGCGCCAGGCTCAGGCAGATGGCAGGCAGACTGCGTTTCTGGACTCCATGGGAATGAAACAAGCAGAGAGTTTGTGGGACAATCAAGAACTAGGAAAAGGTTAAACAATACAGTTCATCTCCCACATAGAGCCACTCCTTCAAGACAGGGAACCATAACTGCTTTGCATAACATACAGAAACAAACAGCCAAGCAAAATGAGGAATCAGGGGAACATGTTTCAACTGAAGGAACAAGATAGAACCCCAGAAAAAGACTGAGTAAGACTGATGTAAGTAGTTTATGTGATAAAGAATTCTAAGTCATGGTCATCAAAATGCTCACCAAACTTGGAAGATTATGAATAAACAAACACACTGAGAAACTCAATAAAGAGAAAATATTGAGAAAGTTATAAAAGAACTCACAGAGCTGAAGAATATAACTGAGCTGAAAAATACAGCAGAGGGAATCCACAGAAGAGATGACATGAAAGAGTGTCAGTGACCTGAAAGACAGGGTGGTGGAAATCACCCCAGGAGGACAGCAAAGGGAGAACAAAAAACTCTTCTTTAAATGAGGACAGTTTACGGAGCAGCATCAAGGGGTCTATCATCAGCATTAACGAGTCCCAGAAGGAGAAGAGAGAGAAAGAGTCACTAACATCCACATTATAGGGGACCCAGGAGAGGGAGGAGAAGAGAGAAAGGGGCAGAAAACTTATTTGAAGAAACAATGGCTGAAAATTTCCCTAACCCAGTGAAGGAAACAGACATTCAGATCCAGGAAGCACAAAGACATGGTATTTTATGGAGAAAACCCTGAAGACTCCACCAAAAAACTATTAGAACAAATGAATTTAGTAAAGCTGCTAGACACAAAATTAAAATATAGGAATCTGGTACATTTCTACACATTCACAATGAACTACCAGAAAGAGAAATGAAGAAAACAATCCCATTTACAACTGCATCAAAAAGGATAAAATACCTAAGAATACGTCTAGCCAAAAAGGTAAAAGACTTGTAGCTGGAAATTATAAGGTCTTAAAAGAAACTGAAGATGACACAGATAAATGCAAAAATATACCGTGCTCATAGACTGGAAAAATTAGCATTGTTAAAATGTCCACAGTACCCAAGAAAACGACAGACTCAATGCAATTACTATCAAAATACCCATGACATATTTTACAGAACTAGAATAATCGTAAAGTATGTTTAGAGCTACAAAACACCTTGAATATCCAAACTGATCATAAGAAAGAAGAACAAAGCTGGAGGTATCCTGCTGCCTGATTTTAGACTACATTGCAGGTCTACAGTATCCAAAACTGTATGGTACCAGCACAAACAGAACAGAAATAGAGAGCCCAGAAATAAACCTGTATTTGTATAGCTAATTAATCTATGAAAAGGAGGCAAGAACATACAATGTGGAAAAGACGGTCTCATGAACAAATGGTGCTGGGGAAACTGGAGAGCTGCATGCAAACGAATGAAACTGGACCAGGCGCGTACACCAACTACAAAAATCAGTTCAAAATGGATTAAAGACTTGAACATAAGACCTGAAAAACCACAAAACCCCTAGAAGAAAACATAGGCAGCAACTTTCTTGACATCAGTCTTAGTGATATTTTTTTTGGATCTGTTCCACAGGCAAGGGCAATGAAAGCAAAATTAAATGGGACTGCTGCTGCTGCTAAGTCGCTTCAGTCGTGTCCGACTCTGCGATCCCATAGATGGCAGCCCACTAGGCTCCTCTGTCCCTGGGATTCTCCAGGCAAGAACACTGGAGTGGGCTGCCATTTCCTTCTCCAATGCATGAAAGTGAAAAATGAAAGTGAGGTCGCTCATTCGTGTCCGACTCTTAGCGAGCCCGTGACTGCAGCCCTCCAGGCTCCTCCGTCTGTGGGATTCTCCAGGCAGGAGCACTGGGACTACTTCAAGTCAAAAAGATTATGCACAGCGATGGAACCAACAACAACACAGAAAGGCATCTACTCAACAGGAGAAGAGATCTGCATATGTGGTAAGGGGTTAATATCCAAAATATATAAAGAATGCATGTGACTCATTTTCAGCAAAACAATAAAAATGGGCTGAGGATCTGAACAGACATTTTCTCAAAGTCATAGGGATGGCCAACAGGCATACGTAGAGATGCTCAACATCACTAATGATCAGAGAAATGCAAACCAAAAACCACAAGGGAAAAAAATCAACACTGCAATGAGGTACTATCCTACTCCAGTTAGAATGGCCATCATTAAAAAGTCTACAAACAACAGGTGCTGGAAAGGTGTGGAGAAAGGGGAACCCTCTTGCGCTGTTGGTGGGAATGTAAGCTGGTACAGCCACCATGAAAAACAGAATGGAGGTTCCTCAGAAAACTAAAAACAGGATTACCATATGATCCAGTAATCTTACTCCTGGGGACATATCTGGTCGAAACTATAATTCAAAAAGACACATATACCCCTATATTCATAGCAGCGCTATTCACAATAGCCAAGACATGGAAACAAGCTAAATATCCATCAACAGAAGAATGAATAAAGAAGATGCAGGGGGCGTGTGTGTGTGTGTAACAGAATACAACTCAGCCATAAAAAGAGCACAGTAATGCAGGGGGTGTGTCTGTATGTGTATGTATATAAATAAATAAATAAATAAATAAATAAATATAGGACTACTACTGTGTGTGTGTGTGTGTGTGTGTGTGTGATGGAATACTACTCAGTCATGAAAAGAGCAAACTAATGCCATTTGCAGCAACATGAATACAACCGGAGATTACCATACTAAGTGAAGAATGAAGAAAAGTCAGAAAGAGAAAGGCAAACACCACGTGATCTCACTTACATGTGCAAACTAAAATGAGGCACAAATGAAGCTGCTTACAAAACAGAAACAGACTCACAGGCACAGAGAACAGACTTGCAGCTGCTGAGGGGGGAGGGGAGGGAAGGACTGGAGGTTTGCAGTTAGCTGATGCCAACCGTGACATTTAGAATGGATGGACAACAAGGTCCTCAGGCATAACCCAAGGAACTATAATCCAATCTCCTGGGATAAGCCATAATGGAAAAGAATACTGAAAAGAATGTATATATAACTGAGTCACTTTTGCTGTACAGCAGAAATCAGCACACTGTAGATCAATCATACTTCAATTAAAAAAAAAAAAACAAATAATGTATCAGGTGGCTAGTAAGTGCGATGATCAAAATGAAACAATAGACTGTGACACTGGAATTATAGAATTCTTATAGCCATCATGTAAGTTGGTATTATCTTCATTTTACATTTGAATAAGCCAAAGCACAGAGGAAAAGAGAAACACAATGAAATATTACCTCACACCTGTCAGAATAGGTTTTATCAAAAAGACAAGAAATAACAAGTGCTGGCAAGGATGTGGAGAAAAGGGAACCCCTGTGCATGGTTAATGCGAATGTAAATTGGTGCAGCCACTATGGAAAACAGTACAGAGGTTCCTCAAAAATGAAAAATAGGACCATCACCAAAAAAGAAAAAAACAGAATCACGGCACAAACTGAGCAATCCCACTTCTGGGCACTGATGCAAAGAAAACAAAAACACTAATTCAGAAAGATATATGCGCTCCTCTGTTCACTGCAGTACTTAGAACAGCCAAGATATGGACGTAGCCTAAGAGTCCGTGCTGCTGCTGCTAAGTCGCGTCAGTCGTGTCCAACTCTGTACGACCCCATAGACGGCAGCCCACCAGGCTCCCCCGTCCCTGGGATTCTCCAGGCAAGAACACTGGAGTGGGGTGCCATTTCCTTCTCCAATGCATGAAAGTAAAAAGTGAAAGTGAAGACGCTCAGTCATGTCTGACTCTTAGCGACCCCATGGACTGCAGCCTACCAGGCTCCTCCATCCATGGGATTTTCCAGGCAGGAGTACTGGAGTGGGGTGCCATTGCCTTCTCCGACAGTCCGTAGGCAGATGAATAGATAAAGCTGTGGTATACAGATACACACACACACACAATGGAGTATTAGTCATAAATGAATGAAATCTTGCCATCTGTGACAAGGATGGACCTTGAAGGTATCACCATAAGTGAAATAAGTCAGATAAAGACAAGTATCAATACCATCTGATATCTCTTAGATGTGGATCTAAGAAACAAAACAAAAAACCAGACTGATAGATACAGAGAACAGACCAGTGGCTGCCAGAAAATGGGGGTGGGGGTTGGAGGGTGGGCAACATGCATGGGGGGTAATCAAGAGGTACAAAACATTCAGTATCAAGTGAACCAGCCACCAACGTATCCAACATATGAAAAGGATCCAACGTATGCCAAAGGAGAATATAGTCAATAATATTGTATTAACTCTGTATGGCAACAAATGGTAACTATACTTATGGTTGTGATCAGTTTGTAAGGTATATAGACACTGAATCACTATGTTGTACATCTGAAACTAGCATGTCAGTTATACATCAATTAAAAAAAGTGATTTATCAGCAGCTTGCTGGCCACCTGCACATGTTTAAAACTAAACATCAGCTCTCATCCCCTGCACCTCACACTCCAGCTGGCTAAAGCCTCTGAGTTCGAGGTCATGCTGTTTATTCATCCTGATGTGTCTGCAGTTTCCTGTCTGAAACTTTTTCCTCCACTCAGATCTCCCTACTTCATAATTGGCTAAATCCTACTTGGGTTTCAACTTAGTACAGACAGTACATCCATCAGCAGTTTTCCCCGAACAGTCCTGTGTCCACTTTGAGTAGGGATATTTGCTTTAAATATTTAAAACAGCCACTGCCTCCTCTAACCATAACACATCTTCTATCTCATACTATCCGATTTGCCTTTAGGCTGGACTTACTTAACAGTAACTTTTAATCCTTCTAATCCTATATCCCCAGATTCTTTACAGTGCTTAACATAGTAGACGCTAAATAATTAATAAATGAGCATATGTGACAGTAAATAGTCTTCAAGAACTTTTTCAATGTACAACCAACCAAATACATGGGAGCTGGATGCGACAAGCACACATGTGAAAAGCTGGGTGGGAGTCAGGAAGTCCGGAGTAGAGACAGCTCCCTAGGGCAGGCCGGAAGGAAGTCCGCTGTGCACAAGCCCTTCAGGTAACTCATCCTCCCCAGACTGCGCACTCTGCCCCTTCACCTCCAGCTCCCTTAGAACTCCTGCAGCACTGACAATGAGCCACCAGCTCTGGGTGAGCCGAGACATCCATTATACATGTACATATGCTTTTCACATGTGCCTTTGGAGACGCTCCATTTCATTAGCCAAGCATCCATCCAATTAGCCAAGGCAAGGCTCTCTCCTGGCAGAAGAGATGTCTCAAATGCACTGGTTCTGCCAGGAGTCTACCAGTGACCCTCCGAGAGAATGTCTAATTCCAGGCTTCTAGCTCCCAGTCACGTGCACCTCACACCCCAGGTCCCTCGGGGTCTCAGCCTGGACAAGGAGGAATTACCGATCCTGAAGTGGTCATCGATGTTTCCGACAAACACAGCTTCATAGTCCTCAGGCCTCTTCAGGTTGGGTGGTCTCTCCTCGGGATCAGAACCGTACTCTCCATTAAACCTCTTTTTGTTGCTGACAATGATTTTCTNACACCCCAGGTCCCTCGGAGTCTCAGCCTGGACAAGGAGGAATTACCGATCCTGAAGTGGTCATCGATGTTTCCGACAAACACAGCTTCATAGTCCTCAGGCCTCTTCAGGTTGGGTGGTCTCTCCTCGGGATCAGAACCGTACTCTCCATTAAACCTCTTTTTGTTGCTGACAATGATTTTCTTCTTGCTGTCACCCTCCAGGAGGCTGATGAAGAGCTGCACCACCCGCAGAGCAGCTTCCCGGAATGGCACCACGATCAGCACCTGTCAAGGGAGAGGTGGGCGGCCTTGGAGGGGCGTGGGGAAGGGAGGGCAGCTCGAGGCGAGCCCGCTGGGGACCTGCAGCTGACGAGTCCCCTGTTCTGCGGCCCCAGGCCAGGGATCACATCCGTGTCACCCCCTTATACAGGGCCTGGCTCAGTACTGCAGGCTGAGTATCTTTCAGACCCACAGCAGTGTCCTATGGACTTCAATCTCATGGCCCCTGGGGGACATTCTCAGGCAGAATGTGGAAATACCTTTTAGGGTAACTCAATGCCTTTAACAGAGGTATCCACCAGCAAAAGCCCAAGGACATAAACAGACAAGGCTCTCTGAGGACAAGAAATGTTACTCATTTCTGTCTCCTACAGAACTAGTTCAGCATTGTGATTCATAAGAGCCAAGGAATATGCTGAATAAATGAATTAGATGTATTGGTAGAGAACAAATAACCTATCATTACTTCTCTAGTACATTTCCTGGTACACTTTTCAGAAATAATGATAAAGTATTTCTGAAGTAAGATCATATTTCAATGGGAAATAGAGGATTCAGTTTTCCAAACGTTTCCAAAAATGCTTAGTATTAACTGTTGAGAAAAAAAAAAAAAATCATGTCCCTTGAGTTGGTGATGCCATTCAGACATCTTTAGAATTCTGGTGACTAGGCTAGTATATCTGTGTCTATGTATTAATAGTAATATTCCAAGTTAACATAAATGTTTTATGCTGCTGCTGCTGCTAAGTTGCTTTAGTCATGTCCGACTCTGCACGACCCCATGGATTGCAGCCTACCAGGCTCCTCCGTCCATGGGATTCTCCAGGCAAGAGTACTTTAGTAATATTCCAACACCAGAGGAGCTAATAAATGTGAAAGAACTGCGATATTCAAGTTTTTTAAATCCATTAACTTAAGGACTAGGCAAGTGACATCAAAGCATTACAACAAATGAGGCCACCTTTCTTAGGCAATCTCCCTCTAACTGCACTTGTCCAGCTTGTTTTTATTAATGTATCTCTCCACAGTCACAGTAATATTTTCTCTAAAAACAAGATCAATAATATTTTCTCTAAAAACAAGATCAATAATATTTTCTCTAAAAACAAGATCAACAATATTTCATCTAATTAACCTAGGCCAAAGAGCTTTGTAAATTGGTATATATAACTTGATGTTAAAATATATAATTACTCAAGGGAATGAGAAAAGTAAGTCACCAGATGAGGAGAAAACATATGCCACAGGCATCCAATAAAGGACTGTCATCCAAAATATCAATGATCTCTAAAACTCAAGAATAAAAAAACAAATGGCAATATTTAAAAAAAGGGCTCAGAGAGCAGGGTCACTTGAGATACTGTCTCCTGGGCTTGAAGTTCTAAAAATTCCCACCATACAAAATATAACTCTCAACAACAACAAAAAAGCAAAAGGCCCAAAGACCTTAACAGACACCTCATCAAAGAAGATATACAGATTGCAAATAAGCATGTGGAAACAGGATCCATGTCATATCATCAGAGAAATATAAAATAAAATAATGAGATACCACTACACATCAATTAGAATGGTGGTCCAAGTCCAGAACACTGAAGACACTAAATTTTGCTGAGGACGTGGAGCAACAAGAATTCTCACACATTATTGGTGGGATTTCAAAGTGGTGCAGCCAATTTGAAAGATAGTTTGGCTTTTTTTTTTTTTAAATGAAACTGAACATATTCAAACTATACAACCCATCAATCCTGCTCCTTGGCATTTACCCAAAGGGGTTGAAAAATGTATGACCACAAAAAAAGGAAGGATTTTATAGACACTTTATTCAGTTCAGTCGCTCAGTCGTGTCCGACTCTTTGCGACCGCATGAAT
>SJYT01081922.1:0-63162 GCA_006410635.1 Cephalophus harveyi
ACCTTACATTTCAACAATCTTTTCCTTTAACATCTCTACATACTGTCAGTCATTTTTCATTTCTATAAATTTCCCCAGTGAAGAATTGCATCTCATAAGTTTAATTACTACATTCAATTTTTGTGTGCCTAGATGCTCCTGCATGCATTTCTTATTTCATATGTTTATTATTTTTGTTGAATATTTTTTATTCTGAAGTATCATTTCTCTCATTAAATTGTACGAATTTTTATAGGAATGATGCCAATCCTTTGTCATATTTATGCAAAGTTTTAAGTGAGATCTGGTTGACATATAACATTATATTCATTTCAGATATACAACATAATATCTCAATATTTGTATATATTGTGAAATAATCATCATATGCAAATTCCTTTGAGTTTTTCATTTCCTCTTGCATTTTATTTACAGTGTTTTTTGACCTATAGACGTTTCACATTTATATTTTGCTGAATCTCTTAGTTTGCCATTCTTGCATCTTTTTCCAGACTTGCTCATAACTAGGAAAAATTTTTTTCAAAATCAGTAACAGATAGCTACTCCCATATTTTTCAAATTGACTTTCAAAAACTAATTTTCTCTTCTATTTAACTATTAAATCCATCTGAAACTTCTCTTACTGTTCAGTGTAAGGTGAAGTTCTAACATTTTAAAAATAGATAATCTATTAAATAATAGGTCTTGGTGAGTGAACCCTTTGGTCTACAGATTTGGGGTTTCTTTAGCACAGGACAGAGGAGCCTGGTGGGCTGCTGTCCATGGGGTTGCACGGAGTTGGACACGACTGAAGCGACTTAGCATGCATGCATGCATTGAAGAGGGAAATGGCAACCCACTCCAGTGTTCTTGCCTGGAGAATCCTAGGGATGGTGGAGCCTGGTGGGCTGTCATCTACAGGTTCACATAACTGAAGCGACTTAGCAGTAGCAGCAGCAGTAGCACAGGAAAGAGATTTTCTGTTAGAACAGAGATAGTGGATACCTGTCAACATGGAGGCTGCCCCTGACAGACTCTCCTACACTACTGGCCACTCCTTCTCAATTTCCTTTTCTATTCCTGAACATTCTAGAACTTCCTCGAAGAATATCAATAATGTATAGATTGGATTCATATCCTCTGCTTCATAGCTTCTACGCTGGCATCATCTTCATACTTTGAGTGCTTAATCCATCCTCTGCCCATATCGATTACTGAAAGAGGACAAGGTCAATACCATTTTTTATTCAATGAAGATTTTTAATTCTGCCACAACAACACTAGCATCTTCCCCTGCCCCACAGGGCTTTTCAAGTCCTTCTTGTCATATCTTGAGGACCACTTGAAGTAGACAGCCTCAAACTGAATCCCAGAGTCTGGCTGTCATCTGCCTAGAAAGAAAGGAACACCATGTCCTTGGTCCTGGTGGACAGCAGCCCCAGGGCATTAAGTCACTGGGAGAGTCTACGGGCTGGCCTCTGTCTGTTCCTAGAAAAACCCTGGGTCTCTGGGACAGCAGCATACGTGTGGGTGGAAAAACCATGTGTTCTTCTTGGCAGCTGTTTCCTACAAAGCAAAGTACAAGCTGCAGCCCAGCAATCAGATGAACAATGATGGCTACCACTTGTTACTGGATGCTTCCACCGGCCAAGGCTTGATATGTCTCTCTTCTCAGAAATTCATGAAGGGAGACCAGTTACAACACATTACTCTGCTAAAGGTTACCAGGTCTGCCATGCTTCTAAATCCGGTAGTCAATGCTCAGTTCTCTATGCCTTGACCTTTTAGCAGCCTTTCACACAATCCATCACTCTCTTTTCCTTCAAATACTCCTGGCTTCCGGGAAATGATGCTGGTCACATGTCCTTCTACCTCTCAGGCCTCCACAGCCTTGGGGGTGCCTCTTCATTTCCCACCTCTGAGCCCTGAAGTGCCCTAGAGACTTGGTTCCCCTGGCTTTCTCTCCTCTACCTACCTTCTCTCCTTTGGACCCCTGACCCAGGCTCTCGGCTTTAAAGTCCAGCCACCAGCTGACATCTCCAAATACTTCATTCCTGCCTAATTCTTAGGTCTAAAACATCCAACCACTCCCTCCATGTATTTCCACTTGAATATCTCATAGCATCTTAAACTTTCCTTGTCTATAAGTGGATGGCTGCTTTTAAAGCCCACAGCAACCCCCACCAAAGCCTGTTCCTCCTCTAGGAGTCTGCATCTCAGTAAATGGCAATTTCATCCTTCTAGCAGCACAGGTCCTTTGGGAGGTGTATTTGATTCTTGTTTTTTCCACATACCACACATAATTCGACAGTAAATCAAAATGTATCCAGACTCAACCACTTCACACCAACTCCAGCCCTTCTACCTCAGCCCAAGCCACCACCACTCACCAGGATTATTTCAATAGCTTCCTAACTGGTCTCTTTATTGTCACCCATGCCAGTGATAAAATATTTGATTAATCTGGAAGCTAAAATATACTAAACTTACATGTACTTAGGCAATATAGCTTAAAAAATCTAGTAATAAGATTACAGAGATATTTTAAAAATCCACCACCAGAGTGGGAGATTCTAACATATCTCAATTTTTGCTATGTAGTAAAAATACAGAAAATGTAAACAATATAATTATGAAACATGAGCTATTGGTCTTTATAGAATTCTTCACCTAGTAATAATAAAGTAAATATTTTTCTCAAAAACTGGAACAGTTATACAAACTACCTAGGTCATAAAGTAAATCTCAGAAAACTTCAAAGAATCAAAGTCAAGCATGTCACATCATCTCACTAAAATGTGATTAATTTAGAAATCAATATCAACATACATATTTTAAAATCTCCATATATTTGTCAATGTTAACAAAAATCTATCAACTTAAGAAATAATAATTGAAATTTAAAGTACTTAAACCTGAATTATAATGAACATTTAGCTAACCATTAAAATATGATTCCCAATTCCTGGGCCAGGAAGATCCGCTGGAGAAGGGATAGGCTACCCACTCCAATATTCTTGGGCTTCCATTTTGGCCTAGCTGGTAAAGAATCTGCCTGCAATGCGGGAGACCTGGGTTTGATCCCTGGATTGGGAAGATCCCCTGGAGAAGGGAAAGGCTACCCACTCTCCAGTATTCTGGCCTGGGAAATTCCTTTGGACTGTATAGTCCCTGGGGTCACGAAGAGTCAGACACAACTGAGCGACTTTCACTTCACTAAACAGAGAAGAACAGCAAAAATTATTTCTTTGAAAATGCTCATAAATAATCAGATCTCAATCAAGAGTGATTGAGGCCCCCCCCCAAAAAAAGAGAGAGAATGCACAAGTAAACCATGTTAGGAATAAAAATGGAAACATAACTACAAATGAAACAGATATCAAAAAGATAATAGAGAATTCAGTGAAGACTATATCAATGAGTATAAATTCCTAGTCAAAAATGGACAATTTTCTAGAAAATTTCCTAAAAGATTTAGGACTGTTTCTTATACACATCTAGTTGTTTATAAGAGACAGCTATTTTCAGGGTGATCTCATTCATACAAAGTATATAAAATATCAACAAACAAAATATAGTGGTGTAGATAAATAATACATCATGATGAAGTCACATTTATCCAAGAAATTCAAGGCCTATCTAACATTTTGAAATCTATATAGGACACTCAATATATTAAATGATTAAAGTGAGCAATTATATGATTGTCTTTTAACATATTGAGAAGAAGCATATCATTAAAATTTCACTATAAATGTAAAATATAAGAAAATTTTTTAGCAAACTAGGAACAGAAGAGCATATCATTAGTTTAAAGGACATCTATAACAAGCTTATGGGAAACATTATCTTGATCATGAAAAATGGCGAATACTCTGAAATGCAGAGCAAGTCAACATTCTCACTATCACTATTTTTATTAAATACTGGAGTCAAAGAACTTGGCCAGTGTTAACAAGACATAAAGCCAAAGGTATAAGAGATGAAAAGTAGTACACAAATTTTTAATTATATAATTGCTTTCATAGAAAACCCAAAAGAATATAACAAAATATTGTAAATGGAGCCCAAGAAAATAAAATCTGTAACTGTTTCTCCGCTTTCCCCCATCTGTTTGTCATGAAATGATGGGACCGGATGCTGTGATCTTAGTTTTTTGAATATCAAAATTTAAACCAGCTTTTTCGCTCTCCTGTTTCATCTCCAGCAAGAGGCTCCTTAGTTTCTCTTTGCTTTCTGCCATTAGAGTGGTAGAGTGGTGTCATCTGCATATTTGAGGCTGTTGATATTTCTTCTAGCAATCTTGATTTCAGCTTGGATTGATCCAGCCTAGCATCTTGCAAGCTGTACTCTGCATAGAAGTTAAATAAGCAGGGTGACAATATAAAATCTTGGCATACTCCCTTCCTAATTTTTAATCAGTCCATTGTTCCATGTCCATTTTTAACTGTGGCTTCGTGACCTGCATACAGATTTCTCAGGAGGCAGGTAAAGTAGTCTGGTATTCTTATCTCTTTCAAAATTTTCCACTGCTTGTTAGGATCCACACAGTCAAAGGCTTTAGCATAGTCAATGAAGCAGAAGTTTTGGAGAATTCCCTTGTTTTTCTTATGATCAAATGGATGTTGGCAATTTGATCTCTGGTTCCTCTGCCTTTTCTAAATCCAGCTCGTAAATCTGGAAGTTCTCAGTTGATGTCCTTGTGAAGCCTACCTTGAAGGATTGTGAGCATTACCTTGCTAGCATGTGAAACAACCACGACTGTACGATAGCTTGAACATTGTTTGGCATTGCTTTTCTTTGTAATTGGAATGAAAACTGACATTTTCCAGTCCTGTGGGCCACTGCTGAGTTTTCCAAATTTTATTGCTATACTGAGTGCAGCGCTTCAACAGCAACATCTTTTAAGACTTGACAGAGCTCATCTGTAATTCTATCACCTCCATTAGTTTTGTTTTCAGAAATGCTTGCTAAGGCCCATTTGACTTCACATTCCAGGATATCTGGCTCTAGGTGAGTGATCACACCATAGTGGTTTTTCAAGTCATTAAAATGGCATCACGGACTCGATGGATGTGAGTCTGAGTGAACTCCGAGAGATGGTGATGAACAGGCAGGCCTGGCGTGCTGCGATTCATGGGGTCGCAAAGAGTCGGACACGACTGAGCGACTGAACTGAACTGAACTGAACTGAAGATGTTTTTTGTATAGTTCTTCTGTATAATCTTGACACCTCTTCTTAATCTCTTCTGCTTATATTAGGTCTTTGCCATTTCTGTCCCTTTATAATGCCTATCTTTGTATGAAATGGTCCCTTGATATAACCAGTTTTCTTGAAGAGATTTCTATTCTTTCCCATTCTATTGTTTTTCTCTATTTCTTTGCATTGTTCACGTAAGGCTTTCTTTTCTCTCCTTGCTATTCTCTGGAACTCTGCATTCAGTTGGGTATATCTTTCCTTTTCTCTTTCCCTTCCTTTCCCTTTTGCTTCTCTTCTCAGCTATTTGTAAGGTCTTCTCAGATAAACATTTTGCCTTCTTGCATTTCTTTTTCTTGGTGATGGCTTTGGTCACCACCACTTACACAATATTCTAAACCTCCATCCATAGTTCTTCAGGCAGTCTTGTTACTTCTACTGTATAATCATAAGAGATTTGGGTTAGGTCATACCTGAATGGCCTAGTGGTTTTCCCTAATTTCTTCAACTTAAGCCTGAATTTTGCAATAAGGAGCTCATGATCTGAGCCACAGTCATCTCTGGGCCTTGTTTTTGCTGACTGTATTGAGCTTCTCCATCTTCAGCTGCAAAGAATATAATTAATCTGATTTTGGTATTGAACATCTGGTGATGTCTATGAGTGCAGCCTTGAAATTAAAAGACACTTGCTCCTTGGAAGGAAAGCTATGACAAATCTAGACAGCATGTTAAAAAAGCAGAGACGTCACTTTGCAGACAAAGTTCTGTATAGTCAAAGCTATGGTTTTTCCAGTAAACATGTACGATGTGAGAGTTGGACCATAAAGAAAGCTGAGCACCAAGGAACTGATGCTTTCAAACTGTGGTGCTAGAGAAGATTCTTGAGAGTCCCTTGAACAGCAAAGAGATCAAAGCAGTCAACCTAAAGGAAATCAACACTGAATATTCATTGGAAGGACTGATGAATGAATATTCAGCTAAAGCCGAAGCTCCAATACTTTGGTCACCTAATGCGAAAAGACGCCTCACTGGAAAAGACCCTGATGCTGGAAAAGACTGAGGGCAGGAGGGGGGTGGTTGCAGAGGACGAGATGGTTGGATGGCATCATCAACCCAACGAACATGAGTCTGAGCAAACTCTGGGAAATAGTGAAGGACAGGGAAGCCTGGCATGCTACAGTTCATGGGGTCGCAAAGAGTCAGACACAACTTAGTAACTGAAAAACAGCAATTATAAATGCAGGTAAAAGGGTTAAATTATGACAAGATGACTGTTTTATGATCTTCACATCAGCAACTATAGTTAGAAAATCTAAATTTAAAAGTTTTGCAAACAGTTAACAAAGTTAAAAACAAAAGCAACAAAACTACAAGGTAGTTAATAAAAAATCTAAAAAGATATTTAAGACCTGCACAAAGAGAACTTTACAAAATTTCTAAATATATGTATAAAGTATTATAGAAAGAAAACCTATATCAATGAGGAGACATACATTGATCATTGATTGGAAACTCTGTGGCATAAAAATGTTAATTCTCCCCAGTTTTCTTTTCATAAAAGACATGCAAGTTAAAAATCTTAATAAGGTTTTAGGTTTTATGAGGGAAGGGAAGGCGATGTGATTAGCAATGTAGGAAAGAGGCAAGTCATGGTTCGCCATTTCTGTAGTATTACCAGTTTGTACTTTGTCCTGCAGATCAAAATTTTCCACGTACCTTAGTCACAAAACCCCTTGAAATCAAACTTACAAAATATGAAAAGTCACAATAGTAGAGCTGCTCTAACTGAATTTGGAGCGATTGGGTCCAAGGACTGGGGAGGAGGGGGACACAGCCCCTCCTTACCCTCCTTGGTGGTCCCTGTGGATATACCATAATATTCCTAAGTCTTGGGCACAAGGAGGAAAATAAGCCCTTGTGGGCAATGGTGTTTTGAGTCTGTAGTGCCAGTCTTAATTTACATGACAGAAGCATCCAAGAAACTCAGTGCACTTGGAGGGTGGCAGATAGCCTAAGTAAGGATTGTTTTTAGAGAATACCTGCTCAATACACAGTAACAGGCAGGATTTCTGGAAAGATATCTAGTATAATATGAAAGGTATCCAATGTGCTTGAAAGGAGCTTCAAAGGTCTCAAGCATATAAATGTATTTCCCATTACTCATTCAAATTGCTCAAAGCACTCTGGAAATACACTACAATCTTCATAAGTACTTTATTTACACTGTTTCCTGTGCTGTCAGGAGAAATTGCTCATGTCTTTTCTTAGATCCTAAGCAAAGCCTGCTCAATACTACTTTCAATCATCAGAAAGTTGGACAGTCAAACGAAAAACAAAAACAGAAGGAGGGGCAGTCAATTGCCAAAATCATTCCAAGGTATCAGATGAGGCATTTGGCCACAGCTTCTTAGTTTTGGCAATCTCTAAAATGGAAATAAAATTTATCTATATCCTTGCTGCCCTGCCTTTCAACCTGAAATACTGTATCATCACAGCACAATACAGCACATCTATTTTTGAATATCAGCACTATTTTAATAGGCTTCCCAGGTGCCTCAGTGGTAAAGAATCTGCCTGCAGTGCAGGAGAGCAACTTCGATCCCTGGGTCAGGAAGATTCCCTGGAGTAGGAAATTGCAACCCACTCTGATATTCTTGCTGGGAGAATCCCATGGATAGAGAAGCCTGGCGGGCTGCGGTCCATGGGCTCATAAAGAGTCAGACACAATTGAGGCAACTAAGCACCACAAAGTAAAACAAGCAATTTAAGTGATCATTTGTTTTATATGAAAATAAACACAAAAGAATGTTTAGAGTCTTAGAGTCAACTCTCACACTATCTAAACAGAAATCTTGGCTCTTTGACTACTGGGCCTTTTTCCTTTCTGGTTTCAGATTCTCCATCTGTAAAGTGGGGAGAAAACCTACTTGTCAGACTTCAGTGAGATAATACATACAGTACATAGAATGGAGCCTGTATCATAGTAAGTACTCAGTATGTGGTAGCCATGGTAAGATACAGGAGAATGTAAGACCTAGAAATTTATAAATTAGACAGGAAAACCTTCCTAGTAAAACTCTCCAGTAAGAAAAAAGAAAAACTCTTTGGGAGGTTGTGTGTCCCTTTAGACAGGATTTCTCAACCTTGACACTACTGATATTTGGGGGTGAATATCTGTGCTGTTAGAAGGCTGTCCTGTACATTGTAGGAGGCTTAGCAGTATCCTTGGTCTCTAAGCACTAGATGCTAGCAACCCCTCACCCACCCAAATTGTGACAAACAAGAATGGCTCCAGATATTGAAAAAGTTGCCAATGTCCACTAGAGACAAAGCATCTTAGACAAGATACAAAAAAGCACCAACCTACAAATAAAAATGTGGCAAATTGGACTTCATCAAATTTTAAATTTATGTTCTTAAAAGTCTTTGTTTAGAAATAAAAGAGCAAGCTAGAGACTGAAAAAAATAACCATCCAATAAAGGCTAACAGCACATACATTTAAAAACCCTTTTAAAACAATTAATTTAAAAAAAAAACTAATCTTAGAAACTAAGCAAAAGACTTGAACAAATACTTCTCAAAAGCAGATATAAAAGTGATCAATAGGCATAAGAAAAGATGCCCAACACATACTTACCCTAAGACTTAGCAATTCTACTCCTAAGTATTTACCCAAAAGAAGAAATGAAGACATACATCTGGGCAAAGATTTGTACAAAAATGTTCATAGCAGCTCATTCATGGTTGCTCAGACCTGGAAACAACCCAAACGTCTACAAGATGTACTGATGAACCTATTTGCAGGGCAGGAATACAAACGCAGATATAGAGACCCGACCTGTGGACCCAGGGTTGGGGGAGGAGAGGGTGAGACAAACAGAGAGTAGCACTGACATGTATACACTGCCATGTGCGAAAAAGATAGCTGGTGGGAAGCTGCTGCAGAGCAGAGGGAGCTCAGCTCCGTGCTCTGGGATGACCTGGAAGGGTGGGATGGGGGGGGAGGGAGGCTCGAGAGGGAGGGGATGAATGTACACATCCAGCTGAGTCACACTGTTGTACAGCAAAAACTAACACAACCTTGTAAGGCAATTATACTCCATTCTTAAAAAATTCAAACAATGAATTGATGAACAGGTTGGTTTATCATCAGTGGAATACTCCTTCAAGGAAAAAAAAGAAAGGGAGGAGGGATGGGGAGAAAAGATGTGAAAGAAAGAGTGGAAGAAAGGGATGGAGGAAGGGAGAAAGGAAGGCAGAAATCAGGAAAGAAAGACTGATACATTCGCAAATGTGACTGAATCTCGTAGACATTATGAGGGAAAGAAAAGACATAAAAGGGTACACACTGTTTGATTCTATTCATAAGAAGATCTCAGTTCAGTCCAGTTCAGTCGCTCAGTCCTTTCTGACTCTTTGTGACCCCATGGGCTGCAGCACGCCAGTCCTCCCTGTCCATCACTAACTCCCGGAATTTACTCAGACTCATGTCCATTGAAGTCAGTAATGCCATCCAACCATCTCATCCTCTGTCATCCCCTTCTCCTCCCACCTTCAATCTTTCCCAGCATCAGGGTCTTTTCAAATGAGTCAGTTCTTCGCATCAGGTGGCCAGAGTATTGGAGTTTCAGCTTCAGTAACAGTCCTTCCAATGATATTCAGGACTGATTTCCTTTAGGATGGACTGGTTGGATCTCCTTGCAGTCCAAGGAACTCTCAAGAGCCTTCTCCAACACCACAGTTCAAAACCATCAGTTCTTCAGGGCTCAGCTTTCGTTATAGTCCAACTCTCACATCCATACAGGTCTACTGGAAAAAAGCATAGCTTTGACTAGATGGACCTTTGTTGGCAAAGTAATGTCTCTGCTTTTTAATATGCTGTCTAGGTTGGTCATAACTTTTCTTCCAAGGAGCAAGTGTCTTTTAATTTCATGGCTGCAGTCACCATCTGCAGTGATTTTGGAGCCCCCCAAAATAAAGTCTCTCACTGTTTCCATTGTTTCCCCATCTATTTGCCATGAAGTGATGGGACCAGATGCCATGATCTTAGTTTTCTGAATGTTGAGTTTAAAGCCAGCTTTTTCACTTTCCTCTTTCACTTTCATCAAGTGGCTCTTTAGTTCTTGTAGAAGAGGCAAGAATAAATTATGATGGGAAAATCAAAATAGTGACTGCCTCTGGGGAGCTAGGGAGCTTTCCATGTCCATGACAGTACTCTATGTCTTGACTGGTGTAATGGTTACACATTTATACACATGTATCAAAACTGATTGAAAAGTACATCTGAGTGTTTTATTTTATTCATTGTAAAAAATAATGAGGATTGAGGGGGTAACCAGATGAGCAATCAAAATAATAACACAAAAAAATAAAACCACAAAAAAAGAGTGAATGTTAAATAGACATATATATTCAAGCCATTTCAGTGAATTTGAGAAAATATCTTATCCAGAAAAAGAGCAACCAAGCATGAAAAATGAGCAACTGACAAATGAGAAAAAAAAGACTATTAGTAAACTGGAAAGCCAGAGAAAAGAATACAGAAAAAAAGCAAATAGAGCATATCACAAATGAAAAGAGAAAACTGATCAGAAATATAATCAAAGAAATTTTCCCCAAATTGAAGAAAGTCACAAGTTTATATCCAATGGTCTCCTTGAAAGTAAGGCAAATGGAAACAAAAAGAAAGCAGGTGGCAATATTACTACTGAAGCATAGCTCAAGCTATGCTTCAAAATGCATTAAATGGGGTATATTATATATATAAAAGGTATATTCTGCCAAACAGATATGTCAAGAAACTTTATAAATTGAAAAAAAAAAAAAAACCCTAAACTCAAAATACATCAGATGAAGAACTTTTAGAAATACAATAAGAAATTGGTAAAAATTACAATCTTAAAGGAGATAATATATAGATAGTTCTTTCAGAAAATGACAGAACAAGTAGATAAAAAACAGAGAAAGTCCTTGAATAACACAATTAAGGAGTTTTATTTATTGAGGAGAAAGAGTAAAAGAGGAACACTGTATCTTACAGTATAAAATACATACTCTTTTCAAATTTTCATGGGACAGTAATGAAAAGAAGTCATAGGTGAGACTACCAAGACCATCTCAACAAATTCCTCAAAGCAGAAATAGCAGTTAGTCTGCACTTTAACCTCAATGCCATAATTGTGAAAATTAAGACAACAGCACAGACAATGGAAAGGAAAGAAATTATATCAAGAGTAGACTAAGAAACTAATATGGCTATATCTTATGGTTATATGATAATAATCTAAGTAGAAAATTGAGTATCTTGACTAGATTAAAATCTTTTATCCCTTTCTCTTACCTTTCTGAATATTTCATCTCACAGCCTTATTAAAAAGACATAATTTTGTTTAACAACGGCCTGAATGAGGAAGTCCCCTCTGATCCTTGCCAACACTTTTCAAAATGGGGGCACTGGCTTCTGGAATGAGAGATGGGATCTCAGAGTAGAATTCAGCATTCACTTTGCTCACCTGCTCCTAGTTCCACTTGTTACAGGGCAAAGGCTGACAGAGATAAACTACAAGGGAAAGTTGCAGAGCAACAGGTTATCATTATCTTATTCCTTTATTCATAAATACAAATGGACAACCAGTTATTGTCAGATGCATGAGATATATCACAGAAAATAACCAAAAAAGCTTAAAAAGAACAATCTACTGATACTGGATGAAAGAAATAATTCAAGGAAGAAGGAGGAATCTTAATTTAATTGGTTTTATGAAAGAGATTGGACAAATTATTTTATCTATAAAACAAGAAGAGGTTGCAATGATAAAAGAAATAATGGTTTATGAAAATTCAGAATGTAATTGTTGACATTTGAAAGCTTGACAGAATACCAGATGAGACAGTAAAGGGAACTTTCTAGAATCTAGAAAGAATTGACAAACAGAAAATGTAAAATATTTCAACACAATCAATCTAGGGAGACAAATATCTGCCGTTGTTCCAGGAAGAGGCATCTTAAAAAAGGGACATGATCAACTTACCAAAGACATTAAAAAAAAAAAATGAAATTACCTAAACTTAAACCAACAAAAATAATATAACTTCATTTCCAAATATTCCATCTGGTGCTGAGCAGAAAGAATGGTGGGGGGAAAATCTAAGGACAATATACAGTAAAATTTCAGAACGCCAAGATTCTAAAGATCCTAAAAGATTCCAAAGAGATTATAACATTTATCTTCACAGGAAGAAGGACCAAATTGGTTTCAGATATCTCTTAAGCAATGCTGGATGCCAAAAAACATCCAAGTAATGCCTTCAAAGGTTCTGAGTGAAAATTATTTTGAACCTAGAATTCTAGCTATCAATCAAGAGTAAAGACAAAATAGTCATTTTCAGACATGCAAGAACTCACAAATTTTACCATCTACAGATTCAAAAACGTATTCCAGAAATAACTACAACAAAACATGGAATCCAAGAGTGAAGAAAATAAGCGGTTTAAGAAACTACAGACCGAATAAGGCAGCAAAAGAAAGGGAAATTTCCAAGATGGCCATGCAGTGGATCTGGAAATCCAGGCTGCAATAGAACTTGAAGTCATTGTACTCTGAAAGGAGTGATTCCAAGAAGCAAATGAGTTCTAAGTAATAAATTTCTTGGTGGAGGAAGTGAATCTTCTCAATGAAAAGACAAAGGCGTAATTAAACATTTATAAGTAAAAATATCCTGCTCCATCTCCCCTCCAACTTCCAACTTTTATTAATTTTGTCCCATCACTTCATGGCAAATAGATGGGGAAACAGTGGGAACAGTGGCTGACTTTATTTTTCTGGGCTCCAAAATCACTGCAGATGGTGACTGCAGCTGTGAAATTAAAAGACACTTACTCCTTGGAAGGAAAGTTATGACCAACCTAGATAGCATATTAAAAAGCAGAGACATTACTTTGTCAATCTGGAGAATCCCAGGGATGACGGAACCTGGTGGGCTTCCGTCTATGGGGTTGCAGAGTCGGACGTGACTGAAGCGACTGCAGCAGCAGCAGCAGTCGAGGCTATGGTTTTTCCAGTGGTCATGTATGGATGTGAGAGCTGGACTTAAAGAAAGCTGAGCACCAAAGAACTGATGCTTTTGAACCAGGGTGCTGGAGAAGACTCTTGAGAGTCCCTTGGACTGCAAGGAGATCCAACCAGTCCATCCTAAAGGAGATCAGTCCTGGGTGTTCATTGGTAGGGCTGATGTTGAAGCTAAACTCAAATAATTTGGCCGCCTGATGCGAAGAGCTAACTCATTTGAAAAGACCCTGATGCTGGGAAAGATTGAGGGCAGGAGAAGGGGACGACAGAGGATGCAAATGTTGATGGCATCATCGACTCAATGGACATGGGTTTAGGTGGATTCCGGGAGCTGGTGATGGACAGGAAGGCCTGGCGTGCTGCGGTTCATGGGGTCGCAAAGAGTCAGACACGACTGAGAGACTGAACTGACTGATTTCCTCTTTTAGTGACACTGCTTTCAAAACATCAGAGAAGGAAATGGCAACCCACTCCAGTATTCTTGCCTTGAGAATCCCAGGGACAGAGGAGCCTGGTGGGCTGCCGTCTATGGGGTCCCACAGAGTCGGAACATGACTGAAGTGACTTAGCAGCAGCAGCAGCAGCTTTCAAAACATAAGTCTATATATATTAACCTATGAGACACTCTATTTCATTTTATAATGCATATTTCAAATACTGGAATTATTCCCCATTTTAAGATTCAACTTACAGATAAATATAGAAAATGTAATTATACAGGGTCATATTCACTGTATGATTTCACTGCAACAAGATAAAAATCAGAACTCAGAATTTTAGAGGTTTCATAAGGATAATACAATACTTAAGACTATATATTAAGTAACACTCCTAGCACATTCCGGAATATCACACATTTATGCAGGGGAAATATCTGACATGTCAGTTCAGATCAGATTTTGTGAGCAAGTGAATTCAGACCATTGCCTTAAGCAATGGTGCTAGTGGTAAAGAATTTGCCTGCCAATGCAGGAGACATAAGAGACTCAGGTTTGAACCCTGGGTCAGGAAGATCCTCTGGAGGAGGGCATAGCAACCCACTCCAGTATTCTTGACTGAAGAATCCCATGGACAGAGTAGCCTGGCAGGCTACTGTCCACGGGGTCACAAAGAGTCGGATATAACTGAAGCTACTTAGCACACACATGTAAACACACATATGTACCCACATGGTTAACCCTGCCATCTCACACAGAAGTTTAACAGAAAGGTGAGCTTGTAACCTCAGAAAGACCCAGCAGAAGCATTCCATATCCCCTACTACAGGGAGAAGGTATTTGTAATTACTCAGCTCAGTTCAGTCACTCAGTCATATCCAGCTCTCTGCAACCCCATGGACTGCGCACTCCAGACTTCCCTGTCCATCACCAACTCCCAGAGCTTGCTCAAACTCAAGTCCATCGAGTCAGTGATGCCATCCAACCATCTCTTCCTCTGTCGTCCCCTTCTCCTCCTGCCTTCAATCTTTCCCAGAAACAGAGTCCTTTCTAATGAGTCAGTTCTTCACATCAGGTGGCCAAAGTATAAACTGATACAAAAGAAAATAATGATGAGAGATAGAGACAGAGATACAGTCCTGATAAAATTATTTGAACTTCAAAAGTCTGCCTCTGCCCAAAGACAGTCCTGTCCCTGGGCTTCTCAATGAGGTGAGCCAGCTTGCTTAACAGCTTGATTTGAGCTTCTGTTATTTGCAGCTGAAAGAGTTCAGACCGGTTTTATGTTTATACCAATCACAAAGACTTGGAGCAGGCAGGACCAAACAAAGATGCTTGCTTTTACCAAGAGTTTCGTATGTTAACATGCAAGTAATAGACAATGCAGCAAGATATGAAAAAGAAATAAGAGGTTTAACTATTATAAAAAGAATAAAAATTAACATAATTTACAATAATATAAAAATCCAGACTAATTATTTAATAAATTAAGAGAATAATTCTTAAAAAAAAATCCATTCAACTCTCACACACACAATATGTAGGAATAAGCTTAATATAACTTTTGAATGTCTTATAACAAGAAGGAGGCATGCAGCTATTTGGGGGCAGGTCATCCAGAACAGGAAGTTCTCTGAGCTGAGAGAATACTTGGCATTGGGAACTACAAGAATGCCTAGTGTGGCTACACTAGGGATGATGAAGGCCATGTGGTAGGAGATGTGGTCTACCGGACTACAAGGAGAAGAGAACCTATTCATCATATCCCAATTCCTAGGACTGTGCTTGTCTTGCAGTAGGGATTCAACAAGAATTTGTTAGCTGGATGAATGAAAGCAATTATCATTATCTTATGATTATTTGCTGACTTTTTTTTACAATAAGCAGTAAACTCCTTGAGAGCAGAAATCATGTATATTTGTACTTTATCTTCAGCATTCAACAAAATGCACACCATTTACTAAAGCCAAACACATATCTTGCATTTGATTGGTGAATAATGGAATGAATAAATAAAATGAATGCATAAATGAATAAGCAAGTAAATCTTTTTCCTAAAACCAACTTCCTATTCTGAAAGAAATCTCTTTCCACTTTATGTCATGAGAAAAGGGATATAATCAGACCTACAGGTATGATTATGAGTCATCATAATTTTTTTTAAAGGAGGAAATAGATTTAAAGAACAAAATGTAGATTAGGTATCTAAATATCTTTAAAACTCTGTTTGTTGACAAAATAATAACCCCATTACTAATAAGATTTTTTTTTTAATCAGTGTGGTTTTTTTATCCCGAGGTAAATAGTTAAATATTCTCAGTGGTCATTTGAATGGAATCGATGAGGAGGAAAATAATAATTTATTCTCATATACCATCCTTTTGCCAAAAGGCTTTTGAACCTCACTAACAGCAAAGAAGAGTAAATAGCACTAGAAAGGAAAAAGCAACATCTTTGTGGAAATAATTCAGCGTTTGCCAAAAGGAAACTAAGAATTGGGAAAGGCCTGTCATTTATTAAACCAGGGATATATTTTTATTGCCTACTGTGAAAAAGATCTTTCCAACGTTTGTGAGAGAATGTTGCACATGACCCTCGAAGTTCAGAGAAAGCCAGGAAAAGAACCAAAAAAATAAATAAATAAAAGAGAAACCTGCAGTTTCCTTTCCAGGACTAAGCACTAGTGACAAGTAGAAGGTTACAACAGAATAAAAACAAATTGGTAAAGTACAGATACTCTATCGTTCAATTTTGTCTCAACCCATAAGACTGAACACAATATTTTAATGGGACTCATAAAGGGAATTAAGACTTGCCACAATCCCTTGGTTGGAAAGATCCCCTGGAGAAGGAAATGGCAACCCACTCCAGTAATCTTACATGAGAAATCACATGGGCAGAGGACTGGAAGGCTACAGTCCATGTCCTAAAAGATGTCACAAAAGAGTCAACATAACTTAGCAACTAAACACACACATGCAATATTTCCCCTAGAGAATGGATACATGTATATGTATGGCTCAATCACTCTGCTGTGCACCTGAAACTATCACACCATTGTTAATCGGCTATACTCAAATATAAAATAAAATCTCTCTTTAAAAAATTTCCCTAAAATTAATGAATAATGTTGCTTTCACATTACCTAAGGCAAAGAAAGGGGAAAGTTCATCCTTGGAGTACAAAATGAAGCAGAACAAACACTAACAGAGTTGTGCCAAAGGAACACAGTGGTCATAGCAAATAGCATCTTCCAACAACACAAGAGACAGCTCTACACATGGACGTCACTACATGCTCAATTCCGAAATCAGACTGATTATATTCTTGCAGCCAAAGATGGAGACGCTGTATAGAGGCAGCAAAAACAAGACCTGGAGCTGACTGTGTGGCTCTCATCTTCATAACTCCTTACTGCAAAATTCAGGCTTAATTTGAAGAAACTGGGGAAAACCACAAGTCCATTCAAGTATGACCTAAATCATATCCCTTACGCTTATACAATGGAAGTGATGAATAGATTCAAGGGATTAAATCTGGTAGACA
This sequence comes from Cephalophus harveyi, assembly GCA_006410635.1. Taxonomy (NCBI): domain Eukaryota; kingdom Metazoa; phylum Chordata; class Mammalia; order Artiodactyla; family Bovidae; genus Cephalophus; species Cephalophus harveyi. The sequence continues at coordinate 17,230 of SJYT01081922.1, forward strand.
GAGTACCTGAAGAACTATGGACAGAGGTTCACAACATTGTACAAAACTACCCCCAAGAAAAAGAAAAGCAGGAAGGCAAAGTGGTTGTCTGAGGAGGCCTTACAAATAACTGAGAAAAGATGAGACATGAAGGGCAAAGAAGAAAGGGAAAGATATATCTAAATGAATGCAGAGTTCTGGAGAATAGCAAGGAAAGATAAGAAAGCCTTCTGAAGTGAACAATGCAAACAAATAAAGGAAAACAATGGAATGAGAAAGACTAGAGATCTCCTCAAGAATATTGGAGATACCAAGGGAACATTTCATGCAAAGATGGGTACAAGAAAGGACAGAAACAGCAAGGACCTAACAGAAGCAGATGAGATTAAGAAGAGGTGGCAAGAATACACAGAATTGTACAAAAAAGGTTTTAATGACCTGGATTACGATGATGGTGTGATCACTCACCTACAGCCAGATATCCTGGAGTGTGAAGTCAAGTGGACCTTAGGAAGCATTACCATGAACGAAGCTAGTGGAGATGATGGAATTCCAGCTGAGCTGTTTAAAAGACTACAGGATGATGCTGTTAAAGTACTGCACTCAATATGTCAGCAAATTTGAAAAACTCAGCAGTGGCCACAGGACTGGAAAAGACCAGTTTTCATTCCAATCCCAAAGAAGGATGATTCCAAAGAATGTTCAAACAACCATATAATTGTGCTCATTTTCGTGCTAGCAAGGTAATACTCAAAATCCTTCAAGCTAGGCTTCAGCTGGATGTGAACTGAGAACTTTCAGATGTACAAGCTGGATTTAGAAAAGGCAAAGGAACAAAGGATCAAATTGCCAATATTCACTGGATCACAGAGAAAGGGAATTTCAGAAAAACATCAAGCCTTTGACTTCGTGGATCACGACAAACTGTGAGAAATTCTTAAAGAGATGGGAATACCAGACCACCTTACCTGTCTTCTGAGAAACCTGTATTCAGGACAAGAAGCCACAGAACCAGACATGGGAAAGTGGGCTGGTTCAAAATTGGAAAGGGAGTACAAAAGGCTGTATACTGTCACCCTGCTGATTTAACTTATGTGCAGAGTACATCATGTGAAATGCTGGGCTAGATGACTCACAAGCTAAAGTCAAGATTGTTGAGGAAAACATCAACAACCTCAGCTATGCAGATGATGCCACTTTAATGGCAGAAGGTGAAGAGGAGCTAAAGAGATTTTGATGAAGGTGAATGAGGAGAGTGGAAAAGCTGGCTTGAAACTGAGCATCCAAAAAAGTAAGATCATGGCATCTGGTCTCATCACTTCATGGCAAATAATGGGGAAATAGTGGAAACAGTTACAGATTTTCTTTTCTTGGGCTCCAAAAATCACTGCAGATGGTGACCACAGTCATGAAATTAAAAGATGCTTGCTCCTTGAAAGAAAAGCTATGACAAACCTTAACAGTGTATTAAAAAGCAGAGATATCACTTTGCAGACAAAGGTTCTTCTACTCAAAGCTATGGTCTTGAGAGTCCCTTGGACTGCAAGGAGATTCAACTAGTCCATTCTGAGGAGATCAGCCTGGGATTTCTTTGGAAGGAATGATGCTAAAGCTGAAACTCCAGTACTTTGGACACCTCATGTGAAGAGTTGACCCATTGGAAAAGACTCTGATGCTGGGAGGGATTGAGGGTAGGAGGAGAAGGGGACGACGGAGGATGAGATGGCTGGATGGCATCACTGACTCACTGGACGTGAGTCTGAGTGAACTCCAGGAGTTGGTGATGGACAGGGAGGCCTGGCGTACTGCGATTCATGGGGTCGCAAAGAGTTGGACACGACTGAGCGACTGAACTGAACTGAACTGATGGTTTTTCCAGTAGTCATGTACTGATGTGAGAGTTGGACCATAAAGAAGGTTGAGCGCCGAAGAACTAATGCTTTCAAACTGTGGTACTAGAGAAGACTCTTGAGAGTCCCTTGGACAGCAAAGAGATCAAAGCAGTCAATCCTAAAGGAAATCAACACTGAATATTCACTGGAAGGACTGATCCTGAAGCTGAAGCACCAATACTTTGGCCACCTGATGCGACAAGCCTACTCATTGGAAAAGACCCTGATGTAGGGTAAAATTGAAGATTGAAGGCAGGAGAAGGGGGCAACAGAGAATGAGATGGTAGATAGCATCACCAACTCAGTGGGCATGAGTTTGAGTAAACTTTGGGAGATAGTGAAGAACAGGCAAGCCCTGTGTGCTGCAGTCCATGGGGTAGGAAAGAGTCAGACAGGACTTACTCACTAAACAACAACAGAAAGAGGAAAGATTTCCTAACATTACAATGTCTACAATTCTATGATTTCCTTAAAACAATTTTTTTTTCATTTTCTCTATATATTCACCTTCATTTTTATATTGGGTTGGCCAAAAAGTTCCTTTGGGTTTTTCTATAAGATGTTATCAAAAATAGTTTTGATAGATATAGAATCTACTCTCATGAAAACATGTTTTTCCAATTAGCTAAAAGAGAACTCCGTGTCACCTGCCATTTCCACAAGCCCATCTGAAATAATCTCCTGTGGGGAAATGTTCATTTAAAGCAGCTTTACTAAACTGCCAGCACTGGGTTTTGCTTCTCTGAAAGTTCTCCTGATAAACATTGGCTTTCAAATAATCACTTAAAGACACCCTCAAGAGATACCCTGTTAACAGTCCCCTAATGAGTCACTTCTCTGGCAAGAAAAGATATTTCTGCCACATACATATTTGATTTTCTGGAAAATCTATATAGTCTGAGCTCCATGCATGAGCCAGTATAAGCTTATTATAAGCCTATAGTTTTTCTTTCTGCAACTCATGTAGACTCTCCTGATGCTCTGGGGTGGGATGGGGGTGCGGAATTCTAGAAACAAAGTGACTTAGCAAGCTGAGTACATAAATTAAGTGTATAAATTCTTTACAAATAGGGCTCTTGATAGTACATTGAAAGCACAAATAGTAGTTCTACAGCACACCCACAGAGTGTATTTTTAAAATGAATGAAATGATGCTGGAACGATGACATTTTAGAATTATTTCCCCACTTGTTGACTTGCAGCAGCTCCACTCCCTCCATGTTTTCAAACAAACGCTACTATTAGCAAGAAAAGGGACATGGTTTTACATAAATGCTCCCTTTTTAAAGTTTTGGAACACTGTGAAAATCATTGTCATGGTTAAATCAGTTGAGTATATTATCCCCAAGCTTTTAAAACTCTACAGATCAAGATATTTGGAAGACTTTTCCCATTTTAGAGAAGCGAATATCTGATAGAGAAAATTAGAAAGCTGGAGACAAATTCTGTTCCCAGATCCACTAGCACTGAACTAGTTTCCTCCTGAACACAAGTCTTTGAGCCTTCAAGAGGAAGGAAGTACATTCAGTTTGAAATGTCCTTCCTACCTTCTTCATAAGGAAGCTTTAAGTATCATTGACTTAATACCCTGGAAACACTTTGGGCTTCCCAGATAAACAGATCAATCAAAATACAAGAGTAAGGTAATACACCAAGACCCATAGTATCTTTCCTTCTAAAAGCCACATACTCCATATCTTATTTTTAATGATATATAAAATAATAAAAATTCCATAAGTGGTGATCCATAAGCAGTTTGTATTTGGAATATAAGCTCTATAGTTAAGTATGCAAACAACACGTATTCAATGTAGATGTTCAGCAAAATAAACCATAATACAGATACAGAACTAACCACAGGTGGGAAACAGGTACACTAAGTCCCTTACACACAAACCTTCAAGTTGCCAACTTTCAAACATGCAAACACACATTCACATGTCCAATCACGTAAGTTAGTTCACGTCTGAGAGCACACTGTTCACATGCATGCGTCCTCTACAAGTGGCTGTGTTTGTCTGTACTTGACTGTATAGTGCTGTACAGAGTACAGTAGTACAGTACCTTTATTTCAAGCCCAGAATGTCCAGAAGCAAGCATAAAGGCAGTACATAGCCAACTGTGTTAGCTGGGTACTTAGGCTAACGTTATTGGACTTACGAACTAATTGGATTTACAAATACGCTCTCAGAATGGAACTCTTTTGAAGGTAGGGGACTTATTGTAAGGCATTAAGGAAAACTTCTGACACAAAATAAACCTAACTTTTGGTTAGCAACAGATCAGAGCACAGGGGTTCATTTGGCAATTCTTTCCCTTGGATTTCATACAACAAACTCACAGATTTTAGTTTTGTAGAAACTTTCCCATCAGTAGGCATTCTGAGAAATCAACAAAATAACAAAATCAACAAAAATCAACAAAATGAGGAGCACTCATTTGCCACTTCTTCTTGGATCTTTGGGCTTCCCTGGTGGCTCAGATGGTAAAGAATCTGCCTGCAATGCAGGAGACTTGGGTTCGATCCCTGAGTTGGGAAGATCCCCTGAAGGAGGGCATGGCAACCCACTCCAGTATTCTTGCCTGGAGAATCCCCATGGACAGAGGAGCCTGGTGGGCTACAGTCCATGGGATCTCAAAGAATCGGACATGACTGAGCAACTAAGCACACACACACACACTCGGATCTTTATAAGAACATTCTCTCAGCATCTTGACAGTAAACAGCAAACAGGGTAACACAACCCCAGAGAGTTCATGCCTAGAAGAAAACCCCAATATTTGATTTGCAATGATGGTGGTGCAAAGAAAACTCAGCTGAACTGACACATTCTAGGACTTGGCAGATGAAATGGTAACCAACTGAGTTCTAATTCTGACTCAGCCATAGACCCCCCAAGGCACAATATGGAAAAAACAAAACACCCTAATGTCAGTCCTCTGACTTCATTTCCAAATAAAGGAAAAGTCATTTTGAAGGTCTGGTTTAGAGACAGCTTTTGTTTTGATTTTATTAATAACAACCCTGGGCTCTATTATTAATAACCAGGTTGAGGAGCCTAGAAATGTGATCAAGTATAATAAGTTTCCAAATGCCTTTGACCTCCATTTCTAAAAACAAGACCCCTACCCCATCTTATGCCCCCAACACCACATAAATACTGGTGTAGCATTCCCTTCCTGTAGGGATTATTTTTCACGGGAAATTTGTGACTGTACATTTTACAATTATAATGCACGTGTGTCTGCACGTGCATGTGCATGTGTGCTCAGGTGTTCAGTCGTGTCTGACGCTTTGCGACCCCATGGACGATAGCCCACCACGCCCCTCTGTCCATGGGGTTTTCCAGGCAAGAATACTGGAGTGGGTTGCCACTTCCTATTTCAGGGGAACGTCTCAACCCAGGGATCGAACACCTGGCTCCAGTGTCTCCTGCTTTGCAGGCAGATTCTTTACCACAGAGCCACCTGGGAAGCCCCCAAATTATAATATCTTTATATTAATAAATTTAGTAGATTATATTGTTGATTTATTCATAAATACTGTCCTGGTGACAGAGATTAAGTAACTATCAACTGGGGTGAGGATAGCTCCTTGCTACAATGCCTATTTTGCCACTTGATGCCAATATGCAATGAAGAGTTCCAATGGCTTCTGAGTATAAACCTGCACTGGCAGAGATCTGATGTATCTTTTAGAAGAAGAGACACTCTCGGTATTATTATACAAGATTGGCCTTAGGAAAGCCTGTCCCCATACAAAGAAAATCTCAATATTCAAAACCAAACCAGAGGATTGCCCATTCTCTCTTCTCTTGACATAATCAATGTTGGATCATATTCACTTCTGGAGTGAGACAAACAAAAACAGAACCCTACATAGGTCAAGCTAACATGCAACCATCAACCAAACTTGCACACATGTTCCTCCTTTTTTTCCAAAAAGCCCTCGTGGTAAATACCCACGCAGACAAAAGCCTTGATTTCTGTCTTGTTTTTGTATGCAGTGGCAGGAAGCAGTTGTCAGCTGCGTCCGTGAAAAATAACAGCAGCAGACTCTCAGACACATGCCACAATGTTCCCGTGGAAATCAAACTCTGAGAAATTTTTAAAATGTTTTCAACACATCAGCATGAAGCATCGACCTAGTTGGAATCACTTAGATCTAAAGCAAATGCACTGATTGTTTTCACAGCAGGCTTTTCTTCTTGGAGCTGAAACAGGCATACCGGCGGGGCTGGCGAGGAAAGGTTTTCAAGCCCCCTGCCTCCGTCAGCTATAGCCTGTGACACGATCAATACCGGGGTGAGCGGTGGAGGAAGCTCGGGGAAGATTATGAAGATGAGGTGAGTGACAGGATTACCTTACAGGATTTGTTCTTTCTCTCACCTTGAATGCCATCCACTTCAGACAGAGATGGAACACCATCAGAACGCAGACCAAGATCCAGGGGTGGACAGGGGATGAGGACTATCAGACACCCTATGAACTGAGAGCCTGGTCATTGTGTCTTTGTACAGTTATAAGCATCAGTGAAGGCCAAGTCCCAGAGTGTATTGGGGTGGGCATCAGTGATTAAGGAGCAGAAACATGCCAGTAGCACTTGCAGGGCCTGGCACACTGCAGGGACACAGTAATTGGCAGCCATAATTTTCAGCACCTTTTTATTACTATCTATACCATTACTCCTCGTTTGGACTTTTTTACCCCAGACAGTTACCCTTTGCGTAACTATCATATATGAAGAATTTGCTTTCCGGTTAAAACTGTGGAGGGGGATATAAACAGGATCAAATGTGTGTTAGCTGTGCTCTGATCATTCATTTGTTTATTGAGAGTCTCTTCTGCACAGGGCATTGCAAATCTACAGACTTTCTTTCCCTGAGCCAGAGGTTCAGGGACCCCTAAGCAATTAGGTTGGTTCCTACACCAGGTTTGTCGTGTAGCTTAAAGGGGACTCTGAGGTTAATACAGTCCATTCTTAGCCCATATGTCCAATATGCAAGAAAACCTTTAGGAAGCCCTTCTGTTGCTTCTTAATCTGACTGAAGTCTCCTAATCAATTGACAAGAGTTGATAGTGTCTCTAATAATCATGTTAGTAATAACATGTCTGAACTTACACCCACTCAGACAATCCAATAAATAATCCAGTCCTAAAACTCGGTATTTCTTTGCAGTTCTCTAGACTTCAGACAGTCTATACGACATGTCCAAAAAATTTAAGGATATCATTTGCTATTGTTTACTTCAGCCACTAAAGGGGTGTAGAGAAATGGAACATCTTCTAGGCCTAATTATTTTCACCCAAACATCTAAATAAATTCTTTTCTGTCATCTTGTTCTGATCTTTTTAATTATAATAATGTTTATGTATCTCATTTTAAAGGGAATGCCCATTAATCGAAAAATTAAGAAACATGATTCCTCAAACTTAGAAATTATTACTGACAAAAATTTGGTTATTTATTTATGGTCTTTTTTTTCTTAAATATATAACTAAGTATCTTACTACATAAACTAATTTTTTTCACTTAACATTACACATTATATGGTAAGCACACACCTGTGTTACTCAACTTCTTTGAAAACACAACTTTAATGTCACATGATCTATGGATTTAACTTCATATATTCAGCCAGTCCCCTCTTTTTAGACGTCAGATCTTTCCTTTACACACGTGAGAGCTAATATAAGTGACAAAAGGAACACAATTTGTTCATCCAGATCTCTGGTTATTTTCTAAATTACTAGAATTACCAGGTCAAAAGCTAAGACAACCTATTGTTTTATTTGTGGTTTATTTCAAAGTATACCTTTCACTGATGAAATTTTAGAACTTAGGGTAGAAAAAACATAATATTTTTTCAAAATATCCCACTAGTAAGAGACAGATGTCTTAGTGTATCTTTGATGGCTTTTATAGGTATATATAAATATTTACATATGCATTTCATATTTTTCTATTATTTATAAAATTGAAGCATGTAGTACATAATGTATTATAACTTGTTTTTTCTGGTTTACGAAATAACTGAGATTCTATGTCATTAAATCTTTCAAATTCAAAAACAAAAAAGTAACCAAATTGTATTTCCCACATGTGTTTCTCCATAGATAATGAATAACACTGACTATAATGAATAGCAACTCAGAAACTTTGAAAACACTATCTCTGTTCATTGCTTAACATTAATACCTGATCCTTAATGATATCCTTATATTTCTATGCTAGGGAGGAGATGAGAGGTTACTTTGGCAGGCAAGAGAGAAAAAGGAAGGAAAAAAGATGGCAGGAATGGAGGACATACCATTGGAAAATATTTAGAAACTCCTCCTGAAGAGAAAAACAAGCTTAGGGGGTTGAAGAAATTGATCAAATCAATAAACTACCAAAACAGCAGGTCACTAATCAGTTTATTGCTCTTAAATGTTATTTTTCTCCATGATACCTGTAAATCATTGACCTCAAGGCAAAACCAGTACTATATTAAAAAACTGGTTTCAAAACTCCTGAATTTTGCCTAAAGAAGAATAAAATAATAGCAGTCAAGTTTGTTTTTTCCTAGAATTCATAATCTACAAAAGGAACCACATAAACTATAGAAGTATAGTTTACTTCTTTGGTACTAAATGTACTTTTAAGGGTAAATTGTTCACAGATAAGATTAAACAAGTTATTTAATATTATCCTAATTATCTCCAGATCTCCTTAGATAAAATATCAAGGACTAACATTTGATGTAGCTGTTATTTTTACCAGAGAGTTGTTTTAAATCTCATTGTGCTTAATGATCACCATCATCATCACCATCACCACCAGCATTACTATTACCACTTTCATCCATCATTTTTACCACCGCCACCATCTGCATCACCATCTATACCATCACCATCATCATCATCTCTCCCATCCCATCACCAGCCCCATTCTCCACAAGCTGACCATTCAACCTTCAAGACTTAGCTTAAACATGGCCTTCTCCTGTATCCTCCATCGGAAGTAGGTTTCCAACCCTCAATCATAATTCACCATCTTGGCAATATTTATGTCTTTCCTAGTACTTATCAAAAATTAGTATTTTCTTTGTATTATTTTTACTTATTTTTCATCTTTTTTCTTATCCATCCTGCAATCTAGATTCAGACAATTGCCACAATTTTCTTGGTCACCATTCTAGCCTCATGATATTATGCAGTGCCTGGCCTATGGCAGGCACTCAGGACAAAGTATATGATTTAAATAATCAATTATAAACACCTGTCCTTAACTCTAACCTAACACACATACACAAATTGACTGTGATGCAACATGATTTTTCTAGTTATTTTGTCTCAGTATGGTGGTGGTGGTTTAGTCACTAAGTCGTGTCCAAATCTTGCAACCCCATGGACTATAGGCTGCCAGGCTCCTCTGTCAATGGGATTCTCTAGACACGAATACTGAAATAGGTTGCCATTTCCTTCTGCAGGGGATCTTCCTGATCCAGGGATCAAACTAAGTCTCCTGCATTGCAGGCAGACTCAACCGACTAAGCTATAAGGGAAGCCCGTCACTATGGACTTTAGTGTTATTATACCCATAATAAAGTCATTGAGAGGCTGAGTAAGTGATCCAATTAGAAATATCTCTCTCACCTGCCCAATGAGAAGTCCTCCAAATTATATTAATCCTTATTAAAGGTTAATATCCTGAAATGCCAAGAAACTCCTTTGAAAATATGAATACTACACAGTACTTCACATATTTACACTTAGGTATGAAATCATTTACATTTAGGTATGAAATTTAATAAATGAAATCATTTATCAGATTGTTTGAACAAAGAACACTCAACAGGTGGCTTTTGACTTGCCAAGGACAGGGAAAGGTGTTGGAAGATACAGCGAAATGAGAGATTACATTTTTTATAAAGATGGACAGACACTGGGCCAGGTGTCCCCATGCTCAGAGGCTAAGAAGACACCAACAGAAAAGAGTGGGTAAAATGCCTCATTTAACTCCAGTCTTTGCCAAATATTCTATAAGTAAAATTTTTTATTCCCTTTCAACAAATGTGTTTGAGCGAACCCACTTATGACTTATGAAGAGAAACAAAGATCTTAAATATGTTCAGTCTTGAGGCCAGGGGTCCAAATGTAAAAGATATAGGATCTACTGTTGTAAGTTGAGGAGGGAGGGGTGTGTGTGTAGAGAGAGTGGAAAAGTGAGAGATTAAAAGGGATTAAGGGAACCTTTAGCAGAAGAAATACAGTGAAGAGGAATCTGAGGCTAGTTACCTAAGTGTGATAAACATTGGTGAAACATCACCTTTGCTTCACTAATGGTTTAAGTCATCACTAGAAAGGTAAAATCTTTATAAGTAAATCAGTCTTAACAATAAGATGCTCTCAATTTAGAAAGACACAGATAGGCTCTGGTTTTCCCTGAGAGAGTACAACACATAGATCTCTAAGCCTCAAGTTAGACAAACAGAAATATCTGCTGGCTAAGGGCCAGTTGGCTTAAACAGTGTGGCCCAGGATTCTCCCAAATGAGCTACTGGGACCTGGAGAAGAGAGGACTCACTGTACTCCACTGGACTTTCCTCAACTGCCCCTCACAGGAGCACTGCCCACTTTCCTTTGCTTTCTACCCACAGGTGAATTACAAGAAGAACTAAGGTAAGGCTTAGTTACTCCTCCAAGTTTCAAGCAAGACTCCTTATAAATTGGTAGATGTGCCTAAAGATTATCATATTAAATGAAGTATATTGGACGGTTCAATACTTTGGCCACCTGATGTGAAGAGGTGATTCATTGGAAAAGACCCTGATGCTGGGAAAGATTGAAGGCAGGAGAAGAAGAGGAGGACAGAGGACAAGATGGTTGGATGGCATCATCGACTCTGTAGACATGAGTTTGAGCAAACTCTAGGAGATGGTGAAGGACAGGGAAGCCTGGCGTGCTGCAGTCCATTGGGTCACAAAAAGTCAGACACAAATGAGCAACTGAACAACAACAAATGTCAAACAGAGAAAGACAAATATCATGTGATATCACTTACGCGTGGAATCTAAAATAGAAAGATGCAGATGAACTTATTTACAAAACAGAAATAGACCCACAGACACAGAAAACAAACTTATGGGTTACCAAAGTGGATGGGGGAGGTAAATTAGGAGTTTGGATTAACATATACACACTACTATATATACTACATATAAAATAGGTAAACAACAAGGACCTACTGCATAACTCAGGGAACTATATTCAGTATCTTGTAATAGCCTACAATGGAAAACGATTTGAAAAGTACATATACATATATATGTATAATACATATGTGTGTAACTGAATGAATTTGCTGTACATCTGAAACTAACAGAACATTGTAAATTAACTATTTCAATTTTTGAAAATCTATAATTATGAGCAAAAAAGTAAAACTTACCGGATCTACTTTAGGAAAACAAAGTCATCCTCTTGGGCTCTAGGAGGCAGGATGAGGAACGTGTGTGTTCTGTGTCATTGTCTCTAGGAAAATCTCAAACAGCCAGACGAACTCGAGTTAATCCCCTTTTTCAAAGTATAGCTATAATATAAAGTACCTCTGATAATACAGTAGCAATTATAAAGGTGGCCTTTGGAAATATTAATGTTATGATGTTAACTAGTAAAAAGACTACTGAACACAGAATTGTCTTTATAATCAGCAATTAAGCTTATGACTAGATGTGTCTACCAAATTGGGGATGAGGAGGAGAGATGTAGGCAGGAGACAGTCATACAACAAATGTTACCTCCGTGTAGACCAGGATGGCTAGCGAGATTCTGCCTATTTTCAACAGAAAAAGCCTGTGGTTCCCTACACAACTGTAACTTAACCAGTTACATATATAGTATATTATGACATGAAAGTTGACACCACATACAGAAATACTAAATACTATATATGCCCGAGGGGTACAAGTTATTGTTGCTATGGGAGCAGTAAGTTCTGAATGGCAATAAAAATGGAGTACGAACCATCTGAACAGCCTTGTAACCACATGCTTAGAGAAACCCTACACATTCATACATTTGACAAATTCTTGTTGAGAGCCTACTATGTGTAAAGCATTTGGTTAGAGGCTGCAGAGAAATATGGCCCCTGTCTCAAGTAGCTGATGAGGAGATATGGCCACTGAGACCTTATGGTTCTACCAGGAATGGGGAATTCCTTCCTCTGTGGCCAAAAGGCAGAAACTTTCCATAATACTCCTCAACTGACATGAAGAGGAGTCTGTACAAAGTAGAGATGTTATTAGAATCTACCCCCAATCCTGGACCTAGCTAAACTTAAAAGCTCCTGCACAGCAACGAAGCCATAAGCAGCAAGGTGATAATGCTGAGTCACAAGTAGTGGGTAGAGCCATGACCATAGCCTCTCTCTCCCCACAGCCAGCATCAGCGGCTGGCCCATCAAACGCCTGACGCACTGAACTACAGAGCAGGACCCCACCCAGGGTTCTCCTTTAAGTGACTGATGTGGCGACTACAGAGTAGGACCCCAGCCAGAGTGCCCCTTTAAGTGCCTGACAAGCCGATCTGCAGACTAGGACCCCAGCCAGGGGAGCCCCTCTATGTGCCTGATGCACTCAACAATAGAGAATGACCCCAGGCAAGGGAGCCCTGTAAGTGCCTGAATGGGCGGAGCTACGGAGAAAGACTGGCCAAAGAGGCCTTCTGATAGCCAGCTACAGGAGGCTCAGAAAAAGACTCTGATAGCGCAGTAACTCCTGTGGCGGAGGCAGTCCGTGTCCCTGCACACTTGGCGCTGCGAGGGTCCCCACAAACCAAGCAGCTGTGCCACTTTCACGCTCAACTCTCACTGGGACAGAGCTGGCACAAGCAAAAAAAATCTTGCATCTATGCACGCAGGGTTGCTTTAGTAGTGTCCAGCTCTTTGCGACTCTGTAGACTGTGGCCTGCCAGGCTTCTCTGTCAGGCAGGAAGGTTCTCCAGGCAAGAATACTGGAGCGTATTGGCCAGGGTTGGTTGCCGTACCCTTTTAAAGCACTGTATTTCCTGCTGCCCTAGCCACCAACTCCCCTGAGTACCTGGTGCTGCCAGAACACCTGTGACCCAAGCAGCTGCACCACCTCCACACCTTGCCCCTTACAGAGGCAAGTCCTCCAGGGCAGCCTCAGGAGCAAACCCCAGTGGATGACACACATGTAGAGGTGGAAATAAAACTACAATTGAAACCCAGGGGCAGTGTGGCTAAGGAAGAAGACCCAAAACATTCCCACCAGCTGTACAAGCTGCAGATTAAATCCACACAATCAACTAGGCAGACTCTGTGTCTATGGAATATATAAAAGATCATTGAGAGCTCCCACAAAATAAAACACACTAGTTCTGACAGCTGTGGACATTGGAGGCAAGAATACACAGGAGTAGGACCAGATCAGTATCAGAGCTGTGCCCACAGTAGGTCCAGAGATCAGCGTGGTGTTGGAGGGCATCCTAGGGAGGTAAGGTGGGCTGTGACTCCCAGCAAGGGAAAGGTCTCTGACAGCAGTGACTCAAGAAAAACATTTATTATTCTTATGTTTTGACTTGTTCTGTAGATTCTTTAGTATTTTTTTTCTTTTTTCCTTTTTTTCCTGCCTCTGTTGAAGTTGTCAATTTTATTGGCACTATGAAATCCAATTAAGCTTTTGATCTTTTTTTTTTCCCCTCAGTCACATTTTTCGTTGTTGTTATAAACCTCTGCCTCTATGTTGAGCTTTTGTAGTTCTGTGTTTTCTTTTTTTTCTCTCTCTTTTTTAATTTTTAATTATTTAAACCTATTATTTTTTTCTACGTTTACTCCTTTGTTTGCTTTTTCTGCTGTTCTTTTCCCCTTGCAGTTAATCTTTACTGTATATAAATCTTCTTTATCTACCTTGATTTAACTTCGCATATCTATTCTTTCTTCCTTTTCTTTCTCTACTACCCTCTCTACATATTTGTTAGTTTTATCTTCACTGCTTTATTCCTCAATTGGCACTTTGCTTTAGTTTTGTTTTCCAGGTTGTGCTTTAGTTAATTTTGTTCTGGTAGATATAGTTCGGTTTCTTTTTTCACCAGGTCAATCAATATTGTAGTTTATTTTTGTTGGACTGTTTTGATTTTGCTTATGGGTGTATATGTATATGTGTATATTCAGTCACACATTTTATTCTTGTAATAACCTGTACCTCTACAGGTTTATAACTGTACTTAAGTACTTAAAACTTGTACGTATGTAGCTCTAGGTTTTCCTTTGTTTCCCCTTTTTTCTTTCTTCTTCCATTTTATTTCTTTTCTCTTTTTTATAATTTTGTTTTAATTTTTAAACCTATTATATTTTTCTACATTTAATCATTTGCTTGCTTTCCTACTGTTCCTTTCTCCTTCCAGTTAATCTTCAATGTACATAAATTTTCTTTATCTGCGTCTCTTTAACTTGGCATATCTATTCTTACTTTTTTTTCTTTCCTCTCAACATATTTGTTAGTTTTGTTTTCATTGCTTTATTCCCCAATTGGCAACTTGCTTTACTTTTGTTTTCCAGTTTGTGCTTTATTAGTTTTTCTTCTTAACTGGTAAATATCATTTTCTATTTTCTCTGTGTGCCGGGTCAATCTATGGTACCTTATTTTTGTTGAATTACTCTGACTTTGCTCATGAGTGTATACATATATGTGTGTATTCCAATATTTTAATTATTATTTGCCTGACCTTGTAACTGCCATTTGTCTGGGGTTCATCTTTGATTTCTCATTTGTGGATATTTGTTTTAATCTCACTTAATGCCATAACAAACCACTTGTGAAATCTTCATTCCTGACCAGAGATCAAGCCCTGAACCTTTGAAGTGGGACCACTGACTCCAAGACCCTGAACTAGCAGAGATTAAGCCTAGGGAGTATCAAATAGCAAGAACTCACACAAACAAAGCCACTTGAATACAAGACCCTGCATCACCCAACCACCAGTAGCACCCTGTGCAGGATGCATCATCTAAACAACAAACCAAACAAAAATCAAAACCCAATCATCAGCAGACAGGACTACCACCTCGCCCATCCTTCCCCATAAGAGGAAAAACAAACAAATGAACAAAAACTCAGCATAAATCCCACCCTATACGAAGGTTACACAAACCACTGAACCAAGCTTAGGAGGGCAAAAACAAAAAGGAAGAAAGAATTCAACCTTCTTCAAGGAGAAAACTCAATTTTTCTTGAAGCCTGGGAAAAGGAGACCTCAAACACAATAAGTTAAAGAAAAAGAAAAGGCAGAGAAATACTACACAAATGAAGGAACAAACTACAAACACAGAAGTCCAAATAAATGAAGAGGAAATAGGCAAACTACTTGAAAACGAATTCAGAACAATGGTAATAAAGATGATCAAAAACCTTGAAAACAAAATGGAGAAAATGCAAGAATCAATTAACAAAGACCTAGAAGGATTAAAGAATAAACATACAGAGACAAACAACACAATTACTGAAATGAAAAATATTCTAGAAGGAATTAATAGCAGAATATCTGGAGCAGAAGAATGAATTAGTGAGCTGGAAGATAAAATGGTGGAAATAACTTCTGAAGAGCAGAATAAAGTAAAAAGAATGAAAAGAACTGAG
Organism: Cephalophus harveyi; assembly: GCA_006410635.1. NCBI lineage: Eukaryota > Metazoa > Chordata > Mammalia > Artiodactyla > Bovidae > Cephalophus > Cephalophus harveyi. The sequence continues at coordinate 32,741 of SJYT01081922.1, forward strand.
GATAGTCTCAGATACCCCTGGGACAATATCAAATGCACCGACACTTGAATTATAGGGGTCGCAGAAGAAGAGAAAAAGAAAGGGTATGAGAAATTTTTTGAAGAGATTATAGTTGCAGAAAAAACCTTTGACAAAATTCAGCACCCATTTATGGTCAAAAATCTTCAAAAAATGGGCAGAGAAGGAACCTACCTCAACATAGTAAAGACCATATGATAAGGCTACAGCAAACATTATTCTCAATGGTGAAAGCTGAAAGCATTCCCCCTAAGATCAGGAACAAGCCAAGGGTGTCCACCTTCACCATTATTATTCAACATAGTTCTGGAAGTTCTAGCTATAGCAATCAGAGAAGAAAAAGAAATAAAAGGAATCCAGATCAGAAAAGAAGTAAAGTTCTCACTGTTTGCAGATGATGTGATATTGTACATAGAAAACCCTAAAGATAGTATCAGAAAATTGCCAGAGCTAATCAGTGAATTTAGCAAAGTTGCAGGATACAAAATCAATACACAGAAATCACTTGCATTTCTATATACTAATAATGAAAATCAGAAAGAGAAGTTAAGGAATCAATCCCATTCACCATTGCAACAAAAATAATTAAATAGGAATAACTTACCTAAGGAGACAAAAGAACTGTACACAGAAAATTATAAGACACTCATGAAAGAAATCAAAGATGATATAAACAGATGGAGAGATATTCCATGTTCCTGGGTAGGAAGAATCAATATTGTGAAAATGACTATACTACCAAATGCAATCTACAGATTCAATGTGATCCCTATCAAATTACAAATGGCATTTTTCACAGAATTAGAACAAAACATTTCACAGTTCACATGGAAACACAAAAGATCCTGAATAGCCAAAGCAGTCTTGAGAAAAAAGAATGGAGCTGGAGGAATCAACCTTCCTGACTTCAGATTATACTACAAAACTACAGTCATCAAGGCATCATGGTACCAGCACAAAAACAGAAATATAGACCAATGGAACAAGATAGAAAGCCCAGAAATAAACATGGGTACCTTATTTTTTACAAAGGAGGCAAGAATATACAATGGGGCAAAGACAGCCTCTTCAATAAATAGTGCTGGGAAAACTGGAGAGCCACATGTAAAAGAATGAAATTAAAACACTTCCTAACACCATACACAAAGATAAACTCAAAATGGATGAAAAACCTAAATGTAAGACCAGAAACTATAAAACTCTTGGAGGAAAACATAGGCATAACACTCAAAGACATAAATCAAAGCAAGATCCTCTATGACCCACCTCCTAGAGTAACGGAAATAAAAACAAAAGTAAACAATTGGGACCTGATTAAACTTAAAAGCTTTTGCAAAGCAAAAGAAACTATAAGCAATGTGAAAAAAGACAATCCTCAGAATGGGAAAAAATAATAGCAAAGGAAACAATGGACAAATGTCAATTTCCAAAATACACAAGCAGCTCACACAACTCAATACCAGAAAAAACAAACAATCCAATCAAAAATGGGAAAAAGACTTAAACAGACATTTCTCCAAAGAAGACATACAGATAGCTAACAAACACATGAAAAGATGCTCAACATTGCTCATTATTAGAGAAATACAAATCAAAAACTACAATGAGATATAACCTCACACCAGTCAGAATGGCCATCATCAAAAAGTCTACAAATAATAAATCCTGGAGATGATGTGGAAAAAGGGAATGCTCTTCCACTGTTGGTGGGAATGTAAATTGATACAGCCACTATGGAAGATAGTATGGAGATTCCTTTAAAAAGTAGGAATAAAACCACCGTATGACTCAGCAATCCAATTCCTAGGTATATACCCTGAGGAAACCAAAATTGAAAGAGACACGTGTATCCCACTGTTCACTGCAGCACTATTTACAATAGCTAGAACATGGAAGCAACCTAGATGTCCATCAACAGATGAATGGATAAAGAAGTTGTGGTACATATACAGAATGGAATATGACTCAGCCATAAAAAGGAATGCATTTCAGTCAGTTCTAATGAGGTAGATGAACCTAGAACCTATTATACAGAGTGAAGTGAGTCAGAAAGAGAAAAATAAATATCATATTCTAATGCATATATACAGAATCTAGAAATACGGTATTGAAGAATTTATTTACATGGCAACAATGGAGAAACAGATATAGAGAGAAGATTTATGGACATGGGGAGATGAGAGGAGAGGGTGAGATGTATGGAAAGAGTAACATGGAAACTTACATTTCATATGTAAATTAGATAGCTGTACTTGCTGTATGTCTCAGGAAACTCAAACAGGAGCTCTGTATCAACCTAGACGGGCAGGATGGGGAAGGATTTGGGAGGGAGGTTCAAAAGGGGAGGGATATATGTATACCTATGGCTGATTCATGTCGAGGTTTAACAGCAAACAACAAAATTCTGTAAAGCAATTATCCTTCAATAATAAATAATGAAATTAAAAAAAAAATACAATGAGATATCACCTCACACTACTCAGAATGGCCATCATCAAAAGTCTACAAACAATGATTGCTGGAGATGATGTGGAGCAAAGGGACCCCTCCTACAGTTGGTGGGAATGTAAATTGGAACATTCCCAGCCATTAGGGAGAACACTATGGAGGCTCCTCAAAAAATTAAAAATACAGCTACCATGTGCTCCAGCAGTTCCACTCCTGGGCATATACACAGAGAAAACCATAATTTGTAAAGATACATGTATCCCAATGTTCACTTCAGCACTATTTACAATGGCCAAGACACGGAAACAATGTAAATGTCCATCAACAGATGAATGTATAAAGATGTGGTATCTATATACAGTGGAATATTACTCAGTCTTTTTAAAAAAGTGAAATAAAGGCAATATGTTGCAACATGGCTGGACCTAAGGACTATCATACTAAGTGAAATAAGTCAAAGAAAGACAAATATCATACGATATCACTCATAGGTGGAATCTAATTTTTTAAAAATAATATAAATAAATGTTTACAGAACAGAAACAGAGTTACAGACATTGAAACCAAATTTATGGTTACCAAAGCAGAAATGTGCCCTTGCAATAAAGCATCTGCCTGCAGTGCAGGACACTCTGATTCAATCCCTGGGTCAGGAAGAGCCCCTGGAGAAGGAAATGGCAACTCACTCCAGTATTCTTGTTTGGGAAATCCTATGGACAGTGGAGCCTGGCAGGCTACATACAGTCCACGGAGTCTCGAAAGAATTGGACATGACTTAGCATCTAAACAACAACAAACCAATAAGGACCTATTGTATAGCACAGAGAACTCTACTCAATATTCTATGAGAAAAGAATCTGAAATAGAATTAATATATATGTGTGTGTATATATATATATATATATATATATATATATATAACTGAATCACTTTGCTATACATCTGAAATACAACATTGTAAATCAACTCTAATCCAAGAAAATAAAAATTTTAAAAAATCAACCCCCAATTTGTACTACTTCAATTCTACCATCTGTCTCTTAAATTAACCCCCTAATGTCCATCACTGGGCTTTCCACTGTTGAGTCTTTAAGTTTAACACAGTGATCCACCCTTTCTTCTCCTGCCTCCTTCCAATTCACCCTTAAAACAACAATGAACACCAATGTTCACTGCTTAAATTTTCCTAACATTCCACTTGCATTAAAAATATTTTTATAGCACATGCTTCTACTTATTTACAAATGTTAAGATCTCCTAATGGCTTTCTAGGTATCCCATGAAATCTCAATAAATATCATACAGGTATGCTTTTTAAACATGAAATATATTGTAAACTGTGTAAACTTCCTCTCTCATTGAGAGCTGGCTGCAAACCCCTCTTCCTGAGTTGTTAAAATCCACTCTAGTACCTTAATCACTTAAGAAGAGCTCAAGCCAGAGTGTACTTGATAAAGAACATGAGAGAAGATTCCTTTCCCCCACTTCTGACCTCAGAAAGGTTCAGGGTCAAGAGCAAAGTTACAGGTAACTTATTAACTGGAATGAGTAGTAAAGCAATGCAAAACTACTACATGCATTGTTCATGTGCTCATTGTTGGGGCAGGGAGAGGGGTAAGGGGGGCAGAGTGCTGGTAGGAGTGGGGAGGGAGCGGGAACAAGGGAAAGAGAAAAGAATTATTATATAACTGGTCAGAGAAAATAGAGTAGAAAGATAATTTTGCAAAGATCAGTCTTGGGATTTCTCTGGTGATCCTGTGGTTAAGACTTCACCCTTCCACTTCAGGGACCAAAGGTTTGATGCCTCGTTAGGGATGCCTCGTGAGGCTGGAGGAAGCACAAGCTGGAATCAAGATTGCCAGGAGAATTATCAAAAACCTCAGATATGCAGATGACATCACCCTTATGGCAGAAAGTGAAGAACTAAAGAGCTTCTTGATGAAAGTGAAAGAGGAGAGTGAAAAAGTTGGCTTAAAGCTCAACATTCAGAAAACTAAGATCATGGCATCTGGTCCCATCACTTCATGGCAAATAGATGGGGAAACAGGGGAATAACTACTACATGCATTGTTCATGTGATCATTGTTGGGGCAGGGAGAGGGGTGAGGGGGGCAGAGTGCTGGTAGGAGTGGGGAGGGAGCGGGAACAAGGGAAAGAGAAAAGAATTATTATATAACTGGTCAGAGAAAATAGAGTAGAAAGATAATTTTGCAAAGATCAGTCTTGGGATTTCTCTGGTGATCCTGTGGTTAAGACTTCACCCTTCCACTTCAGGGACCAAAGGTTTGATGCCTCGTTAGGGATGCCTCGTGAGGCTGGAGGAAGCACAAGCTGGAATCAAGATTGCCAGGAGAATTATCAAAAACCTCAGATATGCAGATGACATCACCCTTATGGCAGAAAGTGAAGAACTAAAGAGCTTCTTGATGAAAGTGAAAGAGGAGAGTGAAAAAGTTGGCTTAAAGCTCAACATTCAGAAAACTAAGATCATGGCATCTGGTCCCATCACTTCATGGCAAATAGATGGGGAAACAGTGGAAACAGTGGCTGACTTTATTTTTATGGGCTCCAAGATCACTGCAGATGGTGGTTGCAGCCATGAAATTAAAAGAGGCTTGCTCCTTGGAAGGAGAGTTATGACCAACCTAGACAGCATATTAAAAAGCGAGACATTACTTTGTCAACAAAGGTCTGTCTAGTCAAGGCTATGGTTTTTCCAGTGGTCATGTATGGCTGCGAGATTTGGACCACAAAGAAAGCTGAGTACCGAAGAATTGATGCTTATGAACTGTGGTGTTGGAGAAGACTCTTGAGAGTCCCTTGGACTACAAGGAGATCCAACCAGTCCATCTTAAAGGAGATCAGTCCGGGATGTTCATTGGTAGGACTGATGTTGAAGCTGAAACTCCAATACTTTGGCCACCTCATGTGAAGAACTGACTCCTTTGAAAAGACCCTGATGCTGGGAAAGATTGAGGGCAGGAGGAGAAGGGGACGACAGAGGATAACATGGTTGGATGGCATCACCGACTCAATGGACATGGGTTTGGGTGGATTCTGGGAGTTGGTGATGGACAGGGAGGCCTGGCGTGCTGCGCGGTTCATGAGGTCGCAAAGAGTCGGACATGACTGAGCGACTGAACTGAACTGAACTAGGGAACTAAGATACCCTGTTGCACAGGATAACCAAATAAATAAAACAAAATATTATTAGAAAAAAAGAAGAATAGTCTCTGTTTGGCACATTTTTCTGAACCAACAAGATAGCTGTTTAGGGACCAATCAGAGATGGTCTAAGAGTTATGACATAATTCCCAGAGTGGAGTTTCTCTCACCGAGGTTTGGCCACTGACTTTAGTCTACCCATTTCACTTTTTTGAACACAAGGGACTTGGGTCAGTTAGGCTTGATGATCTCTTTTCTCTAAAACATCTATACTGTCTGCTCACATGCATCCATGCCTGCTGGTGGTGACATAACAGCCGGGACTTTGTATCCCCAGGGCAAAGAAATTTGCCCAAAAAATGGCCCAGAACCACTGCTGAAGGAAGGAAATATTGTATCCCTTCTCATACTTTCAGATTCCACATTAAGATGTGCTAAAAATAAGGATCCACTGTGTCTTGTGGAGCATCTCTCCTACCTCTTATTCCTAGTGGCCATTGAGAGGAGGGATGTAGGTGGGGAAGAGGTGGCAAGCCAAGATAGAAGATGTATTATACTAAAGTGGGTTGCAAGCTCCAAGCAAAAAACACTGTCTTTATCAAGTGTTATGTTCACCTCTGATGTTCCAAAGCAGTAAGTACTTTGTGGAAGATCATGGGGATTAATTTTTCTAAATCATCATATTGTTTGCTAATCACCTGCCTATGAGTTCTGACATAACGGAATTATGTGTAAAAGTTAAAGGAGGTATTTAAGAGTAAACTCTACTTTGTTCTATACCCGTAACACACAAATGTAAACAAAACGGATGTTTTGTAAAAATTTCAAACTACTAGGGAGAGATTTCTCTTTTTCAGCCCTACCAAGGCCTACCAAGCCCTACCAATTATTTCTGCAATAAAATATGCCTTCATCAAGAGATGATACTAACGGGATTGCCCTGGCAGGCCAGTGGTTAAGGCTTCACCTTCCAATGCAGGAGATACAAGTCTGATCCCTGGTTGGGAAGCTAAGATCTCACATGCCTAGAGGCTAAAAAACCAAAACATAAAACAGAAGCAACATTGTAACAAACTCAATAGACTTTAAAAATGGTCCACATTAAAAAAATCTTTAAATAAAAAGAGAGATGATGCTAAGAATCATTACCTCTCACACATAATGTTCAGTGCCATGGATCAACTCTGTGATTTTTGTTCATGATTGAAGATCTATACTTTGGCATCCACCATCCATCCTTAGGTCAAATTCCAGCTTTACCACTTACTGTCCATATGAACTTGTGCCACCTCTTCTGTCACCTACTTAATGAAATGGGGATAGTAACAACCTACAGAGCTACTGCAAGGAATCAACAATGTCTATAAATTCCCTGGCACCAAGGAAGCACTCACTAATTGGTAGGTTATTAGTAGTGATGTAACTTTTGAAATGAGTGACTAACTCTTTTCTGGATGAAAAGTGTTATCAAACATTTTCTTGGCTATTCAATAAACTTAAGCTTCCCACTGAAGCACACGCACACACAAAATGAACACCAAACTGAATTCCCTCCTTTCTTCTCCTATGGATTTATGATTGTGTGTGTATGTGTGTCACATTGAAGGCAATGGCACCCCACTCCAGTACTCTTGCCTGGAAAATCCCATGGGTGGAAGAGCCTGGTGGGCTGCTGTCTCTGGGGTCGCACAGAGTCAGACACGACTGCAGCAGCAGCAGTGTATGTGTGTGGGGTGGGGGTAGGGTGGGTTAACACTGCTTAATCTTCATTATATCATTTTATTTAAAAAGCATTCATACAACTTAAGAGGCACTGTGATGCAGTGCATTTGAATCACTGTAGCATATAGTGTGTGTAGTGTGTGTGTGTGCTCAGACGTGTCCAACTCTTTGCAACGCTTTACACTGTAGCCAACCTGGCTCCTCTGTCCATGGGATTTTCCAGGCAGGAACACTGGAGGGGGTTGCCATGCCCTCCTCCAGGGGATCTTTCCAACCCATGGATCGAACCCATGTCTCCTGTGTCTCCTGCAGTGGAGGGGGAAAATTTACTGTTGAGCCATCGGGAAAGCCCAGAATCACTGTAAAGCTTCTTATAAATTCTCAGGCCCTACCAAGGTAAAGTGAATCAGAATTTCTAGGGATTGGTTCTATGTATCAGTAGATTTTTCCCCAGTTGCCCAAGGTGATTCTAAAAGGCAGCCACAGGTAAGAACTGGTGTAGGAAAAAACTGTGAACCCTTAAAAAGAATATCTGGGTCCAAACCTCCCTTCTAAGCACAGCAATATGGCTGTAAATAAGACCTATAATCTCTTTGAGCATTTTTCACTTCCATAAAATGGGAATGATGACTTGGACCTACTTCTCAGAGTTGTGGGTTTCAAATGAAAGTATTAATTTCAGAGAGTTCCTCAGCAGTCTGTTCTTAAAAATCTGCTTTGAACCTCACATGAGGGAGTCAGCCACTTTTAAGGCTATAAATGAAGCGTGATCATTTCTTATCCAGGTTACTTGTCCCAGCATCTGAGAGAAGAACAGAGAAGGAGGAAGCATATACCCACCCAACTAGGAGCTCCCTAGGATCAGTTCAGAGTACCTTGACTGTTCTTATCACAATCAGCCTACACTTCCATCTCTTACACAAATATGATTTCCTTACTTCCACTTCTCATCTTAGCATATGTGAAATTACGTGGTTAAGATGAATGAGAGATATATCCTAAAAAAGAAACACAAAACAGAACTCTTAACTAATAAATATTTAAGTAGCACATATTTTGCCTACTTTATCAAAACCCTAAATTAGTTGATTTCAGGCACTATGTCTGGTTAATTTTGATTCAGCCTTCCTCCTGACTGTATTATTTAACCTACAAATCACAGTTGAAGGATTGGTCTGGCAATGTGAAATATAGAAAACAGGAATTTAACTGACATTAATTACCATGAAAATCTTCTGGTCTCCTTTTCACTAATCTAGGTATACTAACTGAATCAGGCATTGGAAGCATAGATCTCTGTCAATTAGCTTAATAAATAGCACTGAGGCCCATGAAAGAAAATAAGTTATGCATTTTGTCAGCTTGGAACAAACAAGAGATTTTTTAGGTCATATCTTAACGAGAACAGTCTTTTTATATCTCCTATTTTCCCTTCTTTGTCACTAAATACAATACTATGATTTTCAGTGTTAATTTTAACTGGTTTGAGTATTCAATATATAAGTGATAAGTATCTATTCTTGTGGCATAAGCTGTCCTTCACTTTTAACATTACACCTCACCGTCTTTTAGGAGTCACTATTTAAAGTTCTTTTGATACGGCAAAACCCCTTTGGGAAGATTCTAGAATTTTTTATGCTAAGAGACATGAAACATCTCTGCTAGCTAGTCTCGTTACAGAGAGGAAGTTATATTTGAAAAACCAGGTGCTCATCAAGAGATAACTGGTTACTTATTGTGGTGATCATGTCACAATGTGTACAAATATTGAATCCTTATGTTATATCCTGAAAGTAATGTTAAATGTCAATTATAGATCAATATTTTTTAAAAAGACAACAGATTAAAATTAGGAAGTTTAGATTAAAATACACACACTACTATATATAAAATAGATAACCAACAAGGACTTACTGTATTCAATATTCAATATATTCAATAATTCAATATATTCAATATCAAGGAACTATATTCAGTATCTTGTAATAACGTATAATGGAGGAGAATGTAAAAAAGAGTATGTATATACATACACACACACACATATATATAAATATGAATTGCTTTGCTGTGAACCTGAAATTAACACATTGCAAATCAACTATATTTCAATAATCTTTTTAATTTAAAAAAGAGAAAACTGTTAAATAGTGTGCCCATAAAATGCAATACTATAGAGAAGAGTGCAGATCTCCTGGTAGCAATATGGTATGTTAAAAATACAATTTTAAAATGCAAAAGTAATTTGCAAAACTCTGTACAGTAAGGATCTACTTAGCTTGTATAAAGATTTCCTATGCTTATACATGAAGAAAAAATTTCTGGAAGAAGATATAAGAAATTACTGATGATTATTATTTCTGAGGAGTTAAATGATGGGGTACTTTATGTTTCTCTCTATACTTTCCTGTGCTGAAATTATTTGTCATAATCATGCATGATTTTTATAATTTGTTCTTTAAAATTTTTTAAAAAGACTTGTAGGCTTCCATTATATGACTTGCCTCAATACTATGCATTTAAGAACTGTGTTCATGGAATTCAGGTTTCTTTTGAGCATAAGCCACCTGTTTTGCTTGCTTAGTTCTGCAATAAACCTTTCTCTAGTCCCCAAAAAAAGAATTTATCTGCAGGTGTTACTCAGATGCTTCACTCTCTGCCTGAACTAGTTGCTTAATTTCTATATGATGAATCATGGTAGAAAGAGAGAAAACAATCCCAGTTGATATATTTTAGTACTTGCAGAAAGCTGATATAAAATAGAACTACACTGCCCAACAAAGAACCCCTGTTTGCAGAAGGAAATAACCACAATAATCATCCTTCTGCAGCATATTGATCAACTATGTATTCAGATTTCTAAGATGACCTTGATCTCTAGAAGTTGCAAAATATTTATCCATTTTCTTGAACAATTTAGTTGAGAGGAGGAGTATTTTAAGTAAACATGATGGTCCATAATTTTTTCATGTATTAAAACCAAAAACATAGTTAACATATTTTTAGACTTGTTATTTAGTTGCTAAATTATAGCCACCTCTTTTCTAATCCTATGGACTATAGCCCACCAGGTTCCTCAGTCCATGGGATTTCCCAGGCAATACTAGACTGAGTTGCCATTTCCTTCTCCAGGGAATCTTCCCGAACCAGGGATCAAACCTGCATCTCCTGCATTGGCAAGCAGATTCTTTACAACTGAGCCACCTGGAAAGCCCATTTTTAAATTATTAGAGGTTAAATCATCAGGCACCCCTATAATGATTAAGAGGTGTGTGTATGTGTTTTCAATGATTAGATTGCCTCATTTTCAGTTTTATTCTAAATCCCTTTTAGTGAGTGAAAGTCACTCAGTCATGTCCGACTCTTGGCGACCCCATGGACTATATAGTCCACGGAATTTTCCAGGCCAGAAGACTGGAGTGGATAGCCATTCCCTTCTCCAGGGGTTCTTCTCAACCCAGGAATCGAACCCAGGTCTCCTGCACTGCAGGCAGATTCTTTACCATCTGAGCCACCAGGGACATCCCTAAATCCCTTAGTCTCTTGAAATACATAGATAGTTTTGTTTTAGGGTTCCCTGATGGTTCAGCCCATAGAGAAGCCACATGCAATGCAGGAGACCGCCTGCAATGCAGGGTTTGATCCCTGGGTTGGGAAGATTCCTTGGAGAAGGAAATGGCAACCCACTCCAGTATTCTTGCCTGTGAAGTCCCATGGACAGAGGAGCCTGGTGGGCTACAGTCCATAAGGTCACAAGAGTTGGACACAGCTTACTAACTAAACCACCACCACCACCACAAAATGTTTACAAATGGAAAAAGTTTTCTAAAAAGAAACTTTAGCTCCTAAACAAAGTATTAACCTTTTGCCAGGAGCAAAGTATGACTGTCTTAGATTTGAGCCATAATGTTATTCAATGTTCCCAGAAACCTTTTGACTGTTACTACAAACACCTTTTATATTAGCAACATTACACTAAGAAATGCACCTAAGAATGTGTAAAAACTCCCTCTGTTAAAGAAAGACTTGAAGCAGAGAAAATTAACACAGCAGTGATCTACTTTTCAGATCCTTGAACACCATCTGCTAATACGAGTAGTGAGAAATTTTCAAGTGGGGGGTTCTTATATCATAGCCAAATTTCCACAAAATATCTTATTTTCCCAAATTCTGACCTGGGGCATTTCATCCCACAATCATCACTTCTGCCTCCCATTCAACCAGCATCTTGTCAAATCTGGCTGCAAGATTAAGTTTCCTGATTCAGAATTCAATATCAGAACCCTAAGGATATAACATCCAAGCTGGAACATTCTGTTAAAAAAAAAAAAAAATTGGATAAAATTGTTTCAACCCAGAGACCACAGTTTGCCCTGACCATCATGATGAATCATCAGGGCTGACACAGAGTGAAATGAGCCTGATGTTCTTGACTTTATTCGTGCACACTAAGCAGCATTTTACATTTGTCCCAACTCTCAACCTTTTCTCCAAAAGGTTGAAAGAGCTGTGTTTTCAAGTGTTATTTAAGGCTTATAGAATTAACTAGGTCTGTCTGAAGCAAGTTTGCCCTGCCATAGCCTAATAGTAGATGCCTGGCTTCATTCTCGTCCATGCTGCTCTTCAATTTTGGAGGAATATAACTGGAGATCTAAGAAATATCTACCTTTCTTGACACATATCTCCAATATCCATTAGGGCTTCTGGTACCTATGCCTCTGCATTGGTGAAATATTTGCCTCTCACTCTTAACAATGAAGTCTTTCATTTAAAAAAATAATAATCTGTGTATAAATTCTGCACTGAAAACAAAGTTTTCTCTAAAGATGCAGTTTGTTCTTTTAAAGACAAGTCTACTAGAATTCTTCTGATCAAGGCTAAAAGCACCACATAATAGATATTTCTTTTTTTTTAAGTATATATGTTTTTTAGGTGTTAGAAATAGATGTTTTCTTCTTAAAATAGCTTCTGATTAATCATGAAAAGTCAAAGTTGTAAAATATGTAGAGTTCACATCATATTAACCACCAGAAACTGTTGTATACTGTTAATAAGGTTGCTATTTCACAGGACCCAGGCAGTCATAAAAAAATCTTGTAAAAAGCTCCAGAAAAAAGTGTTTCTTAATTTTAAAATTCTTTTTCCAGCACTGTGAAGCTAATTCTTTTCCTTTCAGTTTTGTTTTAAAATTATACAGGTCGTGTTCTAAAATACTGCTTTACCATGTATTTACATGATCTTCTATTGCTAGATGAAATGAAGGAAGCTCATGAAATACCTCACCAAAAAATTAAATACAGAAGCAAGCGTGTTGGTGAGTTTTCTGCTAGCATTCTGCTTTGTTTTGCTTCAGGTCTTGTCTCTCTTTCCAGTGCCCTTTGCTGCCTGGACAGCCCACAAGGATTCACTTTTCACTTATTACTCATCTGACTGACTCTGGGTTACAGTGGAAAAGAGAAGAAAAGCTGATGGAAAAATGACACTGAAGGAAGAGAGCAAAATAACAGAGCAATGCATTTAAGTAACTATGTCCTTTTCATTCAAGATGTCCAGACATTGATTTGCATCTCTGACCTTTAAGGAAGCAGGAGCTAGAAACTGTAGGAGTATCTCTTCCCACTGGAATAATCCACCCCTTGCAGGTGTACTGAAATTAGGTGAAATTTAGAATATTCTGTTGATCCTCAGTTTTCTTTCTTATTCTCTAGTTTAAAAAAATGCTGCCAAGGGAATAAGGTTACAGTTCATCTAGAATTAGTACCAAGTATCAACAGCTAACCTCTCTCTTTGGAAGAAAGAGTTCTTCATATCATGGGGGTTTTAAAGCTAGTGATAAGACAAAATGCTATTTTCCAAAACCAGTCATCTTGAAAAAGTACTTTTAAAAATGTAGACAGTTGTCTTTAATATAAGTAATCAGAAATGTTTTCATTTTTCTACTACTTACATATAATGGTTTTATATTTAAAAGAAGTGGAAACCTTGAAATAACAATAATATGGCCATTTACAGATGTGCTAAAGAAAATAATACAAGCATAGGGTAAACCAGGAAAGAATTTATCAAATAGTCAATTTCCACCATAATCGACTCACATTGTATAATTAGGAAGAACAAGAAAATAATAGCTAGAAAGGAAAATGAATCTTACCAAAATTTCTCACAAACTCTTCTATAAATATGATTATAATTTTGGACCAGCTCAAGATATGATGGATCAACAGAGTAAATGACATGTGGTCCCAGAACCAAGCTTCACCTAGTAATTTACTTTATTAGAAACACACTTCACCTACCAAACTAAAAAAAAAGAAAAAAAAAAAACCAAGAAGGAAGGGAATAAAGCAGAATATAAAAGCAGTCTTGAAAATATATTTAGATCAACTATTATTTCCCAAGTAAAACTTTGGTTACAAAATACAAATTTATTTAAAAGTTTTATAAGCTGAATTTTCTTTCAGTGTTCAAATTCAGATCATGGCTCACCTTTTTGCACACTATTTCTTCAGGTCTGATCCTTTTATATTTGCATTTTATTTCCCAACTTAATTTTCTACTCAATCAAGCATTTTAAAAAGTAACAGTTTATATGAAATCATAATGCAACTGAAAAGTGGAGTTTTTCAATATTTATAAACATGTTAGTTAACCTGTAATTTTAGTAAACAATGAAGGTGAAAAGAGAAAGATGCTTCAAACTGTTGGACTAAATGCAGTTTACGTAGCAAAAATGGTCAAGGAAAGAATACCTTCTTTCAATGACCTACAGAACAAGTACTATATATTTTATATACAGGAAATATATTGCATTCAAATTTTCTTTCATAAGCATTCATATTTGACCTGTCTCAACAACCTCTCTCCATATTCTCGAGATATGAATCCAAAAGCTTTCAATTCTTAAGCACTAAAATAAATAAATAATACCTGAATAGAATATAGAGAAAGTTTCACTAAATCTTCTTAAAAATAGAAAAGAAAATTTAGTTTCAAAACCAGATTTCATGTGTTTTTTGTTCAGTATTATTGTTAACATTATTGTATAGTATTATTACTATACTGACAAGTTTTACTTTAAGGGACAAAATTGGCTTTGTGATTTAAACTACTGCTCAAGCAACACAATGAACTTCAATTTTAAAATATTTTAAAGATAATAAAAATTGAGTTCATCTGATAAAATATATAAAGCTAACATCAACTTTTGTCTAAGTGGATTATTGCATGAAACATTTAAGGCTAGTTAGAAATACACAGTACAAATTCAGTTTTGTTGAGCTCCCCACTTATAAAAAGCATACCAGCACCACTCTGTATTCAGAAAGAACAACCCTTAATTAATCTGCATTTTTTCTTATAGACTATTTTCCTGGAGAAGGAAATGGCAACCCACTTCAGTATTCTTGCCAGGAGAATCCCATGGACAGAGGAGCCTGGCGAGCTACAGTCCACAGGGTTGCAAAGAGTTGACACGACTGAAGCAACTTAGTGAGAGACTATCACCTGTAACAGTACTCTGAAAAAAGTATTACTAATTAAATGCAAATGATAATAATTACATATCTTCAAAATATGTAAATTTGTTTAAGTGAACATATCAGTTTCCAAAAAATAGGCATTCATACCTACAAAAAATGACTTTTTAAATGTATATGAGGGTTATGCTTGGCACCCATAAGACAGGGTTAGGTTAGCCTCAAAGTTTAATTTTTACAGAAGGGGCATGGAAAGCAATCTCCATGGACTAAGAACAATCTGCAAGCATGTTATTTACAGGGCCCTCTCTCCCTAGGCCACCTGCATTTCACATCAGCTTGAGTATGTTCTAGGTAAGCATACTGTTCTTTAAGCATCATTAAAATACTTCTGTGAACAAGGGAGGGTATAAACAAACCCACTACAAAATTGTTCTGATACTACAATATCAAAATATTTGTGTGTCTGGAAACTTCATAAGAAAAAAAAAACACACACTGAAATACCCTTAAGCCAAAAGCACCCAGTTAGCCACCCTCACTCCCCTTCTAAGCTCTTAGCACACTCACTGGCCGTGGTCTCAGACAACTGCATTCACTCTCTAACGTGCTACTTCCAAACACTTTAAATCATCCAAATCTACCTTGGGAAAAAAAAGACCCATTTTACTGGTAAAGAAAACCACAAAAGCTTTTGAAATGCTGTTAAATATGGCTTTTCTACTCTTTGCGTACTTCAGCCATGTCCACTGGAAGTGCACACAGGAGCCCCTTCATCCTGCTGTCTCTGCTATTCCCAGCAAACTCTTAGATCTGCCTGATACATATTTTTATCTAATTCGCCTCATCTGTTGTTTTTATTAACAACAAAGTTAATAGTCTCAGTCCTGTAATATTTGCAGAAGTCAGTCTATAGAAACACAGCCAAGCCTGGACCTTCAGGCCTACACATCAAGATGGCAGGCTCGCCAAGGGTCCTCTGGGGACACAGCGGTGCCAGAAGTGGGTTGGACACCATGATCCGTCTGCGTGAGATGAGAAAAAAAAGAAAGAAAAAAAAAACAAGAGGTCTGTAATGCTGATAAACTAATCTGTCACTCACAAGCTCAGGTCTTCAAAAAAGATGCAGTAAATACTAAATGGCCATGAGAGGTAGAAATGTGTCTTCATTTTTAAATGCTATTCAAACTCATGGCTCAGAACCTGCTTAACTGTTTAGTCTGAATTGATTTGAAAATCATCTAAAGGTAAAATCCATCCTATGCTTCCAAGATGTAGTAAGCTTGCTAGAGATAATGATCAAAAATCCCACTTGATTTCCCCAAAACTTTATGAATGAACCAAGTTTCCTGATCTCGATACTAGGCAGAGAGCTTGTTCTTAAGTACTAGACTGCTTAATTGCTGGCTTGGGGAGGTAAGGCCCTGGGGGGAAGGCACGTAGGAACAATATCTCTTCCAGGTAGCCCTTGGCACTCACCAGAGCTGGATATTGACCAGCAACACAGAGAAGTCTCCTCATCCCCTCCAGTGGAAGCATCTAAATATGTGATCCCAGAGATGAATGAAAAAACCTGAAGAACTGTTTCATGGGAATCTTTCTGAAAGGAAAATACCATTGAAAATGGGTGATTTGCTTCTCCAGCTTAAAGCCATGTAGGAATAGAACTCAGACCAGAAAGATAAATGAAAGGAAAAAAATAATTATTATTTCAGTATGTATTTGAGAAGGAACACTCACAAACATTTGTATCATCAACTGAGACTGATTCACACCTGGTGAGTAGGGAAAAGATGATATTGAAATCAAAAGCAGAAAAATAAACCATCTCTTTCTGATTATGAGTGACTGAAAAGCAAGGAAAATTGTTTTCACATTCTTGTCCTTATTGTTAGAAGTAGTGGTTTGAGTCAGTATTATTATCTGTGCTATAACAATTAAAAGGAAATAATTTCAAATCTGGATATCATCTTTCTTTGTATAGCTATAGATATGAGTTCAACTAGGTTTTCTTATTTTTGCGATATGCATATGGGACAGGATGCTATCTTTCTTTTCTTTTGAATATTACTGTTTCAGTTTCCAAATAGTGTTTCAGTTTCTGAACTAAAAATGTACAAACCATTTTTAGTACAGAAAATTTTACAACCTTCAGAATAATTGCTTTTATAATTTACTAGTTGGACATAAGTATCTGAGTTTTTATAAAATAATTTATGAGAAATGAAATCCTCGGAAAAAAATTGGCTACTTTGATGCAATTGTTTAGTAGGTATCCATAACAAATAATTAACATATATAGTTTCTGGACACATGTAAAAGCCTTTAAAAATCATTTGAAGTGCACACAAAATCCAGAGTGCTGTAGTAATAACAACCAACATGAAATCCTGACAAATTAGAAGTTTAAATCTGATATCTGTAAAGTATATGCCATTTCCTATTTTTCAGTATGTTCTTGAACCTTTTAAAAATATACACATCAACAATTAATTCCGGTAAATAATATCAAATAACAAATTAGAAGTATCTCTTCTGTTTGTTTTAACCAAGCTTTCTTTTCCCAACTAAGGGAAATATATACAAAAGGAAATGTTTCATATTGGGTACTGAAACACAGTAATTTTGCACAGTATTAAGACCATATTATGATCTACAGAAGTGAGAACATACTTGCCAACCAACAAGTTTTATTTAGCAGGACAAGGCAGTTATCAGAGCTTAAGTTTTATTTCTACATGAAATGGTTATCTATTTTAACAAGTAAGTATTTATTTCCATACGGCACCATTACTTTAGCTAGATTTCACACACCTGCTTGCTCATCAGTGAACACTGAAATGGGTATTAACGGTATATAAAATCAGTCTTTACATATTTTTTTCTGACAAATATATGCCCAGAGACTTCCCTCTATTTATGTCTGTATAGCAAAAACCAACTGGAAAGTTTTAAAAAATACTGTTCTGTTCAAGCAGTTATCTACCGCTTTTAAAATAGTGTGAACCTGTGGAAACATGGTATTATATATCTGACATTTTCCTTGTAAAATGCATTATGAAGCATGCCGGTATTAATAAACCATGTGCTTTCAGACCTCTAAAGTGCTTTGCTATAATTCTGTTGAAAACACAGTAAGATGGTATATTTCCTTCCATGCTATTAACATACAGCAAACAAATTTTAGGTCATCACCTCACCAGCCTGTCTTGATTGGAAAGTGTGCAAAAATATAAAAAGGAAAAAAGAAAAAACTTTCAGGAGTTCATAAATATTCGTAACCATATTCTGATTTATGAGTTAACAGCTCCTAAGTAAGCAGAGATAAAACTCGGAAAAATTTTGGTCAAAAATACATTACAAAAAAAAACCCAGAAAGCAACCACATATATTCCCTTTTTCCTCACCCCACCCCCATCACAGTCAGAAAAATCACCCTTCTTTTGCAGCAGGGCACTCTCATCCCTCTCGTCCCTTCCGTTATTGGAAGGCAAATGAAAATACAACGACCCTTTCCTCTTCTGATTTACCTCAGGACGCAAACATTTACACACAAACAGAAGCGACCGATTTCACAGAAAGCACCAAAATGGAAAAGAGCAAGACTCACTGACCCATTTGGAAGACAAAGACGACAGAACGGGAAAGCTCTAAAAATCAGCTTGTGAGGCCTCTGAGAGATATTCTTCTGGCATTTCATCACAGCAGCCCCAGACCAGTTCACCTCCCTGGATACAGGGAGGAGGCACTAAATAGAGCTGTTTATTAAAGCTGTTGTGTGGATTGCATTAGGAGGCGCGGGCAGACCACCTGGACCTTTCAGACTGTGGCAGTGTTTAATTTGCAGCTTGCCCCTCTGCAGCGGCCAAGACCACTACATACATCTCCCAGGCTCGATCACACACTATCTGGGTTGGGAGTAAAGGCACGTGCATTTATGTATTTATATTTCCCATACAGCAAGGGAGAGAGAGCGAGAAAGAGCGAGAGAAGACAGTCCAAATCAAAATATATAACAGAAGATTGTTAACTACTACCAAGAAAACATACTACTTTACTCTCTTCTCACACTTTCTTTCAGAGATCACTCTCTCTCAACAGAAAATAAATTATAAAATATATATATATTTAAACATTCAGGCAAAAGGATAAATTCAATTTGTTCTCTGCTTTTTTTTTTTTTTGGTGGTTGTATTAGTTTGGGTTTGTAAGCATCGCATTGAAGTTTGAAACTGAGCTCTCCTGGCTAGATTTTAATGGGTGCCTTTTCCCTTTCGCACTTTCAGCGCTACGCTGGCAGGTAGCTGAAGATACAGATAGAAAGATGGTACTGTAAATATGAATTATGTGAATCATATGGTGAGATCCTTGTGGAAAAAAGGGGAGTTGAGAAATGGCTGACTCCATACCTGACCAATTACAGCTTGCATGGTCCCCGTGTCCTGCTGGGCTGAGAGATCGCAATCCATCATATGTTGTCTTTGAAAAAGAGAATGGGGGTTTCTGGCATGCATCTGTCAATCAACTTCTGTACTCACAACCATCACCAAAAGCAAAGGGGGGGGGGGGAGTCAAGCTGCTCCACCAAATAGGATGAAACTGTCATGTGACCTCCGGCAGACACACACACACACATTCACTACCTCCATAGAGCGTAAGAATTTTCTGTAGATATGAAATGACATTGACAAATATCCAATACCAAGTAAATAAAGTGAGACAAACAGCTATTCACCAAACACAAAACATTGGTTGTAATCTTCTACTAAAGGTTTAACAAACCTAAGAGGATTTTTTTTTTTAATGCTCTGGAAACCTATGTTTAAAACAAAAACAAAATTAACTATTTCATGTGCTAATTGAGACTTTGATATCTATGCTACCATATGATTTTTTTTTCAATAATTCATTACCCTATATCTCTCAACTTATCCCTAATGATTTTATCTTCAGATTCTCAAAATGGTCTTTTAATACTATTCAGTAATCTCTACAGTTTTATATAATGTCACCTTTATGGAAAAGTGTGGGTTGTTAACCATTGAATAACACAGATACCTTGCTATTTGTTGACTGGAAATGCATATACACTATCACCAGTGTAAACTGTGATGACCATGCCTATAAAATATTCAAAGTGTGTAGAAAGTAGCTGTTCATCCTTAAAAGGTTAGGAAATTATTTACTTGCAAGTCATCTAAACTGATAAAACATACAACGTAGTGACAAATATTTCAACTTATTTTCATTTAATTTAAGCTATTTGATTCCACATACCCTAGGATAAGATTATTGATGTATTATGAGTCAGCTATTATAAGAGCAACCTAGAAGTTATTTAACCCTTTCAGGATTAAGATCAGAACCTGATTTTCAAGACAATCTGACAGAGACTCCAAAATTGCTCTTTGAATATCCAAAAGCATAAACAGTATCCATTGATTTGGTGGCTTTGTGGAGTTAACATTTGCATTTGGCCACTTTTTAAACTTAAGTTCATTAGTTGGTGTACTCTTAAGTTTTCAAAAAAATTTACAGGAATACTTTGTATTATGAAAATAGGTATATTTTTTCAAGGTTCAAATCTAATGTTAAGCTTGAAAGGTAGAGGAGTATTGAGAAATGTTTAACAACAGAATACATATTTTTATGTATAACATTGTATTGTATCGTTGCTTGAAAATTAAATAAAATGAACTTCAAGTAAGGAAAGAGAAAAAAAACAACTTGCAACATATTTAAAGAAAGCTTTATGAGGGAAGAACTAAGGATTGAAATCTCATGGACTTCTAATTAAGAGTTGCCCCACAATATAAAGATTTACACACACACACACACACACACACACACACCCTTAAATATGCATCCCCAAAGGAAAAAGAAACTGCACCAACTGGGTAGCCCTCCTAGGAACTGACGACAAGGAAGGTCCTCCTAGACAAGATTAAAATGCACAGACCGCCCCTGACACCCTTCTCTACCCGCAGAGACATGGACACACCCGGGTATTTGTGCAGCCACCCCAGATCAGACGCCGCTCGCGCGCAGGTCGCCACCTCTGGCCGCGCAGGGGAGGCGGGGACAGCGCCCTCCACCCCCGCGCCCGGAAATCAGGGCCGGGGGCGCCGTGAGACCCGCGAGGGCTGCGCCAAACTTGCCCAAAGCCTGCGGGCTCGCAGAAGCCAGGTGGGGTGCGGCCGCTCCTGGCGTCGCCTTCATGGGACAGGAGAACAGAGACACACCGACAGGCAAACGGGGAGCGCGGCGGGACCTCGAAAGTTGCAGAGAACAGGCTGAGCCAAGTGGGGGATGGGCTGCCGCCCCCACCTCTGCAGCGCAGCCGGTGTCCTCTAGTTGCCACCTCCCTGCAGGCTTAACCTTCGCCTAGGATGGAAACTTCCTGGACAGTTTGGCTGGGTTTGGGGTGGGGGACAGGCTACTGAGGCCAAAGAACCCCTTTGAAGCTCCAGGTTGGCGTAGAGACGATTGTTTGCTTAACGGTCCGGACCTTCGGACCTGTGTTAATTACCGTAATTACTCTCCATCGCGGAGGGAGCTCTGAGCCAGGCAGACACTTGATATTGTGTCCACTAAGGCCTCAACAACTCAGTGAGGCAGGGACAGTCATTCCCATTTTACAGATGAGCACAAAAAGACATAGCTCCTCAAGATTAACAGGGACATGATTTAAACCTGCGCCGAATCCAAAGATGGAGCTTTTTATATGAAACCAGAGGCTGGGGTAACCTGTTACTATAAGTACAGTACAGACTCATTCAACAAATATTTATGGAACCTGTGCTCTCTGCCACGTGCTGTGTTTAGTGCTGGAGATATTGCAAAAGGTAGTTCCTCAGGGGTCTTACATTCTAGTGTTACTACAGAAACTTGTCAAATAATCACAGGAATTTAAAATTATTCTGAGAGTGATGGAAGAAGGCAAAACCGTACCAGCAAAACCTGTATCAAAAACACTGACCTAGTCGTGAGTGTGTAGGTTGAGCAAAGGGGAACTGAGCAATTAACTTGAAATTAAAGTTGAAAAAAATGTCAGGGAAAGGGAGAAAGGGCATGATGAAGTAAACATTCGCTGCAGAAGAATGTGCAAAAGGTGATGGAGGATTGTGGCTTATTGGAGGAGCTTTAAGCAGATTTTCTACCTTGATTGGATCGCAGACTGGAAGGGAAAGGAAAACCGGAAGCAAAGAACAGAAGCACTTAGGGTCCCTTAGGTATGGAAGATGATTTACCCGAGCCAGGAGCACTGCAAAGGCACTGAGAATATTTTAGCAATGTCTCACACTTTAATTTTGAAAGATGTCTCTGGCAATAGTGTGGAAAGTTAGGGCTGGGGCTGGGATAATAAAAGTGGATTTGGTGAGACTAGTTAGTTATAGGGCGGCAGTGCTGGTGTTGCAGGAACTACATGATTTCAAAATGAGAGGTAAAATTCACAGAACTTGATGACTGACTGATGGTGGAACTTGAAGGAACAAGAGATGTCTTTCTGGACTGCACAAAATGTACAGTGGGTGATGCCATTTGCTGAGCTAGGGAATCAGAAGGAAAAGCAGGTTGGAGAGGGACAGTAAGGATCATACTTCTAGTTTTAAGTTTTGTTTTGTTTTTTTCTGGCTTTGCCATGAAGCATGTGGGTCTTAGTTCTCGGAGTAGGGGCTGAACTTGTGCCCCCTGCATTGAGAGCATGGAGTCCTAAACATTTGACCACAAGGGAAGGTCCCTGAATCATAATTTTAGTTTGAGATTTATTTTCACTGCAATCTTCAGGTTAAGAATGGTTATCCCCCTTTTTCTGATGAAAAGTCTAGGGATTTGAGAGATGACGCTACTTGACCATGGTCAGGCAGCAGACAGGAAGGTTCATCTGGGGGAAATCCAGGTTCTTGACACCTGCATTAGACTGCTTTGGAATGAGTTGGTGGGTCTAGGTTGCCCAGAAGATTAAAATTGTCCTACCAGGAAACCAAGGTAAAACTGATAACTGGAACTGTTCTTAGAAGTTCCCACAATGACAAGTCTCCAGATGACATGAAAGGCATCTTTGGTGTAAAAGATTGGTTGAGATGCTAGAACCTTGCCCAAATAAAAACTGGAGGATGGAGCTTCAGGCCTAGCATAGCAAGGAAAGAATAATGTAAAAATAAAAAGCCACTTTTGAGTTATCCAATTAAAAGATTCTGTTAATGTTTAGTCACCAAGTCCTGTCGAACTCTCTTTCGACCCCATGGACTGTAGTGTGCCAGACTCCTCTGTACATAGGATATCCCAGGCAAAAATACTGTAGTGGGTTTTCATTTCCTTCTCCAAGGATCCTCCTAACTCAGGAATCAAACCTGTGTCCCCTGCTTTGCAGGCAGATTCTTTGCCACTGAGCCACCTGGAAAACCCCAACAGCTTCTATTTAGCATCAACAGTAAGATTTCCTGGTAGGTCCTTGAAAAGGTCAGTTTTCATTCCGATCCCTAAGAAAGGCAATGCCAAGAATGTTCAAACTACTGCACAATTGCACTCATCTCACACACTAACAAAGTAATGCTCAAAATTCTCCAAGCTAGGCTTCAACATTATGTGAACCAAGAACGTCCAGATATTCAAGCTGGACTTAGAAAAGGTGGAGGAACCAGAGATCAAATTGTCAACATCCATTGGATCATAGAAAAAGCAAGATAATTCTGGAAAAACATCCACTTCTGTTTCATTGACTATGCTAGAGCCTTTGACTGTGTGGATCACAACAAACTGGAAAAATCTTAAAGAGATGAGAATACCAGACCAGCTTACCTGTCTCCTGAGAAATCTGTATGCAGGTCAAGAAGTACAAACATGGAACAACAGACTGGTTCTAAACTGGGAAAGGAGTACATCAAGGCTGTATATTATCACCCTGCTTATTTAACTTATATGCAGAGTATGAAATGCCAGCCTGAATGAAACACAAGCTAGAATCAAGAATGCTGGGGGAAATGTCAATAACCTCAGATAGGACTTCCCTCTTAGCTCAGTAGGTAAAGAATCTACCTGTAATGCAGGAGATCTGGGTTCGATTCCAGGGTTGGGAAGATCCCCTGGAGAAGGAAATGGCAACCCACTCCAGTATTCTTGCCTGGAGAATCCCATGGACAGGAGGGCCTGGCAGGCTACAGTCAATGGGGTCGTAAAGAGTCGGACACAACTTAGCGACTAAACCAGCACCACCACCACGTGCAGGTGACACTACCCTTATGGCAGAAAGCAAAAAGAAACTGGGGAAACTCTTGATGAAAGTGAAAGAGGAGAGTGAAAAAGCTGGCTTAAAGTTCAACATTCAGAAAACTAAGATCATGGCATCTGGTCCTATCACTTCATGGCAAATACATGGGGAAACAATGGAAACAGTGACAGACTTTATTTTCTTGGGCTCCAAAATCACTACAAATGGTGACTGCAGCCATGAAATTATTAGACACTTGCTGTTTGGAAGAAAAGCTATGACCAACCTAGACAACATATTAAAAAGCACAGACATTACTTTGCCAACAAAGGTCCGGCTAGTCATAGCTATGGTTTTTCCTGTGGTCATGTATGGATGTCAGAGTTGGACTGTGAAGAAAGCTGAGCGCCAAAGAATTGATGCTTTTGAACTGTGGTGTTAAAGAAGACTCTTGAGAGTCCCTTGGGCTGCAAGGAGATCAAACCAGTCAATCTTACCGGAAATCAGTCCTGGATATTCATTGGAAGGACTGATGCTGAAGCTGAAGCTCCAATACTTTGGCTATCTGATGCAAAGAACTGACTCCTTGGAAAAGACCCTGATGCTGGGAAAGATTGAAGGCGGGAGGAGAAGGGGATGTCAGAGGATGAGATGGTTGGATGGCATCACCGACTCAATGGACATGAGTTTGAACAAGCTCCGGGAATTGGTGATGGACAGGGAAGCCTGGCATCCTGCAGTCCACGGGGTCACAAAGAGTCAGACATGACTAAGCTAAAGTGAACTGAACTGAACTGAACTGGGAGGTACTCTGGGTAATATAGAGACTTGAATAATTTCTGCTTCTTGACATTCAAAGATTCTTAATTTAGCAGGTAACACACACATATGTAAATGACTTAAATACAGCACAAATTGCTGTTTAGAAAATAAACTAAATGCATAAGGAAGTTTATCTCTGGGGATTGTTTGATTCTATTTGGCGGAAGATTCTTACAGTTTTAGCTATCATAACATACAGGTTTGGGTCAGAATCTCCTCCAACCATTACCTCTGACTGGTCTTCAGAAAGTGGCCACTCCTCTGTGCTTTGAGTTTCTCATCTCATAACTCCTAAGGTCACTGTAAGAATGTGGGGAGATAATGTCCTGTGAGAGCTTATTGAGTTATATTCTGTAGGTACCCAGCAAATGTTAGTTATTTTCCCATATGGAAGGAATATAGGAAGGCAGGAAAGATGAATTCTTCACCACCATGAAGATGGTGGAAGGATTTTGATTATGATATAAACAGAGGGTATTTTCTATTTGGGGCAAAGGGAAGAGCATGAGAAAAACCATCTGTTCCTCTGTCAGTGGGGGTGTCAGATGCTTTTAAGGTTAAAACAATGGAAAGCAAATGGAGAGGGGCAGAAAGTATTTCAGTTAATTTTTACTCCCAGGCTCACCTGGGAGTAAATTTAGGAAAGAAAATTCCTGAAGTGAAATGTTCATCATTACCATCACCTCTTCTGCTTTCCCCTCTCCCCACCAAATTTTCATAAAATGATATTTTCCAATCCTGTAAGACCCCGTCTTGCTTCACAGATCATCTAAATATGACAATTTCCCAACAGCCCCAACACCTGATACCATCTGGTATATAAGACAACAACAAGTCACCAAAAATCAGACTCAGTCTCCAACTTCTCAAGAAATGAAATAGAGATGTCCAAATTTCTTTTTTTAAATTGAAGTATAGTTGACGTACCTTCCAGGTGTACAATATAGTGATTCACAATTTTTAAGGTTATGGATAGTTAATATAAAATATTTATAGTTATTATAAAATATTGCTTCTATTTCCCAATATGTCCTTAATTTCTTAATGACTAAAATCCTAAGGCTACTGAGAGATAAATACCATATAGGGAATCAACATAAAATAGAGGTTTGGGTCATCTATTTTTCAGTAAATCTTCTGCAGTGTTTAAAGGGAGAAGAGATAATATAGCTGAGGTCTGCAAAAATCAAGAGAAGAAAACATTCAAAAAGTCACCAGGAAGAATCCACTCCTGCTCAGTCTGTTCCCACTGATGTCATCACAACATGCTGGTTTGCTTTAATTCTGTACTACCTTCCTTTTCTCTCTGTTAAGACTTGTTCTTTCTCTGGCTAATTGTTTCTTCATTTGTTACAGTTTTACTTTGTTTGTTTCTCTCCTACTCTTTGCTTTTTATTCTTCTGCTTTCTGGTCTGAATGTTTCTCCACTATTAATAGTTTATTTTTTTCACCAAGTCTCCCAAATCTTGTTCTTGTTACATGTCCACATGACTTTAGTCTTCTTCCTAGGGTATGAATCATGACAGAACATCCTCTAGAGTACCCCTCAGCATGCAGCTATTTCAGGATTTTCAGGGCTGATGTAGGAACCAGGATAACAGGTAGACAAGAGATAGTACGGAGGAGTTAGATATACATAGTCAAGGCATCTCATGGACTTTCTTTGTAGTCTTTAGTTCACTCTCTTTTGATTCATCTTGTACCTCTTTTTCAAGGTTAGGTTTTCCTGAAATTTCATTTGGCACCATCAGCCTTTGAAATGAGCCATTCCCTTCTCTCTTTGCACTATCCCCCAATATCACAGTTTTGCCTCCACTTTTAAGTTTTGTAGATCATTTCCTTGGAATAGTGTTTTCAATCATTTTCCTTAAGCATTCTCAACATTAGATGAACTTTACTTCCATAGTTCCTTGAGCAGTATAGCAACTCTGTACCCTGGGATCTTTTGTTGTTATTTTCATATTTCTGGGGAAATTGAGGAAAGGAAAAATACCAAAAGCAGAATGAGTATTTTTTAAAGAGAACAGGGAGAAGAGGGAAACCTGCACATCAAGACCTAGAGAATATAGGATCCAGAGTGGTGTGGCTTGCTGAGCCAAACACCATCAGTCATGAGGACCTGTGATTTTTTTTTTTTTTTTTTTTTTACAACATAGCTTGGAATCATTATTTTTCCCTGAGAGACAATGACAAGATTTTGCCTTTAAACTGAATAGCTAAGAAGTTCAACACCTTGTTGTCTGGGCAAGAATGGCCCGTGAATATACTGATGTACAATCAGAATTTCAACCTTGTTACCTTTTCTACCAAGTGACCATCCTCGATAAAAACACAAAAATCCAGGCAAGGGAGCCAAGATCCTTTAATTTCCATTTTCCCCTTTCTTGAAATGCTTTGGTTACAGTTACGCATTTTGGTCTTCCAGAATATATTTGTTCTGCCTGAACATCTTTGGAAAAAGAGCATTAGAATGCTCTTGGATTTCACTGTACTATCTGCAGTTTTGGTGTCTGAACCCAATGCTAACACAAAGTTTCTCATGAAAACTTTCCACGGTGGTGTAAGCACACACTTTATTTCCTTATAGCAACAATGCACTAAGGGGACTTTTTCCTCTTTACTTCATGGCTATAGCTCCACATGTATGAAAAAGCTAAATACAACTGTCCATTTATTCTGAATATCAATAGGTTCACAGAATTTTATTAAAATATTTTCTTCACCTGACTTTTATTGATTGATTGATTTTATTTTTTGGCAACACCTCACAGTATGTGGGATTTTAGTTCCCTGACCAGGGATGTCTACGCCCCCTGCAGTAGACCCACAGAAGAATCTTAATTGCTGGAGCTC
This sequence comes from Cephalophus harveyi, assembly GCA_006410635.1. Taxonomy (NCBI): domain Eukaryota; kingdom Metazoa; phylum Chordata; class Mammalia; order Artiodactyla; family Bovidae; genus Cephalophus; species Cephalophus harveyi. The sequence continues at coordinate 60,455 of SJYT01081922.1, forward strand.
CAGGGAAGTCCTGGTTCACAGCATTTTAACCCAAACCTGGTTCCACTTTTTCAAAGACAAGCACTTTTTAAGTGATATCTGCAAAGAACTAAAAGAACTTCACACACAGCTCTAACTTTGGAAAACCCATTTCTATCCTGGCTTTCTCCGTCATCATCAATAACCATAATCATAGTAAAAATAGGAAACATAGAGAGGGAAACTCAAGGTATAATTCAGTCTGAGGACTCCAGAGGGTCCCTGAGATCCTTCTTGGGGGTCCACAAGGTCAAAACTTTTTCACATAATAATAAAATGAGATTTGCCTTTTTCACTCTCGTTTTCTGAGAGCATGTGGAATTTTCCCAAGGCTTCCTGATGTGTGACTTATAGCAGGTTGGATGCAGAAGCAGGTATGTTTCCAAGTCTCTTATAGAAAGCCAGATGCTTCCCAAGTGAACAAAAATGTAAAGTAATGCCACTCTTCTCGCTAACTTTGGGGGGGAAATGAAGTTATTTTCTCATTTAAAAATTATGTTATCATGTAGTTATTTTAAAAGACCTCATAAATAAACCTTTTTAAGGTTTCTTGGCTTTAATTTCTAATGTTATAAATATTGATAAATATACCCCGTAAACACAAAAGTTGGGGGGTGCTAGACAATTTTATAATAGTGTCAAGAGGTCCTAAGATTAAAAAGTTTGCAAATAGCAGACATAATACAGTGTTTACTATATGCCATGTACTGCCCTAAAGCACTTTATATACATTAACACATTTAATCCTCACATTGACCCTAGATGGTAAATATTTTTATCTTGACTTTACAAATAAGGACATTGATTGCAATATTTTATTGGCTATTATATCTTCTTTGGGAAAATGTCTATTCAGGTCCTTTGTCCATTTTTAAACTGACTTAGTTTTTTGTCAAAATTCTTTATGTATTCTGGATATCAACCTCTTATTAGATCTATCACTTGCAAATATTTTTTATCATTCTGCAGGCTGTCTTTTGAGAATCTTTGTATTTATACCAGTCAATTAAATTCTGCAATTCAATAGCAAAAGAAAAAAAAAATAGTCCAATTTAAAATGAACAAAGGACCTGAATAGACATTTTTTTCCCCGAAAGAATATATATGAATGGCCGACAAGTACATGATAAGGTCCTCAGGATCACTAATCATAAGGGAAATGCAAATGAAAACCACAATAAGATATCACGTCAGGTCCATTAGAATGGTTTTCATTAAAAAGACAAGAGATAAATGCTGGTGAGGATGAGGAGAAAAGGGAAACTTTGTGCTCTGTTGGTGCAGCCACTGTGGAAAACAGTACGGAGATTCGTCAAAAATTAAAAATAGAACTACCACATGATGGAGCAATTCTACTTCTGGGAATATATCTGGAGGAAATTAAAACATGATATTGAAGAAATATTTGTATCCCCATGTTCATTATTTACAGTAACCAAGATATTAAAGCAATCTAAGTGTCTATCAGTGGATGAACAAATATCTGGGTTTTACTCTAGAATACTCTAGCCAAGAAAGCAGAAAGGATTTAACAAAGAAGTCTGGTAGGGAGGATGTTTGTTGAAATTGGACAGTAACTTACTCAGAAGTTACTTGCATTCTTTGATTTTGTATATTTCTGCAATTTTCCTAATAAAAAGTAACAAAAGCAAAGTCTTGTAGCAAAGCACTAAGTTTAAATAAAGACTAAAACTTTTCAAATAGGCATATGAAAATGGTCACCTACAAAAAAGTTTTATTCTGAAATTTTAAATGGCAAGAAATCATGGGGAAATAAATGTCTATAATGTTGAAGAAAATCTAATGTAACTTAGTCAATAGAGAGATAAAAACCAATTAAATATAATCCATTTAATAGGAAACAGGAAAGAAATAAAATATGAAAGAAACACAATGTAAGTATAAAGCAAAATATTCAAATGTGGAAATAAACTTGTATATTGAAAAGTTTAAAACACAAATCAGGCAACGTGGGAGGAAATTGGAACTATTTGCATTATGATAAAAATATAAGTTGGAGAAAATTAATACTTTGTTAAATTGAAGAACTGAAGATGTGTATTGACCTTCAAATTGACCCTCTTGTAGAAGTCTACTCTGGAGAAAATCTCACATCCATATGTGTTTAAGGAAACATATAAACAGATATTTATTCCATAACCACTTACAATTGCAAAAGACATAGAAAATCTCCAGTAGGAGAATAGACAAATTGAGCTACATGTATACTATGGAATGCTATACAACAGTTTAATTGACCAAAATAGATCATCATGGAAAAACTTTTAAAAGGTAGTATTTGGTTGAAAAAGAAAAAAAAAAAAGTTGCAATTTTAATGCATGTAACATCATCTAGCAGCCTTGAAATTAAAAGACGCTTACTCCTTGGAGGAAAAGTTATGACCAACCTAGAGAGCATATTCAAAAGCAGAGACATTACTTTGCCAACTAAGGTCCGTCTAGTCAAGGCTATGTTTTTTCCTGTAGTCATGTATGGACTGTGAAGAAGGCAGAGCGCGGAAGAATTGATGCTTTTGAATTGTGGTGTTGGAGAAGACTCTTGAGAGTCCCTTGGGCTGCAAGGAGACCCAACCAGTCCATTCTGAAGGAGATCAGCCCTGGGATTTCTTTGGAAGGAATGATGCTAAAGCTGAAACTCCAGTACTTTGGCCACCTCATGCGAAGGGAAC